>OW386291.2:22185337-22785337 GCA_936432065.2 Rutpela maculata
TTTATTTTTGATAATTATTCTGAAGTGCCCACCTACTTCAAGATTAATATGTTTAATAAAATACGAAATTTCTTAGTGAAATAATATACCATTCTCCAAGTTTAGTTACATGAACTTTTTATAAGTAACTTAAAAACATATTATATTTCCATTTTTTATTTACTTTGATCTACTAAAATTGGTGGAACATCATTTATTTCTGATATTACTTAAATGCGAGCACAGGGAATGTATTCATTCTTGTCGCAGAGACAATAATTAACAACTTCTAGGCGGCCATGGAATAATGAAAGGTAACAAGATAGTAATGGCTGCCGCACTTACAGACGGCAATTAGATTAAATTTTTACATTCTAATCATAACAAAATTTGATTATCAGCCATAAGAATAAAGTGCATGAGCATAAGCACAAAAATGGCTCCAAGTTATAAAACATATTAATTTGTGTACTTATAATATCCTCGTGAATATCCTCTTTTGCGTCGCAAAATAAATTTAATTCTAAAAGCACTCCAACTCCCGCGTCTTTACTTTGACATTTTAATTGACAGACAAATTTCCACTTATTAATTTGACAGAATGTAAAAAATTTCCGGAAATTTTTTGGGTTGCCATGGTAACTTAACAAAAAACAAGCCTATGATTGGTTAAAACATGGGGTGTGAAATTTTCGACAATATTATTTTTCCAATTTTTACTCACCTTGCACTAGACGCAGCTTGATGAAATTAACATGGGACCACCGCCGAGCCATACCTTTCAGTTTTAGATTTCATAGACATCGCTTAAATGAATCTATAAGTAAGGATTGAACAAATACGAGTCAAACCAGGAGTCGAATTGAGAAACTCCTTTCGTAAATTTTTTGAAGTCGATTAATTCAGTGACGGATTAAAGTATTTGCCGCTTTACGCAAACCTAAAATTTCCGCCTCTAATAATCATAAGAAAGTTAGGCCAGACGACAGAAAACATTTTATAGTAAAACCCACAAAAATTTGCAAACTGAATAATTTTTTTTTTTAATGAGTTCGTGAAAGTGTATAGAATAACATCCTGAAAAGTTCACATTTCGCTCGGATGCAAAAAAGTGAAAAACATTTTTTTTCTTTTTATCCATTTTTTCAAAATTTGGAAATTAAGTCAGGGTAGGAAAAAATAAAAAATACAAGTGGATAGACCACGTGCTTCTGAACAAAAAATATTCTAATAAAATTTATCGCCAAAGCCACGGTATTCCTGGAAAAAAATAGTGAAGTAACTTTGACACTCTGCGCGGCCAGCGCACGGTTAAATGCATACTATGGAACCTTTAAAAATTCTTAGCTGTTCTATCGAGTAAAATAAAGCTTTATTCTCTTTCTGATTACACATTTTTAACATTTTTCTTAGTGAATATGAGGGTAAATAGTGAGTATGGAAGGAATACATATAATTATGAATGCATACACAGACACCACACATAGCCGCTGAATCGTTCGCATGAATTTTTACGTGCCTTTACTGTATTGTATTTGTTACAGGCACACCTGTCATATATCATATTTCAGCTATATCCAATTAGTACAGTGAATGAAGGTAAAAATCAACGATTACCTCCGATTTCGGTGAACCTGTATCGATTTGCTTGAAAATTTGGGATTGAGTATATTTTACCCTCAACTTCAAAAGAGACATATGCTCGACTTGCGCTTTTTGCATTTTAGGGGTGAAATCCACCCCTTTTGTTAAAAATGGGAAAAAATGCAGATTTAAGCATTCTGGCGTAAGTAATCTCGTTTAATTAGATAAAATAAATATTTTTCAACACTTATATGCATGATTTATGATTTTAATTAATTTTTAAACCCTTTTAGCAACCACCCCTTAAATCGAAAATCATGAAATCATTTTTTGTATTTCTGAAATATGAAATCGCATATTAACATTACACAAACGGTTTGTTTAATGTTTATGATATAATTTTTGGTTGACTGTGAAATTTCAACCCATAAAAACCACCCCCTTAATGCAGAATCATTGAAAAAATTGGTTTCAAGAAACTTTAATCATTTGAATAATACATTACTGAATTGAAATCTCATTTACTGAGTATTAAAGTAATTATTTATTTATTGCGAAATTTTCCACCCTTAAAAACTACCACTTGTCATAAAAATAACGGAAATTTTTTTTATCAGCTTTAATTATTTAGAATCTTTTTTATTACTTATGATAAACTTTATTAATATTATTCTTTCCACATTCCCCAAACTACCCTTCGTGCACAAATTGATGAAAAAGCATAATTTAACGTTGGAAACAATTTGTTAGTGCTTATGTGACTTATAAAAATTTAATTTATTAATTAAGAGGAAAATGTGTTAAAATAAATATTAAAATATATGAAAAGTTTATTCATTTTTTTATTTAAATAATGTTTCATAAATGAATCAAATATTAATAGTACATTAAATTTAATTTTTCACTCTTCATCAGAGCTCTCTTCACCAATTTCTCCTTCTTCATTAATTGGAGGGCTATTTTGGCAATTGTCCCCACTGCATGATCCGCAGGTTGCATTGCAAAATAACCCTACTCTTCGACACCCGCAAGAAGCGCCGCATCCTTTTTTGCAGTTGCAAAAAATCATTTTTAACAGTTCTTCTGGAGCAGGTGGATTGGGATTTTTAATTGGAAACAAAGACTCTCCAATTTTGAGTACCACGTGTATTTTACTCCGCTTTTGGAAATGTACTGAAATATTCAATAGACACACAGCATACTAGAAAGCCCCACTATGTTTTCGAGCAGATGTTCAGAATTCCTTTCACTTTTTCTATCTTCAAAAGAAACATACACACACTCACACATGTATATTTTGTGAGCATGTACCTATCGACACGTCTACCCTTATTCTTTAAAAGATAAAAGGTTAAAGGGCCCCGGTTACATGGTTCTCGCAGTAAAATTTAGGCTTTAAAGGTTTCTATCTCGGTTATTTTTTATCCTACAAAAATTAAAAAAAAACTAAAATCTCTGTTAAAAAAAAAACTAAAATCTTTGTTAAAAAAAAAACTCAAATTTCGTTCTCTATTATTTTTACGTATATCGAGTATTTTTGGAGTTATTATCAAAAGAAAATGAAATTTACGAAAATTTGAAAAATTCTGATTTTCTTAAATCATATTTTTCTTCAAAAATATGCATTCTAAACCGGTCAAAATTTTTAAAGTCATTATTTATGCTAAAATAAAGAAAGTCTTATAGGGATTACTATAAATTTTAATTTTTGTGGAAATGGCGTAGGTTTTATTTTTCACTTTTTCCTAAAAAATTCGAAAGGGTCCTCTTATTTTCATCATAACTTGCTTAATTTTGATGTTATCAACTTCTTCTACAGCTCATTTGATAGGTATTTCTGAGTACTTTGAAAAGTGTTCAGTAAGTATATTTTATAAAATGCATCGTTTTCTCGTTATTTAAGCTTGAATACTTAGATTTGAGTACTCGCCGAAAAAAAATATACATTCAATTATCTATAGCTCACTTTGAATTAGTATTAAAAGGTTTTTTAAGAAGAAATTTATTCGTTTTTTTATTAGCTTCAATTTTGGTAATGACAACTTTTTTGTAAAAACTTATAGTTTTTGAGTTATTTATGAAAAACCGCTTTAAAACATGCATTTTTTTCACGAAAAATCAAAATCTTTAATAACTCAAAAAGTATTGATTTATTTTAATAACTTTATATGACAAATTTTGCTTAGAATTGGTCCCTCTATCGATTCCTGGGGTTATTTTTCATAAAATAATTTCCACCCCCGAGAAGGGGTGGCATCCACCCCCAGGGTAAAAGCGCAAGTTGGCACTATGTCACTTTTGTTTCTTGAGGTATCCTCTAACTACTCACAAATTCTCATGAAAATCGATGGAGGTTCAACGAAATCGGAGGTGAAAACCTTCAGTGACTGTACTAAATGGATTCCTTATACATTTGTTAATGTATTGGAAAAGTTCCAGAATTTATATTCAAAACAGTCAAAGATATTTTCATAGTTATAAGGATAAGATCGTGAAAATTGCAATTTCTTATCATGATCTGATTCATCATATTTTCGAAAAAAATGCATACAAGTAAACGATTTTGTGTTTGAACATTCGAAAAGTATACATTTTCCCGAAGTAGTGATATTTTATTTTTTCCAGTTGGTCAATTTCTCGACAAGTTACAGCTTTATCAAAAAAATCATCAAGCAAGGAAATTAAAATGATTTGAGATGTATTTTCTTTTAATCCTCGTTACTACAATTTAACGAACCATAATAATCATGAAGAATGCATACTTTTTAACAGTTCTCAATGAAGAAAGAATTTTTTGAAGGGCTTTTATTTTTTTCTATATTTTTTATTAAGACTATTGAGTTCGGACGTGATAATATATATTTAAGTATATTTTTCCCATCCATCCTGTGCTTGTATTATTTAAAACAAAAAAGCATCAGAAAGCTACAATTTCCGTCTTTTAAATGAACCAACACTCATATAGATTGAACAAATTCTGATTTACTGACATGTAATTCAGTGCGTCGGTGTCACAGTCATGCGTATTCAAGCGCGCGCACGCATGGATCTCGTTCCGAGTTATAACGTTACACTTCACTTTTTTTCCGGGAAAACCGTAGCTTTAACGATAAATTTTGTTAAGACATTTTTTGTTCATAAATACGTGATCTATCCATCTGTATTTTTTATTTTTTTCTAGCTTGATTTAATTTCAAAATTTTGAAAAAATGGATAAAAACATTTTTTTTTCACTTTTTTTATGTTTTGCATCCGAGCGAAATGTAAACTTTTCAGGATATTATTCTATACATTTTCACGAACTCATTAAAAAAAAATTATTCAGTTTGCAACTTTTTGTGGGTAAATACCTTCATCGACTGGGCTATGTACACTTCTGTGCAATAAAATCCCGTACCAAGGGCGGATCTGGACCTTGAGCTTGAAATTGATGGAGGGGGGGATCCACAAAAAAAAATTATAAACACAACTAAATAGAATATACATTCAAAAATATAAAATAAAATGAAAAATCAAGTGTAGGTACGGGAATCTGAAAAAAACAATTTTTTGATCCAACATTTTTTGATGAGCGGGGGGGGGGAGAAATAAAAAAAATCATTTAGACTCAGTCAATATTTACCGCCCCTAAAAATCTGCCGCTTTACACACGTGCGTAATTGGCGTATAGGGTAATCCAGTACTGGGTTAATTAGGAGAGAACCTAAAGTTATCGATATTAAAGTTTGTGCGTATTCCCTCTGTGAATTCTGAGATACAGTTATTCAGAGTTCAAAATTATTATTTAAGTGTATATCAAATACCAAATTGAAGGAAATTTAATGCTCTACAACTTCGTTTCTGACAATTTTTCTGAGAAAGGATCGTGGGAGGCGCTAGAAGCAAATGTTTGACAAAAAGAGTTAGGTAAAAATGATTTTTTCGAAATGCAATTTTATAGGAAATTTAATTAGCTTTCATTTTTATTTAGAACATATTTTTCTAGAGTCCACCGTTTCCGAAATATAATCGAAAAACCCAAAAATGAGACCTTCCCCCCCTCCTCCCACCGTAAGCTCACCTCCCAAGGGTGGGGACTTTTAGTATGTTTACCTGCTAATTACTCCTAACGAAGTCTTGAAGTCAAAAAGTCTCGCATATTCCATGTACTCTACACCCCCCTTTTGAGCACTCATTGACTGTATTACAAATAGTTGCAACTTTTTTTAAATGAAACAAAATATTAATATTTCAAATATATTTATTAATTAATAAACAGCCTTAGGGACACTAACACAGTTTACTAGAACAGAATGTAACAAAAATATGAATACATATCACAATTAATGATAGAATCTATACAAATGGAATTGGGAATTAGGCATGCTTAACAGGACTTTAAAATTATCGGAAAATTACTGTTTTTGAAGATACTCATCAAACAGATACAGTGACAATGAAGCATCAGGTCCGTCGAGCAAGTGACTCAAATCGGAAGTATACCCGGCTAATTTACGGATAACATCACGCTGCTTATGCATGAATTCACCTTCCAAGTAAGAGGAAATTTCGGGATCGTGGAATTTGCTGTTTTTCCTAGTAGCCTCACTATGAATCTTCTGAACTTCCAATGTCAACTTCTTTTCAATGTCCAAAGCCTTGCCAAGGGAATTTAGCTCGTAAAGTTCAAAATTGGGCTCGGCAAGTTCCTCTGAGCTGATATCGGTGGATACGCGGTTGAAATTCATTTCTCCACCACGAGTTGTAATGTACTGGATAAGTTCAATGCCTTCTTTCCAGGCATCGTCGGAAAGATCCCGGAAGAGTTTTTCGAAGCCAGGACGATTTTTCTCGTAGTTTGCATAGTGAGTAGACATTAGAAGAAATTCAAAGGAGCGGATGAAATGATGGTTAACGTATGTCTGTAGAGCTTCCTCGACGCCGTCGATCGCTCCATATTTGGCGGTACAGTTTATCGGTCCGGCTGATACTGAAACAATAATCTAAAGTTAGAAATTATAACTGCATAATACTAGACATTTCAATGCCAAAGCAAATTAATAATGCAATGCTCAGGGCCACATGTTATACATTTATACTATCTTTGAATTTTTATCATTTAGCGAACGTGATCATCAAAATAGTATATTTAACATGAGTAATACAACTGCTGCCCATGTAACACTTAGTAAAAAAATATAATTTATTCAGTTGAAATTTTCATTAATCACCATAATGACGAGGTGTAAAGTTTATAGTATGCGTAATAAAAATAATTGTTTTATTGCCCGCCCTTTGTACGTCGCGATTTATTCCTTTGTCGGCATTCTTAATATTTAATAATAGGGAGTATCTCGTGTTTAGACTTCGGCTAACACCACATTCCTGCCACTTAGTAGAGTAAAATCTGGAAGTAAAGTCGCTTAGTTTTCGAGAAAAAAAAACCGGCGTAGAACCAAACCAGACTTAGTGGGATTTTTTAGTAAGATAATCGTGTACACGAAATCATTTTTTACGACATTTTTTGGTGGCCGAGGACTTTTTTATTTCGGAAAAACTCAAAAAAATAGATTTTTAATGAAATATGTTTTTAACGTCTCCACCGCTATATCTCTGAAAATATTTGTGCTATCAAGCTATTTTTTTATTAGATTAAAGTAGACTCAATAGCGCTTCGAACAACGTGCCACGTGAACCCGATTTATTTTTTTTAAGTTGGTAAAATAATAGGAAACTCAAACTTGTTATTTTCAGTAGCGTAATTTTAGGCAATCGAGAAAAAAAATTTATTTATGAAAATTTGTATATACATGCTGCGTATAAATTGAAGACAATAGTTGAAAAAAGTTTTTAGGATAAAAATTTTTCAAGTCCCGTTGATAGTATTGAGTCAGCGATTTTTTTTTAACGGGCCAAAGTCATATTCTTGCGCGCTCGGCTGTAGCAAGCCTGCCGACTGCAACGATCTGACGGTTCCGGTCGGGGTGTATGTAGTAGTTTAACTTATATCAATAGATACAAAACCAGTAGTGATCAAAAGATCTAGGGGATCAATATTATTGTTCAATATTTCATATATTGTACAGTAGTATTGATCATATGTTGTTAATATTAAGAAATTGTACAAAAAATATTAAATAGTCTCCTTTTAATAATAAAAAGACAGGTAGGTAGATATAAATACCTAATCTATAAATATCAATCAGTGTTACTAACTACCCATCTAATTAGTAAGTTTATTAGACGTTTTTAAATGAATGAAAGTAAAAACGTACGCATAAAATGAGTTTCATTGTTGAAATAAATTTTCTATTTGGATAGATAAATATGTAGTATGTAGTTTATGTAGGCCCTACATTAATAGCATTCTAATTCGTTCATATCTGCCTCGAAATCTTTAATAATGTTGTTACAGGAACGACATTTGCACTCGTTGCAACATTTTAGGCCTTCCTTAAAACAAGCACATTTTCGATTGTCACAATTTTTATCCGAACAAAGAATACTTAATGATTTTCGACAACCGCCACTTCTACGCGACTAATCTGACCAACCCTGCATACTATAGTACCTAGAGGTAAAAAATATGCAAAACTTCGGAAAAATGTCATATTGAACGGATTTCGTTCATTTTTGGCAGTATAATAGTAAATGCTTCACAGAAAAGTTTCTATATTGTGCGGAGGCTTGCTAATTTATAGGGGGTGGATGCCACCCCCTCTCAGAGTGTGGCACTTAAAAAATATATATATTTATTGGAGCTGAAGTAGTATCAGATTTTAAGAAGAAAAGGTTCTATGCAATTTTTCACATAAATTGATAGTTTTTAAGTTATAACGACTTCAAAATTGCGATTTCAGCTAAAAAAAAAAGGTATTTCCAAACGGCTTTCGTCAAGTATCTCGAAAAGTATTACTTTATCGAAAAAATGTTGCAGATCAATTACAGAAAGTACAAACTGGGAATTAATTATATTTTTTATTTATTGATGTAGGATTAATAATTTCGGAGATATTTAAGTTTACATTTGGCATCCAAGTGTTCATAAGATAATTATTTAGAGTGAGAGTTAAATATCGCAGAAACTGTGACACCTACGTCAAGGGTGCTAATAGGTAGAATAATATGTTATTAATTAAGCTTTCAACTGTTTTTTAATTTGTTTCTGTAGCATAAAAAACAAAGAAGTTATGACCGAAGCAATGTGCGTCTACACATTTTTTTAATAACAACGTCGTCATTTTGTTACTGTAATTAGTCAGTAATTAAAAAAAGGAATTTCAAACACTGTACCTCATTAATATATAGCAGGACGTAGATGCTCAAATTTGTTGGTTTGTATACAGCACTTGCTTTAGAAAAAAATATAGTTTAAACTATAAAGGTATTTTCGATGAAACGTATGTTTTTTCCTTTTCCAAATATCTCAATAAATATTAGTTTTATTGAAAAAATAAAGCTCATAAACTGATAATGAATTTCGCTTGTTAATTTATTTACATAGATTTAATAGTTTCGGAGATATGAAAGTTTACAAATGGCGTCCGAACGTTTATAAGACGAAAAATGCAGTTTAAATGTTAAATATTTCAGAAATTGTGACACCTACGTCACGCATGCTAAGAAATGAAATTAAAGACAATTAATTGCGCTTTCAAATTATTTTTTACTCGTTCCTGTAGCATAAGAAATAAAGAAGTTATGACGGAAAAATGTGCGTATTTATACTTTTTTATATAAAAAGGTCGCCATTTTGTTAATCTAATTAGCCAGTAATTTAGAAAAATTATCTCAAATACAGTTTTTCGTTAAGATGTAGCATTACCTAGATGCTCAAATTTTTTTGCTCATTTAAAGCACTTGCTTTAGAAAAAAGTGCATTTTAAACTTTAAATTTAATTTCGGACCACTACCAAATATAAACTTAAATATCTCCGAAATTATTAATCCTACATCAATAAACAAAAAATATAATTAATTCCCAATTTGTACTTTCTGTAATTGGTCTGTAATATTTTTTCGATAAAGTAATACTTTTCGAGAAACTTGACGAAAGCCGTTTGGAAATACCTTTTTTTTAAGCTAAAATCGCAATTTTGAAGTCGTTATAACTTGAAAACTATCAATTTATGTGAAAAATTGCATAGAACCTTTTCTTCTTAAAATTTGAATCTATTTCAGCTCCAATAAACATATATATTTTTTAAGTGCTACCCACTGAGAGAGGGTGGAATCCATCCCCTATAAATTAGCAAGCCCCCGCACAATATAGAAATTTTTCTGTGAAGCATTTACTATTATACTGCCAAAAATGAATGAAATCCGTTCATTATGACATTATTCCGAAGTTAAAACCTCTAGTTACTGTAACTAGCATGCGAGGTGTATTAATTGCGTCCCAATTTCGCATTTAGCGCTGATAAAAAAAATCGCTGTTGCCAAACGGTACACTTTAGGAAGAAATATATTGTTTCAAAAACTTTTGTGATTATTAGGCTTTATTTTCTTCGCTGCATGTATGTAAATATTTTCAAAAATAAAAAAGTTTATCGATTGGTGAAGATTTCAATACATAAAATATATATTTTTAGAGAAATGAAAGTGCGAATTATACCCAAACCGTTTATATTGGTAAAAGCGCTACAGTGTGACCTTTAATTTGATACAAAATAAATTTCGGTACCTTTAATAGTTTTAAAGAAAACAAAAAAAAACAATTTTCTTTAAAAATACATTTTTTTCACTTTTTATTGATTTAAAAAGTTCGAGACCACAAAAAAATGTCGTAAAATATGATTTCATATGCCCGGTGACATACTCAAAGGAACCTAACATGTTTGACCTGGTTCTACGCAAAAAAAAAAACGACACGATAGACTTACGAAATCGCTGCTCTAACTGGGTGCTTTTTTAAATCCACCCAACGCATCCAAGTAAACTCTTGCTCAGTGTTGCCAATTGCCGGAGAATTCTCCGCTTTTCGGAAAATTTGACTGCCTGCGGAGGAATGTCTATTTGACGGAGAATTGGTGAAGAATATAGGATGACAAAATTTGAAATTATGGCCTTTTCATCATAAGAGCGCGCATGTGCTGCCGCTATGTTTGTTTGCGGGAACTATGAAATGTTCGGACACTTGGTTGTCAAAATGGCTGGACCGGTATCATTTTTTCACATTAATTTTGACGGTGCAAAATTAGTACACAACATTGTGGAAGAACATACTTGTGCTCAATTAAGGCGCTAGCTCAAGTATCCTGGTCGTAAAATGACTGGAAGCAAGAATAAAGAACTGGTTGCAAGGTTGCAATATGCTTAATAACATTCTTCGTGCAGTAATTGATAATGCAGTAAAAATATTTTCTGTTTTTTTACGAAAATGTAGGGTCAAAAACGCAATTGAAAATGAGGTTTTTTGTCGATCCTTCTGTGGATAAAGCTGACTCCTTTTTTTCTAATTTTTTCAAATAGGTAAACTATACGATATGACACTACCTATTTTCAGAAAATTGATAAAAGATTCATCATTATTTGGTTATGTGTATGAGGCGAAAAAATTTGTGTCCGGATTTTAATTTGTACTTATGAGCCGAAATTTTCGGAAAAAATTTGTTTTGGATTTTCATTTGCACTCCGAGGAAGACGATTCTGATTAAGTTATTTCAAACTTTTATGTCTCGTTAAGTTTTCAGAACAACTGTTAAGTTTGAATATATTTCCTTCTGTTCTGTTTAGTTTTAAACGGCATTAAGTATTTTTACCTACGATCACTACTGTAAATAGTAAAAAACACACTACCTGCCATCTATGTAAGTTGAACTTTACATATTGTAAACAAATCGCACGGTAAACAAAACGCACGAGACACGCATTTATAGGTGGCTTATATCGCTGACGCGGGGTTTAAAAAAACAAATGAGCCTACGTAATTTTCGCTATCAAAACTGACATAATATTTGTTGAAGAATATTGTTGACAAGTAAACTAAATCCAGATTTTACTAAATAATAGTATATTATATTACTAGGAGTAGAACGCACTCTTTTTTTGTGTTGAGCCCAGAATTTGCGGCTGAGGCGAAGCCGAAGCAGCAAACTGGGCGAAACACAAAAAAAGGCGTTCTACTCCGTGTAATATATACTATTTTTTCTTCAAGCGTATTAAAATGCAAAAATTCATTTATTTATGATAAATGTACAAATATTCAAACTAGTCTTACATGTTGACACAATATGACAAGTGGCTAGTGGATAGCGCGCCACCGGTGGCTTTCGGTATTAACATTATGTTACTAGTAAAACAATACCCACTGCG
Source organism: Rutpela maculata (assembly GCA_936432065.2). Taxonomy (NCBI): domain Eukaryota; kingdom Metazoa; phylum Arthropoda; class Insecta; order Coleoptera; family Cerambycidae; genus Rutpela; species Rutpela maculata. Next base: position 22,197,194 of record OW386291.2, read on the forward strand.
GTGGCGCTTTCGGAACTAACATTATGTTACTAGTAAAACAATGTCCAGTACGGTGGCGTTCGGTACTAACATTTTGTTACTAGTAAAACAATGTCCTACTTCTACTTCTGTTTTTGGTGACATAATTTAAACATTTTAATACGCTTGAAGAAAAATAAATAAATATGATCGTAGGTAAAGTATAGTACATAATTCGAGTTGTAAAGCAATTACGCACTCATGGAAATACGCACTCGCCGCTACGCGACATCGTGCGTAACTTTTCCATTCGTGCGTAATATGCTTCTTACAACACTCATTACGTAATATACTATTAACTACTTATCTACAGAATTCAAACAAAAAATCTGATATCCAATATTTTGGTATTTATATAAATAATAATATCGAACCTTGGTCACTGTACTAACAACTTGTCAACACACTTGAACGTCATCAATTCCTGTTCCCTGATTAGCAATTGAAATAGACCACAAACTCAGATATGCAGCAACTTTGTCTTTCTAAACTAACCTTTTGTCACAAGTCAATTGTGAGCTTGGCTATCGGATCTTTACAATTTTTTATTCACATAATCAATTAGTCAGTAAAATCGAAAAATAAATTATTTAATTAAAAATAATTATTTTTTAACAAACAATTACCCAAGGAACAATTTAAAAGTCATTTGGACTTGAGGGGGTTTTAAGAAAGGTTTGTCAAGGTTAGTAAATAGTCTTGTGCTCTATTGATGTAGTTAAGGCCTTTTAGGCTTCAAGTATACTTGCTCTTATATGGTAAGGTTTAAAGCATTCTGTAAGACCTAATTATAAAGCTAATTTGCTTATAGGATAATATGTATTTGTAATGGGTTTATCATACCTACACAAAACTCTCCATAAAGCTAATTAGTTTTATTAACGTCTTAAATTCCATTTAGATTTAAAGAGGCTTTAAATTATTCTTTATGGTTTTAACATATTTGCAATAAATACATTTTAAATCCTTTTTAACACTAGACATTTTCAATGGCTCTTGGTACTTATTAAAGGCCATTACAACATTAAAACATCCTTGACAAATGTTGTGATGAAACCGTTATGAAGAAAAAAGGCTTCTATAAATCTAAAAGGCAAATTTTAATTCCATGAAACACTTTCTAAAACCTCAATAAAACATTTATTATAAAAATAATAAACAATATATACGCGCGCGTCGCACTGTCAAATTATTTTGAGGTTAAGTTTTAAGTTTTTTGTATCAAATGTCAACGCGGTTCGTCTTGGAGGCGGTTCTTTTAAATCTCAAGCGTTTTATTATAGCTTTTATCAAGTCCATGTGATCTTCGCCAAGTGCATTTGCATTTATATAAGGAAAATTGTTCCTTGAGTAATTATTAGTGATAGTATACAAAAAGACTAAAAGGACTTCATTTAGAGTAAATGTTCTAGGTTATTACCATTATTAGAATATATAGTTTACTGAGAGGACTGTAAAATGACAATTAGGTTTTTAGTTGGCCGGCTGTTTTTCTTGTTATATAAAAATATTCAAGGTCAATCCAATTATAATTATTAATAATTATCACTTTTTCTTTAGCAAATTAAGGTAGAATTACAAGAAACGACTGAAAATTACAGTGGGAACTGAGAAGCAGCCTACTTTTTTAAATTTGCTGATTACGCGTCTATGCAAATTTTGTATGGATATTAAAATCATGATTATTTCTGTGGCGCCCTTGTTTTTTGGGACTTTCTTTTGTAGTTTTAACGATAAACTGCCGTTGGTTTTAATTTTTTTCTCATACCTGATGTCTTTTTATTACCTTTTAAATCGGCCTTAGAAAGGTTATAGTACCACTCTACGCTTTATAAATTTCAAATTCCATTTTATCTTCAATAAGTCTGATGGTGTGTTTGCTTAAATCAGGTTAGAAAAAATAAATGCAATAATAACATTATTTGGATTCCTTCGTGGACATTCTTATAGCTTCTCAGTTCTAATATGGACTTATAAGAGTTTTAACAACCAGTTTTAAGGTAGCCTTCTAGGTGTTTTCTAGAAATGCAGGAAGCTAATAAAAAAGCTTCAGACAGCTTTAAAATAGGTGTTAAGAAAGGTTTTAAAACGGCCCGAACAAGGTTTTCAAAAGCGGCACTATGCCTCACTAAGGAATTTAAAAAGGCCTAAACAACCTTCATAAGGGTGAACCCTTTTAGTCTACAAGTCGCTTTATGACGGTATTAAGGATATTGTTACAGCAAAATAGATTTTTCAAGGCATTTTATAAATAGTTTTATAGCACCCTTGTATATATTTAAGAAACCAAAATTGTTCCTTGTGTAATTAACAAGCACTACTTTTACTAACGTAATATTTTGTCGAACATTTCCTTAAATATATAAGGAACAAAACCAGACTGCGACCAACAGCTATTCTCCGGACTAATGCCCCGCCGAGTGCTGGATTACAAATTGTAAGCCTGGCCGCAAAAGATAGGAAATAGTAAAAAATATGTCTACTTCATATTTATTTTTACTTCCTGATTTGCAGCCACTACTCTGATATCTTTTAACCATGAAATACGTAAAAACTCTAGTTTCCATAATAAAAAAAATAAATTTAGGACAATGCTAAGAAACAATTAAATAATCATTCACGGCCACTCTTACCGATTAATTGAAAGTTTTTGTAATGATTTAGTGCAAAATATTCAAGTATTTATTCTAACATTATTGACATAAATTAAAATATCATTTAGGACAACAAATTAATAATAAATAAGTATCGCAGTATAAAATGTAGATAGATAGTTATAAAACAATGTTATCATATGTTCAGCTATAAATAAAAACTTAGATAATGAATAAATATTAGTATTGAAACATATGTTAATTTCATTTTAATTGTTCTTAAAGCTAATGGAATCATTTATAAACAAAAAATGTATATGTATTTTTATGCGGCTTATCTCAAATAATAGGATTATTGACACTTGGCAAATAAATATAATAAAACTACGGCATTTAGGTATTAATTAAATACTTAGTGTTAATTAGAGGGTATAGTTGACTACACATTTTTTATAAGAGATAAGTCTGTGGTCAACTTTATGTCTATCTCCAAAAACTTCTTTACAATTCCAAGCTTGCGAGAAAAATTTGGTGGTTATCTTTTATTTTATTTGAATAGGTAGTTATTATTATGAAGGTGCCAGTAAAATTTAATATATTCAAAAATTATAGACCTACCTAAAGGAAATGCATAAATTCTCTAAGGTCTGAACAGTAACGCTAAAAACTTTGTAACACTTGACTGCAATTTTAGAAAAAAAATCTACTTTACATAGTATTTTTCTATAGTTGGGAATCTACCGTCTCGAAATCGACAAAGAGGTCAACTAAGGGATATACAAAAAATAAAAACCAGATGCTTATGTAGAATGTAGACCTAGCTGTGCCCGCGACTACGATCGGGTGGAATTTTTAAATTAACTAAAAAGCTTCTTTGTAAAAGACATTTGAGGTGGAATCACCATTCCGGAATGTTCCAGAATACTCTCGAATTTTCTGGAATATTACAGAAGTTTAATCATGAAAGATTATGCCGTGCAAATACACTTATTGTAGGGATCAAGCTGCATCCCCGATCCTACTAACCGATTTTCATAAAACTTGGCTTAGAGTAGGCCGATTTCGATTAAATAAAAACTAAATGTTACTCCAAGCTTAAATGACTACCCATTCAAATTCAAACAAACAGACAAAAATTCCAAAAACCATCTTAATGTATTCTGTTACTCATCTGACATCCCCCAGATCAGTTTTTTCTGCTTTTTGCAAATATTTCCAATGTACAGACACGCCACCTTTACAGATTTATTATATGCATAGATTTCTTATCTGATATGATTTGAATTTTATTATTTCTTACTCAATATCCCGCTTGCTATTAGAGACATCGAACTTAAATTTTAACAAGGTATTCGTTCAACCTTTTCTTTAGCTATAGTCAAACGAAAAGTTCTTTTCGCACGATATAATTTTTACAAAAAATATAAAAACCCGAACATGTCGAACAAAAATTGTAAAGTGCATCGTAAAATATAGCATGCCACATACTTTTTTATTATAAAAGTTAGAAAGGTAGTGCATCGAAGTAAAGTGGGTTTAAAGTTAAAAAATCTTTTTTTATTTGAATTTTATGTGATTGTTAGTTTTTCCACACTAGATATGGTAACATAGCGTACGCTGTAGCGGCTGTTACAGGTAATCAACAAATATGTTTCTCCGGTTTTATTAACTTATATTTGGTAAAGTGAGCCTTATACGGTTTTTTATAGAAAATATTTTGGGTTGTAAACCATGGAAGATGAAGTTTTTTAAAGTAGTATTAGTATTATTATATACCTGTTATTTGATTCGAGAAAATATTTGTAGGGCCAGAAATAGATGACAGACAATACATTATTTGTTAAAAAAACAGTGCCGAGACGTTACAAAGTGTAACGAGGGAGGGTTTTGATTCTTTAAAAGATGCCTCTAATATAAAAAGAATAACAGAATAAACACTTTTTTTTAGTGTCGAGGGTCCTACAAACGAATGTTTTATATAAAAAAAGAGAGCTGACTCTAAATAAGACTTCATTTAATTTATTTAATTAATGTTCCCAACTATTCTAAAACTGTAACGTAGTTTAATTAATTAGTCGATCCCAAATCAGAGAACGGGTCAACAACTTTTGTATCAACAAAAATATACCTCTTGACGTATTATTGACATAGGTACCGAAAATGTTGTAAATAACCGATTAGTATTATAAATATAATAATGGGATTATCTATGTACCTACACCAGTATAACCCAACATTAGATAAAATAAAATGCAAATAATTGATAAAGTTATTATGTTCTGTCACAAAAATAAACGTAGGTTCCAACAGAACCTATAAATCGCTACTAAACAAATATTCTCTCTTCATGATGATCAAAAAAGAAAACAAACGACTAATTTAAAAAAAAATACAGACTTATTTTAGTGCATCAGGTAAAACCAATATCCACATTTTTAAATAATACATAATTTTGAAATAAAAATTCAAATTGAAAATTAAAAGTTAAACTTTTAATGGTAAGAAAATACGGAATATAGGCAGACGATAAAATGATAAAAACCATTACAAAGACATTTTTAACCAACTTCATAATTAAATATACAATCCGACTAAAAAAAAAAAATTCCTGACATTTCCTGTTTTTTCGTGATGCTTCCTATTCTCGCAAATACTTTTAGTTGAAGCAACAGGAAAGAATTTCTCAAAAACTGTCGGAGGCCGATACTTTGCGAGACATTGAAGGCCAAATTTTTTGTCGTATAGGTAGGTATATTATAATTTTCCATTTAAAGTAAAGTAAACTACTGGGGCCTTATTCTTGACTTGATGGAGTAGACTTAGTAAGAGAAAAGAAAGAGAAAAAAATAGAAAACGTAATGAAATAAAAAAAAGATAAAATATCAATTTCCCATTGGAATAATTTCGAGAATTGACCCTGGCCAAAAACGGAAAAGTATGTAAATATCTATCACAAAATTATTTTGATTCCAATGGAATAAGAACTACCTAATATTTATGACCGAATGGTAACTACCTACAAATAAGAACAAACGATATTCTAACTAGGTAGGGTACTTATGCGGCTCATTCTTAAATATCACAAAATATTTTGATTCCGATACGAATATCTATTCTATGAATGGTGCAAATTAGAACAAATTATATTCTTAGTAAATAAAAAGAAAACATGTATTTGCAACTTTTTATAGACCTCAAAGAATGGGTGTCTTGATTCACTGACATAAAAATAAAATGGCTTTTATATTTAAGTAGACCCAACTAGAGCCGGAATTCAACATTATTTTAAACTTAACGTTTAAGAAAGAAAGTCATATGTAGGTAGGTATAACAAAATAAATAAATACTTACATTTATTTGTTGTTTTGCATGCCCGTGTGACATCGTCGAAACAATATTCTTCGGTTGCAAAGGCAGCTGAGCACAATGTGAATAAAATAACGAAAGCCTTCATGATCCCTGTAAAAATCAAAACAAAATCTAATTTTATGTAAAAGAAATATAAGTATGAAAGATTTAACAAAGTAAAACCAACCTGGTATCTCGCCAGCGTAATCAAGAATAACTGAATCTACGGAAAATACAAAACACTTTTAAAACACTTCTCGAGTACGACAAACGTCGTACATGAATCACGATTGTCGGCCATAACAACGTGCGCAAAAGTGTCGTGCGCAGATAAAAACACTTCAATAACAAAGAAAATGCCTAGTCAGGGCCGGAGGGGAGGTTGAATTCACTAGAATTTTTGTGGAGAGAGGTGGTTCTGTACCAAATGTTAGTGCAGTGCGCAAATTACAAAGACAACTAGCGGCGAATAATTATTATTTTTATTATAGTCACCTTCTGCACCAGTGAGTGTAAAGGCGTACGTTATTCTATTTCTCCGCGATTTCAACTGTTTCGTTTCGTTAATAACATAATAACCAAACACCCTTCAAGATGAAATCAATCACCTTCGCTGTATTCTTGGTTTGTTCCGTTGCTTTTGCATCAGCTGTCCTGCAATGTGAGTTACATTTTATTATTTAGAAATTTTAGAACTTTATTACCGAAATAAAAATAGTAATTTGGAATGCACTTAGTACTAGATATCTCCTCAAAATGTTTTTGTTCTGTGTACATGTAGGGATATATAGGTTAAAAATATATTTGTTTTAATGTCGTTAATTTCCAGCCGTCGGACTTTACTTAAATTTATTTACATATATTTTTTGAGTTACCTCCAACCTTCAAAGTTACCAAAATTAATTTTTTAACGTAGGTTTCTGTGCATGTGATCTTAAACAAAAATATTTTTGTTTGTATCTTACAAAGATACGATTTTGTATCTAAGTCGGGAATAAAATAGCATAAAATTAATGAACTAAACAAAACCTGTACAAACTTTTACATGCCTACCTATATTTTTTTTAAATTTTTTAGTTAGTTTTTTTATGAAACAGGCAACTGTATAAAGTACCTATCTGTCTATAAAGTGTATAAAATAGGAGATACAATTGCAGCATTTAATTTAGATTTGTGCTTATTTATGACTTATTTTTGGTGTCTTCTTAAGGTGAACACAAAGAACTCGATGTACCAAAAGAATGGCTAGATATGGTGGACCCCTGCGTTAACAGGATGAGAGGACAAATCGAAGAAGAACTTAAAGCTGCCATGCAGTACATGGCCATGGGTGCATACTTTTCGAAAGACACCGTAAATAGACTTGGGTTTGCTAAATTGTTCTTTGATGCTGCCAGCGAGGAAAGAGAACATGCCATTAAACTTATTTCATATTTACTTATGAGGGGTGAACTTACTTCCAAGGTCACTGGACTTATCAGGAGAAATGTGAGTTAAAATTTAAACATAATAAGAAACATTACCTTTATCTTTATTTACAAATTTATCTAATGTCTATTTTTTATTTAAAAAATTCGTAACAAAACAAAATTGTATGTAAATTAGGTACCTTAATAAAATTAAAAAATATATATACCTATTCTTAGTAAATTTATAGAAAAACTACTGTTGTGGAAAAATCTTTAAACTGATAAAAAGGAGGTTGTTAAGTCTGAAGGTCAATTTTAGATATGTTGCCCCGAAAAAAAGCTGGCTGTACTTACAAAAATTTATTACAAATGTTGTTTATGCCATTTATAGTACGGGAGCCATCGACCAAAATTTCTCGTCATCGCGACATGGACAAATCCATAAAAACTGTTTAGTTTAAGGGAAAATAGTAAATATTGTTATGTAAAGCAAAGCTCTGGCACGTTGCGGATGTGGTAGAAAAACATTTTTCGTCTGTAAAAACAATCGTGTAATTTTTTTATAGCACCTCGTGCTAAAAATAAAAAAATCACTTTCAAAATAATTTTTTTTGATCCTTATAGTTTGCACTAGTACTTATACCTAATGAGAAACAAAAGAGAGAACCAAAAGGCTATTATTCACAAAAAAGGTTTATAGTCTAGGTGCCCGCGTACATAAATACAATTTATACAGTCATATCCTCGTTTAACTTCTTGTACGGCATAATTGCGCCTAGTCTATCACTTTTTTCCTCTGCGAGAATTTTCGTAAACGCGGCGTTCCTCCTCGGCATGAAAAAGACTATTTCCACACGTCGGACTGGAAAATCGGCAAATATATTTTGTCCGACAATTTGAAAATTGGATTCTACATATTTTTATTAAGCAATCTTGAAAAAATCAGCTAGTTATCAATAATTGTTTTAAAGTTAGGTTATGTTATCTTTAGGGTGGTAGACACCCTTAACGTTCCAGAATTTTGGCGGACAGTTTGTAGAAATATGTAGAATCCAATTCTCAATTTGTCCGACAAAATATATTTGCCGATTTTCCAGTCCGACGCGTGGAAATCGTCTTTTTCATGCCGAGGACGACGCCGCTTTTACGAAAATTTTCGCAGAGAAAGAAAGTGATAGACTAGACGAAATTATGCCGTACAAGAAGTTATACGAGGATATGTATAAATTGTATTTATGTACGCGGGCACCTAGACTATTATTCACATTTCATTATTAGACATATGATTTTTTCAAAGGCAACTATGTTAAAGTTCAAGAAAAATTATATTGAAAGTGATTTTTTTATTTTTCAATAAATTCAATAAAATAGAAAAACAAATAGCATAGATTTATGAAATGGATATCAATGAAATCAGAAAAAAATCTATAGTTTATTGAACAGTAGGAGCCACCTCCTTCCCATTTGAAAAAAAAGTTTTCGATAAAAAAGTGCTTTGTTCAGTTTTGCAGGCTTCGTAAATAGTTATTAATGGAATTAAACGAAAAATTATATTTTTTCCTTGGACTTTACCTGCCGTAGAACAAATTTTGGTATTCCAAATCACTTTAGACCAATGTCTTAAAATGCTTAAACAAACTGAACATCGACTCAGAAATTCGCGAAAATCTCATGGTATACTCAGAATGTTGTCTTGAATCCAAATATGTAAAAATATACAGGGTCTTCCATTTAAAAATCGAAAGTTGCTGTCATTTCCGGGTAAACAGGAAATGATCTCATACCGTTTTTATGTCCAAAAATCCATTTTTACAGGTAGTTTATGCACCCTATGTATATATGCCGTCCAAATTTCAAATGGATAAGTTAAAAAATAAAGGAAATATCGGGGGAAGCCACTAGCCTGTGGCACCTGGTATATTTATTTTCACATTATGTACATGATTTTTATTCTTATGCTAATCATGTGTCATAATAGTATTGTAGGTATTGGAAAACTCCCGATCCAATAAGTCCTCGCATGCCTGATAACAAAAAATGGGAAAAAGGGGAGTTTTATGCATTTGGGAGTAGTTGGTTAGGGAGGCTAAATAATACCAGCATCGTATTCCCTGCCCTAGGGCCCGTTCATATAGGCAAACTAGGCGACGGCCTAGGGCGTCGAATTTGGGGGGCGGCATGGCGATGGTACGGAATGGCCTGATAGTGACCCCTACCACGCGGAGCGGTCAGCTGTGCGTTATAGAAATACACACAACAATCAATGATTTCCTGTTCGCCTAGGGCGCCGAGAGAAAAGGTTTAATCAATGTAAATATAACCTGAAAAAGACGTCAAATTAACGTCTAGCATATAAGACGTTATTCATCTGAGACATTAGGAAGTCATTTTCACGTTTCATTTACGTCATCTAACTCGTCATTTCTCGTCACTCACTGACCATTTTTTCACGTCATTTTCACGTGCCTTTGCTACCTGGGATATATCGAGTGCCACAGGCTAGTGGGTCCCCTCTATATTTCCTTTATTTTTTAACTTCTCCATTTGGAATTTGGAATGCATAAACTACATGTAAAAATGGATTTTTGGACATAAAAAACGGTATGTGACCATTTCCGGTTTACCCGGAAATGACCGCAACTTTCGATTTTTAAATGGAACACCCTGTATATTTTTATATATTTGGATTCAAGACAACATTCTGAGTATATCGTGACATTTTTGCGAATTTTTGAGTCGATGTTCAGTTTTTTTGAGCATTTTAAGACATTCGTCTAGAGTGCTTTGGAATACCAAAATTTGTTCTACGACAGTCCAAGGGAAAAATATAATTTTTCTTTTAATTTCATTAATAACTATTTATGAAACCTCCAAAATTGAACAAATCACTTTTTTTTTTCAAATGGAAAGGTGGTAGACTCATGTTGTTCAATATATTATAGATTTTTTTCTGAACTCATTGATATCCATTTCAAATCTATGCTATTTCTTTTTTTTTTATTATTGAATTTATTTAAAAATAAAGAAATCACTTTCAATATAATTTTTCTTGAACATTAACGTAGTTTCCTTTGCAAAAATCATATGTATAATAATGAAATGTGAATAACTACCTTTTTGTGAAGAATAGCACTTTGGTTCTCTCATTTGTTTCTTAATAGGTATACTAGTGCAAACTATAAGGATCAATAAAAATTATTTTGAAAGTGATTTTTATTTTTAAATAAATTTAATAAAATAGAAAAACAAATAGCATAGATTGGAAATGGATATCAATGAATTCAGAAAAAAATCTATAATTTATTGAACACTGAGCCACCACCTTCCCATTTGAAAAAAAATGTTTTCTATAAAAAAGTGATTTGTTCAATTTTGGAGGATCCGTAAATAGTTATTAATGAAATTAAACGAAAAATTATATTTTTCCCTTGGACTTTACCTGCCTTAGAACAAATTTTGGTATTCCAAAGCACTCTGGACGGATATCTTAAAATGCTTAAAAAAACAACATCGCAAAAATATCACGATATACTCAGAATGTTGTCTTGAATCCAAATATGTAAAAATATACAGGGTGTTCCATTTAAAAATCGAAAGTTGCGATCACTTTCGGGTAAACCGGAAATGGCCGTTTTTATGTCCAAAAATCCATTTTTACAGTTAGTTTATGCACCCCAAATTTCAAATGGATAAATTAAAAAATAAAGGAAATAGGGGAGCCACTAGCCTGTGGCACCCGGTATATATATTTTATAATAAAGTTTAATTAGAAAATCAGAGCACATAAATGAATTATTAATAATGAAGCGAAGAAAGGTAAACTATTTTTGTGAAGGGTGTGGTGTAATTGCCCCTTACTCCCCATACAGTGAACAGTGACGCTTGGTTAAGGGATATCATAACTTTTTTTGTGAAAATCTGGAATGCTCGAACAAAATTAACAATAATAACAATAACAACGAAGGTTAAACAAACAAATTAATAATAAAAACAATAGTCAGAGAGAAATTGGGAAATCGCTGGCAAACTTAAACTGTCAGAAAACTAGACATTTGAGTAATTATCCCAGAAAAATCCTTGGTCTTGGTACCCAGGCAACTCAAACAAGTTAGCAGAGAACTTGTAAGCATCTGTACTTTCCCCATTTCCAATACTGTTGTGTTGGTTACTTATGTAATGTAGTAACGATTTATCTGGGTGAGCAGTTGCAGAACGTCACAGTGTTGCCAGAGCAATCAGACCTCACTTTAGAGAATGTCAGTGTTGGCACATCTTGCTTTGTATGTATTTCATTACCATAAATAAGCTGTTTTTACTAAGTTTAAAAGTTAATCCAAGACTTGTGGTACCCTTACACTTGATGAGCTTTTTTTTATGTAAACTAGCTATACCCAAGTAACACACATGGTACCAAATCCTTTCGGTTTCGGTTTTGCTACAAAGCCTTAGTTCTTGGGGTACACCCTGGTACTAATATTGCTACTTTATTCGGTAAGGCTACTTTATATGGTTCTTTTAAAGTAACTGTTACCACAACGAAACCATTTATTGGAACTGTAAACACCCAAAGTCAAAGTAACATTTGGGAACGAGGCAGTATCATTTTATTGTTACTCTATAGTGGCAGAAACTATATAGTAACAGTGAATCAGTTACTGCCACCCACCAGTGCCACTAGGATGCCTAAATAAAGTAACTGGGTACATAGAGAGGTAATCTAGGCAGAATAGTTCCAGTGACCATCACTTGGAACTTTAAAGTATCGTGGCATTTTAGTGGCAACATGGGTAGCGAAATAGTTCCTGTTGGTACTTTACAGTTCCAAAATAGAATCTGATCCTATAGTCACATCCGGATAGTTGCTATTGGGTCACCAAAGTCACAGATCTTTTAGAGGTAACTTTATGGTGGAGGGCCTAACTTTATAGTACCTTTGTTAAAATCGGTCATTATTAGTTGTTAAAATTTAAAAAAAAAAAAAATTAGTTTTAATAAAAAATAGACAGAGGTTATGTTAATATGTTATCATAAACTTTTACAAAAAATGATTTTGAAAGTATTCCAAATGTTTCCCTAATAAATATTTAAATTTTTTAATCTTGCCTTTTTAAATTATTTTGTCAAAAAATTACAAAAAAAGGTTATTTTGAGAGCGCGTTGAAATTTTATCATTTAATATGTCAACTTATATCAAAAAAGTAACTTGTGTTTGAAAAAATGGCTAAAGAAGTACTTTAAACACACGCCTAAAGTACACATCTTTTTGGTATAATATTATTTCACTGCGCCATTATTATAAAAGAAAAAAACAGAGAGGTCGCTAAAAGACAAATACCATTATGGGCAGTTATTAGGGAGCCACGTAGCGGTTACTAGGCCGCCGAGTCGCGGAGTAGTACCCGCTACTATCTCGATCCTTTATAGTAACCAAACATAGTCACATCTATAGAGGCCGGGACTACCCAAAACACTACTCGGCGACTAAAAATTTTTCCCCATTTTAGTGGCGGCTATGTAGCTGCTACGTAGCAGGGACGTGGCAGCCTATGGTAGCGGGTTACTTTATCGTAGCTTTTATAGTCGCCGATACGTTCCCGCGACTTTATGTGTTACTTGGGTATTGTATATTTAGGTTACGGAATATACACTTGAGTTGTGCAGCAAATTTAGAATTGAAATATTTATTTTAGCTGTGTAATATGTATGTGTATATTTAAAATATCTTATTATAATTTTTTCAGCTTGCTCCCAAAACAACTGCCTGGACAACTGGAGTAACCGCGTTGAAAGATGCCTTAAAACTGGAAGCTTCTGTTACAAAGAAAATCCGAGATGTAATTAAAGTATGTGAGGATAACTCAGTACATTTCAATGATTACCATGTAAGTAGTTTTTCTGTTATATTGTCACTGTCTTCAAAATTGTACTAGAAAATCATTTTGAACATAATTCTCCTTTTTTTTATTAGCTTGTTGACTACCTAACCAGCGATTTCCTTACCGAACAATACCATGGACAACGCGACCTTGCTGGTAAAGTGTCTACCCTTGAGAAGCTGATGGAAAAACACGGAGTACTTGGAGAATTCTTGTTCGACAAAAAACTTCTTAATGGAGAATTGTAAATTCATATCAGCAGTCATTTAAATGTATATTTTTTAACCTAGAAATAAAAGTTCATTCCCACCTTACATACTGTTTATTGTGATATATTGTGACTATTTCATTTTATATTAATAATTTTGTAGTTAAGTTTAAGATTGTTGGTATCAATTAAATGATTACAGTTTGCCTGTTTCAATAAAGTTTATTCAATTCAATGTAGGTATTGTTCATTTAAAATTTAGAAAGAATAAAATAGATATGTATCCAACTTTAAACAATGGAAGTAAACCATCATTGTATTCATATTGATTAACAAACAAGTTCTAGCAAAAACAAGATAAGAAAATGATTGAAGTTATTAATTGAGTTGAAGAAATATAAGTATTATGCATATATTTATAATAAAAAAATATCTTCATTAGGAATCTTTGGAAGAATTTTTAAACTAAAAACTTTTTATGAGTACCCACTGAACTCTACTATATAAATGGAAGGCCAGTATAGGTATATGCGCGTGAACAAAATAAGGCAATTAAGGCACAGATTAAGTGGTAACGGATCCAAAAACTATAATCGACTCTAGAGAAATTAATGTCTGTGCTTGAACCAAACGGCTGTCTACGGGAGTTATGCGCCAACGCCAGGCTGACGCAATTCTGTTTTATTTCTTTTCCATAGATTCTGTAGGTCTTGGATTAGATGCAATTTCCAGAGTCGGTGTCACCATTTCATTCTTTGTTTATTCTGTCGTTTGTGTAAAGTTGTTATAAATTGATTATTTTGTGTAATATTTTGTGACTGTTATAAACAAAGTTAATTGAGACAATATGGTGCAATCTTGTATGGTATGGTATGTTGCAAGAATCGGGGTAAAGTCCCGGGTTTTAAACAGTTGCAGTAACAATAAGACCGGCTCTGACGTATTTTGCAGTGCGATTGCGCTCCTCCTGTAGGTCGCCATACTTGCGCGAGGTTCAATTTTGTGTAAAAATTGGTATGGATATTGACCTTCCATTTATATAGTAGAGTTCAGTGTGAGTACCAAGATGACGAAATATGACTACAAATTAATAAATGACTGCCATTTATTTAATAAAAAGTTATACCTGCTGATCCACTACTTTATATACACGCAGATTTATTTGTTGCAGATCAGTTCTGCTCAGTCAAATCAATAACTTTCTAGTGCAATTGTGCATTATGCATATGCGTTATATGGAAGAAATACTTTGCCTATATGTTGCACATATAATTTTTTCTGTTGGAGTTTCGAAAGGTGATTAGCTAAGATATCTTTAATTTTTATATTTGATATTTATACATTTTTTTTTTGGGCGAAAAGATAAAATATATACTAGCTCTGCTTCCACTTCTTACAATCGTTCAGTAAATGCAGTACGGGGAACCCAGATAGACATATAGGGAAATCCTATGTACATCTGCAATATAGATCAGGATAGCACCATCTACAATCTATTATTGAAGTGGGATGGTTCAGAGCCAGTCAATTACTGGTTCACAAAGTATCCTGTAAAAATTAAGTATTGCTTCAAAATAATATTGACCTGTTGAAATGAATTATTGAACAAAGAAAGTATAAATAATTAAATACTACCCTACAAACACAAAAGGTTGGCCCTCCAGTGGGCCAGAACTTTCATTTCTGGCCCGCTGATGGGCCGATCTTTTGTGTTTGTTGGGTACTACGCGGGTATTATGGCCCCCGGTACCAAATTCACTGTCGGGCCCCAGCACCTAATAATTGATCTACAGGAAAAAAATTGTTTGTCAAAATCTCTGGCGGGCTCTCGCTACGGGCCCCCGCGCTTAATAATTGATGAGTGGGGTGGGGGAAATTAAAAAAAAAATTGCCAAAATCTGGCAGGCCCCTGAACTCAGTACCCAATAGACCCCCATACGGGGGGCCTGCTACTACAACAGGTACTCAATGTGCAATACAACAGTAAATAGAATTTCCCTATGCGTGTATTTTGATTTCCTGTACGGTACAATACGTACCTACAGTATTAATTAACACTTTCACTGCGGCCCTAAGAAAAGCCATTTAGCCATGTGCAGAATATATAATTATGTTGGTAATGAGTTTTAAGGGTTCTAATGTAGTATTGGTGTTTTTTTGTAAACGTTCATGTGCGTGTCCTCTGCACATTTAATAAAACCCTACCAATATGTGGAGCACGCACATGCGCGTCTAATCATTTTTTCCCATTTTTTTGCGTATTATGCCAAAGAATAAACGATGTGGACGCACAAGCGCGTCGTCCGCAAGTAGTGGAGGCGACCCTGGACGCACGTGTGCGTTTTCTATAGCGAAAGTGTTAATAAATATTTTGTTCTAATGACATTATTTTATAACTCTTTACGTGCAGAAATATTACTTAGTTATTAGTTACGCATCTGACCTGCAAAGTACTGGCTCGATGCCGTTGTGTTTAAATTTCCCGATAAAGGCGGCAGTGGAAGAATTTGGTTACGCATTCAACTCGCCGCAGGCGCTGAAACTCGAACGGAAAAATTATATGGGTACTTCTTTCTACCTAATCCTCTTTGTGTCAAATGTCAAACGTAACCTTGAATAACACAACCTCATTTTTTCCTGTAAATTAATAATAATTAGAAGACGTCAAGCACGTGCATTTATTTAATTTATAAAAATTAGAAAATATAATTCCTACAATTGAATAAAATGGCAGAAGAAAATGAAGAAAAGCCGTGTAACTTTCATGAAATGGAGCTAGATGATCGCATATTAAAGGTGCGTTGTATGAAATTACTAACTATTGTAAGGCTATTACTTTATTTATATTTAGGCGATTGCAAAGTTAGGATGGCAAACTCCAACTTTAATTCAAGAAAAAGCTATACCTCTACTATTGGCAGGAAAAGACGTTTTAGTTCGAGCACGAACAGGTTCTGGGAAAACTGCAACCTTCGCAATTCCAGTTATACAGAAGATTTTAAATTTAAAACAAACTGCTACACAACAAGAAATTAAAGCATTAATACTAGCACCAAGTAAAGAACTGTGTCACCAAATTTGTGGTGTAGTAAAGGATTTAACTATTAAGTGTTCCAGAGAGGTAGTTTTAAATTAATATCTTGATTAAACAAATTATTTAAATGTATCTATTATAGGTAAGGTGTGTTGACGTATCTCCACAAGTAGATATAAACGTCCAAAAGCCACTATTAGTTGAGAAACCAGATATACTTGTTGGAACTCCGGCCAGAATTTTACAGCACTTGAAGGCAGGTCATCTCAATTTGAAAAAGTCATTGGAGTTGCTGGTCATTGATGAAGCTGACTTAATATTTTCATTTGGTTATGAAGCAGAAGTAAAGGAATTATTGTTGTAAGTACCGAAAATAATTTAGACGAGAGTAAAAAAGATTAATCGGTTTTCTTTATGTAAGTAATTAAATTTTTACCAACTTTTTTGTTAATTTGGTAAAATTTTTCTCAAAATTGCCATACTATACCTTAAGCGTAAAAGGAGGATAGCAGGGTCGGCATGTTGAAAACGAAATGTTTTAAACAAGATGTTTAAAACAACTTACCATGTTTTAAACAAATGTTTAAATAGTATATTGTAATACAAGTGTGGCAAGGGCTTCATTGCAAAACGATGTATGCTGCGCTGAGCTCATGTTCCTATCATACGAGTTTTGCAGTGAAGCTTGCCACACGTGTGTTACACTTCTGTGCAATAAAATCCCATACACTTGAAAAATCAAGTAATTCAGTTTTTACTAATATTAAGTGATGTGAATCAGTCTTTTTGGAATTTAGATTTTTTATTAATCACATAGGTATAGGTTATAAAAAAGTGACATTGATTGTGAAATGTCATAAGTAAGGTATTTGGAAAAATGTTAATGATTTAATTATTAATTTCGATTTGTAACAAATGTAAAAATTGACGTTGAAAAATTGTGTCCGAGATAAGGCCAGATTCTGAAAGCTCAAAACATTACAAAGCAGTTTTCTGCGTGGCTGTTCTGCACTTGTCTGCCTGTGATAATTTTACTTCCACATCCAAAACTCCAACGGGCGATAGACATAATTTAAACAAAACAAAACGCAGGCTTGCCTCCAATTAAAGAACCTATATCTAGATACATAATTGTACTGATTTATATGTTGCTGAGATAGTTACAATCTAAGGCACTTCTTCCCATAAGTTCTTGATTCGCTAGTCGATCTATTCGTGACCGATTCGGGCACGATTGGTTCAGTTCGATTATCATAATCTCAGTTTGACACTTTTGACAGTATCCACCATTAATGTTAATAAGTGTTTTTCGATCAAAATGTGGTGAAGAAGTCTTTTTATTTTAAGTTGTGATTTGCTTAATACCTAAATAATATTTTCTATTCATATTTACACAGTTTAGTGACAATATATTTAGTGCAAAGTGCTGTGCCGTTTGCAGAAAGCAGTTTAGAAAAGAAGAAAATCGATCGTTCCATAGTCGTAACATGATGAAGTTCAGTTTACAGTTTATAAAGTGAATACCAATTAAATTTTAATATCCTTTCAATACATATTTATCTTACTGTAATATCGTATGCCTACATCACGTTGTATAAAGAGCCGGTAATGCAGGAATTGCAATAATTCATTTTAATGAAAATATTTACCATTCTACACATTTTCTACACACACAACGCCACTGTTGCCTATGGGATGTGATGTTCATCTATCCATTTTATCCATTTTAATGGACATATAATGTGACTATGTTAGGAGCAAACAAGGTATATAGTGAAAAGATAGCCTGTTATGTATCTAGATATAAGTTCTTTAATCGGAGGGGCTTGCTTATGTTCTTCTGTTAATATGGTCTTCTTGGCACTTACACAGTTTTTTAATTCCGATTTTCCTATCCTTCGGCTAGCCATTGACCTCAAAGCTGAAAATTTTGTCATGGACACAGCATCTACTCCTGTTTGAAACGGATTTTCCCTCAAATAGCCAAGGAGCGCTTCATCTTGAGCGAGATTTGGACTTCTTGGTCGGCCTGAACCGTCTTTTCTCTTTGTGATACCTTCCTCCTCCCACCTTTTCTTCACACTCATAACGGTACTTTTATTTAAGTGATAATGGTTAGCAACTGCTCTGATAGACCATCCCTCTTCAGTTTTAGAGAGAATTGGAATTTTTTCATGTTCAGTTAATTTCGGCATTTCGACAATATGACACACTGACAAATAAATAAAGAATAATTTAATATAGCGAAAAATAGGTGTACGGGATTTTATTGCACAGAAGTATATATACTATTTTTTGTGAAGTTATTTTCCTTAAAGTCTTTCCAAAATTTTAAATATGTGAAGATGTAATCGAGGCGTGTGGCAAATTCTTTGCCACACGGCGTGGAAGAAAGCGTCGATTACGGTACTTTATCGTGTAAGAATTGTGGCTATGATAAAAAAGAACAGGAAAAGTTAAATAATATTTTAAAATCCTATAGCCGCAAAGAAACCATTTCTTTTCAAAATAAAGTACTTAAGGTAAAAGAAGAGGCGAACAAACTTTTCGATATTGGAGCTTGTAAGTGTAAAGACTTTTCTCTTTGCTGCTGTGAAAAATTTCGTAAAGTTCCTATTTTAGAAAGAGCGTTTATAAGTGACCAGAGGTCGACTAGACTTATGGTTATGGCCTCTGTTGATTACGGAGCGACTTCTCAAATTCAAAAGTCTGCTGCCAGAAAACTTAAATATCAAAATTTTGAGGTATTGCAAGCTGTTAAACGCCTTAAAATGGAAACTAAATCTAGTGTCACAAATGTTGAAATGAACCAAGATGTGGACGAACCAAGTTCTCCGCAGAATGAGTGCACAGAAACATTATCATAACTCATACAGGCTGACGAACAGCCACAAACCAGAATAAAACTTACTACTTTTGCCAGGGCTTGCAACAGTTACGGAGTGGCAGACAAACCTGCTGCGGCACTAGCTAGTGCTTTAATGCATGATTTAAAGAAGGATTATACTGAGGAGGTGGCTGTAGTTGTTGACAAGAGCCTCGACAGGAGCAAAGTGTGAAGAGAATGGAAAAGTGTACGTCACAATCTGCAATGTATAGAACAAGATAATATACAAGCACTGTATTTTGACGACAGAAAGAATAAGGCACTAACAATGAACAAAACTGATGATGGCAGCTTACACTGAATAACAGTTGTAGAAGAACACGTTTCTGTTATTAGTGAACCCCAGATCTAATTATTTGGGGCATGTTACCCCATCGTCTGGTTCAGCTGAAGACATAAAAATAGCTCTTTGGAACCTAATTTCTGATAGAAATATTGACACTTCAAAGTTTTCAGCTATTCAGATGTCATGGGAAGGTAAACACAGGAAAAAATGCAGGAGTCATTCGTCTTCTGGAAATGAAGCTTGGTCGGCCTTTACAGAGGGTGATTTTTCAACTACATTTTAATGAGCTTCCTTTAAGACATATCGTAGAATATCTGGACAGAGCGACAACAGGGCCACGGAGTTTGTCCGAACCAATTGGCAAAAGTTTATCCAATCGTGAGAAGCTGCCGATTGTCCAATTTCAGAAGTTTATAGGACAGCTCCCAGAGGTAAATAAAAAAGACTTAAGTACAGATCAAAAGTACCTCCTTGATATTTGCAAAGCTGTAACTTCTGGTAAATTTCCGCAAAAACTAGCTACACGAAGTCCTGGGCAATTATCTCACGCCAGATGATTAACAGCAGCAAATAGAATTCTTCCATCAGCAAGTCTTATAGAACTGGCTACAATGTGGTTTGAAATTAAGTGTAATCAAAAACTTAAAGACGCCCCAAAAAACCTGGCGTACTATATATCTGTCAAGATATCTCAAAGGTGATTTGAAATATATAGTTGAATCTACAATACAGCGAAATGTTTTTTTTGCACATCTTGAGAACCTTCTTGTTGCCATGCTAGCAGATGACCGTCAACATGTTCGTAAACTTGCTCTTTGCCGTATTATATCTACTAGGTCCAAAAGCTTACCCCAACAGGAAGTACGAAAATTTACTATTCCTGATGTTAATTTCACAGCTGAAGATTATATAGATCTCATCTCATGGTCGAATTTTAAGTACATCGAGCCTCCTTTAACTTTCCATCTACCAAGCGGAGATTTGCAAGAATTTCTTAGTCAAGATTCCCCTGTTATTCCACTACTCTTTGATTTTCCATGTCATACGCAGGCCGTGGAAATACATAAAAATTGTCACTGAGGCTTCATCGGTGGTTTGCAGTTCGTTGGAACGTGATGGCTCTATTAGAGCAAGACTTTTGGACAGAAAGATTTTGCCCACTTTTGAAACGAAATCTGATTATAAACAAAATTAAATATTTTCATTAAATAATTTGATAACTATTAAATAATTACTTAAGGGCGCCCTGTTCGCAAAAGAGAACAACCTCGACAACTGTCATAGAGAAGAATAGCATTTATCCATCCGATACGTGGTGGTACCTAGTGAGCAATGGACAAACCTTTTATTACAGGCGCATATTCGTGAAATTCAACAAGGAACTCTATAATTAAATTAACCCGTTGTAAACATATTACACACTTGAGTCATCCTTTGTAACAAGTGTTCAAAATCGAAATTATGTAAACAACAGTGACTACCTGCTTCGACCGCAGGTCATATCCTCATACCAATCCCCTTTCTCCCTTCCTTATCGGAACCTCGGCCTTGGGGAATATTTCTCTACTAAATCATTATTTACGGAATGCGTTACTATATTTAGTGTATCGTTTTTGTGAAAAATAAGTTCTTGCATTGATGTATTATTATTGTTTATTAAGTATTACTTCCACATCCAGTGGAAGTATAGTAACGACAAAAAAATTTTAAAAAATTTTTATTGTTCAAATAGGCTTAAAATGTTATGAAACGTCGAGATTTTAAGTTTGAGCAAAAAAAAAAATTCTGTCTGTCGGTCTGTCTGTCTAACTTTTTTGTGCGCATGTTTACTCTGGAACCGTTTAAGATATTGACTTGAAATTTGGTACACGTATGTACTTTAACGAGGTCTGGAACTAGATTATATTTTCATCTTATTCCGTTGAAGGGTTGGGGGGTAAATTGGGGTAAATTTGAGGTAAATGGGTAAATCAAGCAGGTAAGAGTCGATAAAATTGGTACTTAATATATACAAGAGAAGCTAGGGTCTCAAAAAATTTTTGGCATTAGCCACCCCCATTACCACCCCCACCCCCTTATTAAAGGGGATGAAAAAATATTGTGATTTAGTGTATGTACGAGAACCAGAAACCTCAAAATATTTTTTTACTTCATCCACCCCCCACTACCACCCCCAATCACCGCCCCCACCCCACTACCGATGTGGGGTATCGTTTTATGGGGTTTTGGGATAGAGGATTTCAAATATTATATTATAAAAGTTTCATAAACAATTATTTACACATACTAAGTTTTTTCGTTGTGAGTGACTTGGATAGAGAAACTGGATGTGGAAGTAGTGATTCCTTGGGCAGCGGTTTTTTATAGTGTGTAGTGTGAACTTTTTATATTTAAAATTTATTTACGTTGTCTTTTTACTTCCACATCCACTGGAATTAGAGTACCTACCTAATGCAAAAACAATTTTTGAAAATTTTTGTTGTCCAAATAGGCTTAGAATGTCATGAAACGTTGAGGTTTTAAGTTTGAGAAAAAAGTTTCTGTCTGTCGGTCGGTCTGTCTGTAACTTTTTTGTGCGCACGTTTATTTTAGAACCGTTTAAGATATTGACTTGAAATTTGGTACATGTATGTATTTTAACGAGACCTGGAACTAGATTATATTTTGATCTTATTTCGTTGAAGGGTTGGGGGTTAAATTGGGGTAAGTGGGGGTAAATAGGTGAACCAAGCAATAAGAGTCCGTAAAATTGGTATTTAGTATATATAAAGGAAGTTAACGTCTCAAAAAATTTTTGGCATTAGCCACCCCCATTACTGCCCCCACAAAGGGGGTGAAAAAAATGAAATTGTAATTTAGCGTGTATACAAGAACCCAAGACCTCAAAAAAAATGTTTACTTCATCCACCGCCGCTACCACCCCTCTACCACCACCCGAGTATTATGGATGCACAGTGGCTTTCTTCGAGTACCATTGATGCGCGGTAGGTTGCCACGACTAGTATGGATGCGCAGTGGGTTTTCTCGAGTATTTTAGATGCACAGTAGGTTTCCTCGAGTATTTTGGATGCGCAGTGACTTTTCTAGAGTACTATAGATGCGCAGTAGGTTAACTCAAGTAGTATGGATGCGCAGTGGCTTTCCTCTAGTACAATGGATGCGCAGTAGGTTTCCTCCAGAATTATGGATGCGCAGGGGCTTTCCTCGAGTAAATTGGATGCACCGAGGGTGACCTCGAGTAGTATGGATGCGTAGTAAGTTTACTCGAAGAAAATGCTTGAAGTAGAAACTTTACTTCTATCGTTTAGTCCACGGCACACAATGATTTTTTATATCTTTGTTATGCTGTTTTCTGCGTATTACTTCCACATCCAGTGCAAGTATACTAACGCAAAAAAGTTTGTTGAAAATTTTTATTGTTCAAATAGGCTTAGAATGTCATGAAACGTCAATATTTTAAGTTTGAGCAAAAAAAATCAGTCTGTCGCATCGGTGTGTCTATTGGTCTTATAATTTTTTGGTACTCACGATTACTCTGAACCGTTTAAGATATTGACTTAAAATTTGGCACACGTATGTATTTTAACGAGATTTATTTCGATTTTTTCCGTTGAAGAGTGGTAAATTGGGGTGAATTGGGGTACATAAGTAAATGAAGCAAGTAAGAGTCCATGAAACTGGTATTTAGTAAATATAAGAGGAGCTAAAAGAAATGTTTGGCATTAGTCACCCCCATTACCCCCACCTCATTATATAAGGGGATGAAAAAATATTGTGATTTGGTGTGTATGTGTGTGTATATGGAAAACATGGAAAACAACAAAAAGAAGAAAAATGTTCGTTATGAGCTGTACAATAAAAGTACATGAACTGTAATTCATTCCAATTGTTATTATTACTTAACAAAAATTGAGTAATGCAAAATTATGCGTTTCCAAACAAATCAATGTTCTTTCAAAAATAATGGATAATATTCAACGAAATTCTGGAGAAATATAGAGCTCTTAGAGTACAATCATCACTTAAAGTTTCAAATCAAAATGATTATTAAAACGGCTCAAATATACAATTGTTGTTAAAACTTTGCACCCTTGTGAAATCCTGCCATCAAAACCAAGAAATGTGTACGATGGCTCAAATTGTAGCTTTCTATAAGTACTTTAAGATCAGGGAGAGATTTTTTTTTTAAATTAAAACCCTTTTTATTGCAGCTGTTTATAATTATCGAAAATGTAGTTATAAACAAATTCAAATAATTTTCTGGTTTTTTCATGAAATAAAAAACGGTAAAGGAGTAATTAAAGTGTATTAAAAAAGCCAACTTTTTAAAAAAATAATGCTCTACTTGCATTTGAAGCTGAGATACCTTAGTTTTTACGTTTAGGTCACGTATAAATAAACAAATCGATATTTCTTATTGAAAGAGGAATGTTAAAAAAATGGCTTTTTTGGCCCATTCGTGGTAAAGTGTGGAATTCATCTTTTCTTACCAACAAATCCGTTACTCGTTTTGGCGAAAAATCCCCGGAACGCATTAAAAAACCACCCTTATTTGGGGGTGACATTGGAATTTTGCAGGAAATTCTCTTAAAATACTAAGTTTCGATAATTAAGTAGAAAAAGAAGTGAAAAAATCAAATTCACCCCTTCAACCCTCCTCGTCATTCTTTCACCACGCCCAAGAAGGATGTAAGCTACTATAACTACTATATAGTTATTTACATATTTTTAAAAAAACCAGAACACCTCATTGAGTGGTTGCTATCAGAATATAATAATCTGATTACTTCTGAGTACACTCAAGCTGAAGCGAACCTGACCCGCCCAGCCCTACAATCACCACAGTGCTATGCGCCGTGGTTGTCTGGCTGGCTCCGGACCAGGTTTCGGGGAGGCGCATATGTATATGTAAATATTAATCAATTTTATTTGCTTGCTTGCTACAGGCACTTTTTAATCAGGATGAGAACATCTCGGGATTCAAATCCTGCTCGCGAAATATTTTTTTTACTGTATCAGTAATATTAAAAATTTTACAAAGCTGTATACATGAACATAAGGATAGCTGTTCAAGTTAGGTTGGTTTACCGGTTTCATGACAAAAATTAAAAAAGTTATAAAAAAATTGAAAATTTGCATTATGTTCTCAAAGCCGCTTTATTCGATGTTATTTTAACAATTGTAGTTTTGGATTATCTTCAAATAGCAGAAACAAAATAATAAGCATTGGAAAATAACCAGCCCAAATTTCAAGAAGAAATATCAATTAGTTTATTTTTAAGTGACCTAAACGTAAAAACTAACGTATCTCAGCTTTAAATGCAATTATAGCATTAATTGTTTTTTTAAAGTTGTTTTTTTTTAATTTACGTTCATTACTCGTTTACCGTTTTTGATTTCATAAAAAAACCAAAGTTACTTGAATTTCTTTATAACTAAAATTACAACTGCAATAAAACAGGTTTAAATTAAAAAAAAAAAAAAATTCTCCGTGATCTTAAAATGCTTATAGAATGCTACAATTTGAGCCATCGTACACATTTCTTGGTCTTGATGGCAGGATTTCACAAGGGTGTAAAGTTTTAGCAACAATTTTATATTTGAGCCGTTTTAGTAATCATTTCAATTTGAAATTTTAAGTGTTATATTATTCCAAAATTTCATTGAATATTATCCATTATTTTTTAAAGAACAGTAATTTGTTTAAAAACGCACAATTTTGCAATGTTCAATTTTTTTTTAAATAATAATAATTTGAATAAATTATAATTTATGTACTTTAATGGTACAGTATTATTTTCCATAGTACTTACAAATTTCGAGATATTCAAAGAAAACCGATGGAAAGCACGGTCCAAAAAATTAAATTGTTTAAATAAACAATACGTCAACATCGCAGAAACTGCAAAACTGAGCTGTGAACTTAAGTTGACTCCCTGAACACGTTAAAACAGAAGAACTGCCCTGACCAGACAATTCACATTAAAATCATAATTTGACTCCACCATTACATACGGTCGTCTGTAAATAAAAGTAGTGTAAGTCAATGTAAACGATTCTACATGCATGTCAGACTCGTAGGCCAAACGTTTGCACCTAAAAGTTATACTAAGAAGAAATTCTTTTATATATCTGATTAATAATCTTTAATCTCCTAAATCCAGTAGCGCAGCCAGAAAATTCATCTGAGGGGGGGGCAATAGAACCGGCCTCTCCAGAGGATGAGGAAAGCTTTTCAGAAAATTGTTGTAAACGGATGTGTATAGATTCCTCTACTAGATAATATTGGCATTAATTACAAAATATTTATTTCAAGGGATAATTTGAATACTGCTTTGTACTGATGGAGATTATGCGTCTTTATTTTTGGTTCATGGAGGACAGCTTGGGGGGGGGGGGGCATGGCTCCCACCCCTGGCTGCGCCCCTGCCTAAATCTAACATAAAAACGAAAATAAATTTGTAAGTGTTATTTTCGAGATTATCCTTTTCTTTTACCACCTTGTATACTTTTTCTCGTTAAATGTATAACAGGCTCTCTTTCTTCTACATTCCAAGTTTAATTATTATTATTTTTTTCATTATGTTTTTGGGATATTATTCACTAAAAGTATTAGGTATTTCGTTTCTTGTCAATATTATAACAAAATATTATGTTTCTCCATAAAATAGTTTTTATAAATATAGCGCGCCAACAGATTGACAGAATTGAATCGATATAATCTGGAACATGAAAAATCGAATAAATGTCAGAGATAGGAGAATGCTTGTTTCGCGATTACAATACAGTTCCTAGGGCAAGGTAAGTAAGTAAAGAAATAGGATCCACGACTGTACCACACAAGTTTTTCGACTCGTCAGATTTCTTTGCTTCTCAAACGTTTACCAAATACATTTTTAGCCTAATAACTGCCGTTGCATTCAATGTTAGTAAACAGACAACTGTTTTTTTGTTAATGTTAATATAATGTGTTTTTATCGTAATTCATCCAAAACAACCTAGAAATTTACATTATTGCACGAAAAGCATACATAACCTTTACACAATTTTTCATTTATTGTAGGTATTAATAAATGTAGGAAGTTTCTTATGGGGCCTATAGTTTTTCAAATTTCACATTTGTAAATGCAGAACAGCTACTTATAAACCTTTAAAACTTAAGAAATTTTTAAAATCAAAAATAAATATGAAATTTTACTTTATATTCATCATTTATTTTTTAGAATAGATGTTTTAAAAAATACCTGTCGGGAATAATTATTATTAACGATTTTATCGATTTATTAGATCCGTTTTATTGAACATTTTTTTAGTCCACCTTATATAAAAACATGAAATTTAGACTAAGCCACTTCCTTTTGTTGCATCACCTATGAGACAGTAACCGAACTAAGACAATTGCCTATAGCGTCTGAAATCGTATAAAATTTCCCCTTTACTGTGTCTCTGCTAAATCAAATGTCAGTATATTTAGTAAACATGTGTAAAGTGCATAGCAAAATTTAAATCTATCTTTCTAGTCTATGAAGTGTTTAATGCGACTTTTCTTTGTTTCATAACATGGGTGAATGTTTAACTTAGGTAAGGCCTGTATTGATTTTCCTTATTTTTTATTTTAACTAGTGTAAAATAATTATTGAAGTGACGAGCTGACATCGTTTCTAAGGTACATGTTAAACATTTTTTTTATCTATGAAAATATCAC
This sequence comes from Rutpela maculata, assembly GCA_936432065.2. Taxonomy (NCBI): domain Eukaryota; kingdom Metazoa; phylum Arthropoda; class Insecta; order Coleoptera; family Cerambycidae; genus Rutpela; species Rutpela maculata. Next base: position 22,224,559 of record OW386291.2, read on the forward strand.
TTTTTAACAATATAAAAACACCCCTTACCTAAGTTAAAGATTCTAGTTTCCGTTGATGTGCAACTTTTATAAATATGACTTATATTTTTTAAAAAAGATAGCTTTAAAATCACGTCAGTATACCCAGAATTTAGCATATAAATATGGCCACCTTAACTAAATATCCAATATATAAACAGAATATATGCTGTTTTAGTTCTTACTAACGAATACATGCTCCAGAGTAATAGTATAAAATTCGGCTACGGTTAAAGCTCAAGACAACCGCTTCTTAAGATTTGCAATGTTCAATACGAAAACTTTCAAATTTTAGGGCATTAGCAGATAATGAAGATGGAGTGTTAAATTAGAATTAAAAAATGTTGATATTATACTAGTTAATACAATTATTTAACATCTAATACTAAATTGTCGGACAGAAAAGGTTTTTTACTGTTTTTTTTTAATCACTATTTTCAGCAAAAATTTCAAAATTTTGGAATGCTTGCAGAAAATGTAGATAAAATCGGACAATAAAAAAAAGCAGGGAGTGTTATATCAGGCAATAGACCAGCTCTAGTGCTAGATCATCCGACAGACATTTTTTTTTTCCTTATATTTTAAATAGTCACGATTTTCAACAAAAATTTCAAGATTTTAGAGCGCTTGCGGAAAATGCAGATGAAGTCGGAAAATTTAAAAAAACGGGGGGGGGGGGGTGTTATACTAGTCAATAGACAACTTCCGACACCTGTTGGTAAATCATCCAACAAAAAAAAACTAAATTCCTTGTTTTCGCTCCACCCAACTGCACATGCACTAAACTGAACATTTTATGTGTAGAGTGCTGTAAAAAACCATTTAAGAGCGCCATCTGGCATCAAGTAGTAGTAGCAGACACATTAACTTGGCATCATTTAATTTTAGTTGAATAGAGTTTTAAACGTTTTTTAAAACTGTTTTTTTTCCAACTCTGGAGGATAGTAATATAGGCACATGATCAGCTTGTACTTTTTTTTGTAGAAATGCAATCTGTATGTTATCAGGAAGTACAGTAAAGTTTTATCGAATCTGGGAGCCAAGCGTTTTTCGAAATTTAAGTTTTAGTTTTGAAAAACGTGTTTTGTCTCCTTTTTTAAATTATTTCTGGTTCTGTTTGTCAGATCAGATCAGGCCAAACAAAAATCAAAATGTTTGTAAATAAATTATTATGAATAGAATCTTTTTTATGAAGTGTGGCATATTGATGAAAAAATCGGCTTTTCCCCCAAGAAACTTGCTGGTGGAGTTCGGCTTTAATGGACACCCTGTATATGGCGTCACACTTCATTCATGTTTTTTGTTTCTATTTTTGTCAAAATATTGAGAAAGCTGTTTGTGTTTGAAATATGTTTTTGCTACATAATCAACTGTTACCAACCGTACCATTGCGGCCTGTCAATATATATATATTTGGGAATCACTTTTAATACCTCTTTCTATATATGTATTGTGAATTGTTGAGATGAACATTTGTTTGAACTTTTTAGGTTTATGCCTAAGATATATCAAGCAATATTGGCTTCAGCAACACTAAGCGATGACGTTAAGAATTTAAAAAGTCTGGTATTACATAACCCTGTTATATTGAAATTAGAGGAACCAGATTTAGCACCTGCAAGTCAGCTGACACATTATCATTTAAACGCAGAAGAGATGGACAAAGCTGCAATTTTGTATGCCCTCTTGAAATTACACCTGATAAGAGGAAAGACCATTATTTTTGTCAATACAGTGGACAAATGTTATAAGTAGGTTTGTTTTATTAACATATACTTGTAACTTTTTTTGTGTGCACGATTCCTCTGGAACAGTTTATGATATTGACTTGAAATTTGGTACACATAATCTGTATTAAAACGAGATCTGGAACTAGATCATATTTTGATCTTATTTTTGTTGAAGGGTATGGGTAAATAGATAAAACAAGCAAGACTTGGGATTTAGTGTATGTACAAGAGACCTAGGTGTATCAAAAAAAAGATTGGCCGAGTTCACCCAAGCAGATTATTATTGTAGCTCTCTTTTTTAGATATGTAATCATGATTATCGCAAAGCTGAATGGCTTCAAGCAGCTTACCCGTTTTGAAAATTGTTACGGTTTACTTATGTAGCATTTGGAATTATATACAAAACTATATTTCCCTCAACCTGGTAAGGTACTTTATTGTATTCATGCACAACAAGGATTCATTATGGCAGTGACAGATCACTGATCAATCTGTTTGAACATGTCAGTTCACTACAAAAAATGACGTCTGTTAGAACACTCGGTTGAAATGGTAGTGTTCAGTCAAATGATCAATAATTGCTCTTGTAGCGATCTGCTTGGATGAATGTGGTAATAGAATTAACTATAAGTCATTATTGTATTGATTAATTTGCAATCAAAAGCATCAGTTGTTAGTTTTACTAATATATTCAGTTCTTTACTAATAAAACTCTTTCATGTTGCAGAATTAAATTGTATTTAGAACAGTTTGGAATCCCAACTTGTGTTCTGAATTCTGAACTACCTGCTTCTGTAAGGTGCCATTCAGTCAATCAGTTCAATCAAGGTATATATGATATTATTGTAGCTTCAGATGAAAAAGCCTTAGAGCAGCCAGGGTCTGAGAAAAATCAAAGTGACAATAAAAAATCTAAACGGAGAAAAGATAAAGAAAGTGGGGTTTCCAGAGGTATTGATTTTCAATTTGTAGCTAACGTGATCAATTTCGATTTTCCTTTGGATGTTCTGGCTTACATTCATAGAGCTGGTAGGACAGCAAGAGGGAACAACCAGGTAATTTTAATACGTGTAAAGTAAAATAAGTACAATGTATTAGTTTTTAACATGATTTTATTAGGTCGACCTGTAACTAACTATGTATGTATGTATGTATGTATGTAAGTATGTAAGTAATAAGGTCTAAGGAACTGAATTTCACCCACTTCTAATTGTTGTATCATCATGAAACTTGACAGTTGTGTGTAGCTCTGATGACAATACAATATAGTATACCTACTCAATATTATATGTTCAAAATGGCCGCCGCCCCAAAATGGTGGATTATCTTTTTCTTTACAACCTCTTTGATATCAAAAGGGCTTGATAAGTAGAAAACAAATATGTGATCAAAATTTAAAAATCCAAAATGGCGGCGTCAACGTGGTGGATAGGATTTATCAATTATCATCGGATTCGACTGAAAATCGGTATCTGTGTGTTATTGAGGTAGCAGATTACAATTATCCGGTCCAAATTTAACAATTCAAAATGGTGGCGTCAAAATGGCGGATAAGTTTTGTAATTTATGGTATGAATCGTCTGAAAATCGATATCTGCGATTTTTGAGGTCGCAGATTATAATATTTAGTCAAATTCTTCACATAAATGTCGAAAATGCCAAAATTCTCTCCGTATAAGTATAAGACTAAAAAGTAAAAAAATAAATTAATAGTTTAAAAAACTAAAAAAACACTTTTATAAATACTGCATTAAAAAGCAAAGAATAATCATCTTAGTGTAAGCCGTGTTTGTAATTAAGTATAATATTTGAGTATAGAAGCGTGGGGCACTCTTCATTTAATTTAATGACGTCTTCAGACTTTTAATTAACGAACCTGTTCGAAATGGCGTTCGAAAAACGCCCCACGTTTTTATATTAAAATATCATACTTAATTACAAACATGGCTTTCACTAAAAGACCCTTAAGGGGTAGACAGAAAGAACAGATTTGATGATTATTTTTTGATTTTTAGTGCAGTATTTAATAAAGTGTGTTTTTTTAGTTTTTTAAACTATTAATTTATTTTCAAGAAAATAAAGTGAATGTTTAACCCTTTCGAGATGGCTGCAGTTTAAGTGAGCTGTGTCCCACAGACAGCAACGAGAACTGCTTGCGGATTCATACGGTTCCCTTCGTGAAGTGTCAAATTATTAGCTTACAAAAACAGTTTGAAATTCTGATACATTGTCATATTTCAATAAGTAAACACGCAATATAGAGAAATAAACTTTTATTGTAAAAAAGTAGCAAAATAAACAATAATTTGTATATAAAACTCATAAATAAGTGATGAATATCAAGACCGCCAATAAGGTCTTATTTAGTCCAGTCAAAACAATGTTTAACCTCCTGAAAAATCCGATAGTTTTGAAATTTCGCATACTTATTTAAAGGTACCTAAGAATGAATATACCGAAAGTCCTTATGAATATGAGGCGAGCTCTTGCCCTGCAATTAGCGAAAATAGGGCACTTTCTTTGGTTTTTCGTTAATACCTCGAGAACCGTTGATCGGAGGCAAAAGTTGATTATATACATAATTAAGGCTTATTAAATTTGCTACAAAAATGATTATATACATTTTTCTCGTATTCCCAATGGTTCCCGAGTTATAGGCTCTTAACATGTACCGTTACAATGCTTTCACCAAATCTGTATCCAATGCTAAACCCGACCTTTCTGCTCTGCCGCCCACAGAAGGAGCAGCAAGACAGCATGCTTTTTGAGTGTACTACCAAATTCAATTTTGGCTTGGGAATGAACTTCCTCCTGTACAGTGGGGTTGGAAGGTGGAAAGCGATCGGCTAATCCCTGTGACAACAGAGGATCCAGCAGCACCTGAAGCTGTCATTAACCTCATTTGTTGCACATGTACAACTGGATGTGGGAACAGATGTGGCTGTCGAAAGGCAGGAATAATGTATACAAGCATTTGTCACAACTGCCATGGCGAATGCTTGAATGGTGTTACTTCCAACCACGAAGAAGACTTTGATGACCCTGATGATCCCGATGTCATAAACCTTGAAGACGCATATCATTCAGTGCAAATAACAAACACTGAACATTTGGTACATAAAGGTCAAAGCAATGTGCTTGCTGGAACCAGAAGTCAGGTGAGATTGCACATTTGTATTTTTTTTATTCATTTACCTTGCAATAGTATACATAAATCGGTTGTCATGTTCATATGTTGTTTTACTGGTCGCTTACTCCTTTCTTATATTTACTTCTTCTGTTTTATTTATTTCTTATATACTTTCTTTTACTTACATGTTTTTATTTGTATAATAGTTCTCTCACACTTTCATCTCATGCATACTTACCTATTGTTTCAGGCAGCAAGTGTAGAAGCTGGCCAAGATAATCAAATTGCAGGGCCTTCTACCAAGAAGCGATTCAGAGCTGATTGATTTTTCTGTACAAAATTTTCCTTGGAATAACCTCAGGATTTTGTTTGTTCATATATTTCATTGTTTAATATACCTACATCATGGGCCTCATCAATATACATCATAAGTAACATACATCATGTGCTTTTTATACAAAGTTGTGAAGTTTAGCTCCTCAATTATCCTTAGTATACAAAAATGTAGGTAAACCATATGTCAAATATTATTAGAAATGCCATATTGTACCGCCCTAGCGTGGTTTTTCACAAAACGCTCTCTTTTAGCGCCTATAACTCGGGAACCATTGGGAATACGAGAAAAATGTATATAATCAGCCTTGATAAGCCTTAATTATGTATATAATCAACTTTTGCCTCCGACCAACGGTTCTCGAGATATTAACGAAAAACCAAAGAAAGTGCCCTATTTTCGCTAATTGCCGCTAGAGCTCGCCTCATATTCATGAGGACTTTCGGTATATTCATTGTTAGGTACCTCTAAATAAGTGTGCGAAGTTTCAAAACTTTCGGATTTTTCAGGAGGTTGGGTCATTTTTTGAAGTTTTTTGACTGGACTATATTGTGGAAGGTGCTAAAAATGATTCTTTACAACTCTATACTATGGGCGGATGCATTCAGTTCCCATATTTAATTATCTCTCCAGCCTTGCGTAGTTATCCGCTTCTTGTTAGATCACGAAAAATTCATATGTTATTACGGAGTTTTATAAAAATTCATTACATGTACATTTTTTTTCAGTAATACATTTATTAGAATGATTTACTGATATTCAAAGTTGTTAAAAAATTGGGTCACTTAATATAATGAAAATTATATTTTAGGGAAGCGTCTTGTCCTTTGTCAGTATGAAAGAAAAACCTTTATTAGAAAAAGTTGAAGAAAGCATTAGGCAGGGTCAAGAGGATATTTCCATTTTTAAGTAAGTAGGTACCAACAGAAAATTGTTTACAAAGAATTGTTATTTTGCACAAACAACATTCATCGGCAGACTTTTGTTTGCAAATGATTACTTACCCTAGAAAATATAATTTTGGGTATTTAGCAGATAATTTTCAGAAATCTTTATTCATCACAAAATTGATACAATGTACAGTATCAATTATCGAACTAGTCAAATAAATCATTTGTTCCTTTCATGTACCATTAAATCAAGATTGGTAGAGTATGAGGTTCCTTAATATACAGCTTTTAGGCGAGACGATGAGTGCGGAGATGAAACGTCAGACTACCCTTTTTCTTCGAACGTGCAGTAGCGGCGCAGTTATCTTACTCTAGAAGAACTGTCCGTACTGGCCCGAAATATGGTCTGAAGTGTATTATGATCTGTAGTGTTACATTCTACAACTTATCCTGATTACCACCATGCAAAACAGTGACTCAAAATGCGGAATAATTACCTCCGACCTCAAAAGCGGGTAATTGTGAGCCCGTTCCAATTACGAGTTCTTTGCTTAATTAACAGTACACAAATTCTTACAATATTTTGAATAAGGCCCTGCATCTGGTGTGATTTCACACCAGCTGCTCATTGGCTAATGGCATTTTTTGGTGGGGATCGTGAGTTATTAGGCCACCTCATACTCTACCAATCTTGCCATTGAATACCCAAAATAATATTTTTTAACAATAACCTAAGCAGAAATACTTAGATATTTATTTTTAAATGCTTACCCTCCTCCTGACAAAGCTGTTGTAGTTGCCAAATCTATCTAGTCCATCTGTTTTAATTTCAACACTAATATTCTTGGTGCACCGTGGAACAAAGACTAACAATATAATATATATAAGACACTACACTCGTTTCTTGGGCATTTTTCTGATCTGGCTTAAATAATTTTTAAAATAACCGAATCAGAAATCTGAAAAAAAAAAAAGTATACGGTCGAACCGCTATAACTCGAATCCCCAAGGGGATTAAAAATCAGTTCGAGTTAGGGAAACTTTGAGTTATGGGAACTTTTTAGTAAAGATAATATATATTTATTGCTTTGAATTGCTTCGAGATATTTCGATTTGTGGAAGTTCGACTGTATTCTACATAAAAAAAGAAAACTTTTTTCTTTAGTGTTTTTCTCCAGAGCGCATCCTTTTGCTGTAAAAAATTATTGAAATTAGAAAAATTTGACTGAGACCAATTACTGGCGAAGATTGGCCTCGGAGTAAAAAATTGCAAACAGCAAAAGATTGATATTTTTTGGTGTAGAATCGAAATCCACTTTAAAAAAAGAGAGGTTGATTATATATATAAAAAAACAGTTAACCCTGTAAAAACCTCATTAAACCCCATTAAACCCCATAGTGCCACAAAACTAAAAAACTGTTTTCTCAAACTTTTTTCGATTGGACGTCAAGGGAAAGCGTCACATTCAAAAATTATTTAAGCCAGATCAGAAAAATGGCTGCCCCTGCGTGCTGCAACCCAGATTGCTATGACCAACCACACACGTTCAGAGAATGAACTGATAAGCATCCCAGTGGCGGCTGGTGAAATTTCAATAATTTTTTTTTCGTCTGTGGCGCATGGGACCTATACCAAATATGGGAAATAACATCTAGAGAAGCGCTTCTCTAATGACCCCCCTCCTAAAAATTTTGAAAAAGCCGTTTGCGAAAAAATTTTTCAAAATTCGGTTGCTCCCCCTGGTCTGGGGGCTTCTGTTTAAAATTATTTTTTTTGTCATATTTGACTTTTCATAAAAATACAACAATAGGTTTTGCAGTTTATCAAAATATTTTCATTACTAACTGAAATACAACGAACTGAAATTTTGTAATTTACAATTTAACAAATTACAAAATTTCAGTTCGTTGTATCTCAGTTAGTAATGAAAATATTTTCATAAACTGCAAAATCTATTGTATTTTTATGAAAATTAAAATGTATATGACAAAAAAAAGTAATTTTAAACAGAAGCCCCTAGACCAGGGGGAGCAACCGAATTATGAAATTTTTTTTCGCAAACTGCTTTTTCACAATTTATTAGGGGTCGCAAGGCTTCCAACAAAGTCATTAGTGTCATTAAAGTCATTATTTTATTCGGCAGTCATTTTTAGTCATTTTTTATTTTAAACAGTCATTATTGTCATTATTTTACGTCCTTGACCATCGAAAAATACAGGATATGTCTTCAAAGAATATTATTGAGGTGAGCAAAAAACTTCCGTTTAAGGTAGATCCAGGAGAATTGGGGATGAGTGGTGTTTTCTTAAAAGGGAGCAGGAAATCTTCGATAAAACGAAAATTTTTTCGCGCGAACAATAAATAAATAAATAAATTACAATGTAAAATATATAGTATCATTCGTACGTGGAAAAATCTGGTCAATCCTGGTTCTGGAATCATAAATATCTAAATTCTGAGCTCTGGTGATCAGCCTTAAAAGAAATAATTAATTCGGAAACAACGGAGGAAAATACATATATAAAATAAATATGTTTAATAAGTAAAGGGTGTTAAATAGAGAAAAAAGTTTTGAGTAAATGCTTTTACAAATGTTTGACTTTACATAGGGTTACAATTTGCAAAATGTATTATCATGCGTACGTATTTCTTAGTTTTATTTGCACTCACAAATTTTCGTAACCGTGATATTCCACTCAATAAAAAATTTGGTTTTAAAATTAAAAGTTATATAAGAGACACTAAAAACAACATAAAAGACATCAACTACATATCGTTTTAACAATAACTAAATATTTGGATAATGTTATTACTAGTGATTTATTTAGCGGAAAGCTTGTTATATATCCTATTTTGGTAAAGTCATTCAATTCTAAACCTACACAATTTAAATATTTCATGTTTTAATTTGTAACGATTAAAGGATTCTGTAAAGTAGGAATAAGTATTATAGTGAGGGAGCAATGGACCCGTTTAGTGTGAGGGATAAAGCCCCAAAATGTGGGCAAATCGCAACACGTGGGTGTCACAGTGCATTCTCTGAAAATTTGCCATGTGTTATTGTAAACATTATGTACATTATGCATTACGATTGAAATGAATTTGGATAAACGGTCGTCACATATTTTATTGAACTTCGTCTTTTAATCAAATATTTAAGAACTTTTACTCAAGTATAATGAATTCTTAATTTTTTCAAAATAATATGTAATACGTAGAAATCCCTACATATTTTGTAAGTTCACATCTCAACAACATGTATAGTGTTATATTTTTAGTCTTTATTTCAAACTAACCTACACGAGTCATAAAGTTGGAGCTTCCACTACAGCATATAATTTTGACTCGCTGTATCGTGTGATTGCAAACATTCGGGCGCTATTTATTTTTTTAATTATTTAGTCTAAGAACAGGCCCTTGTGGAACACAAGACTTTGCCTTATTTCGTCAGACTTGAAACCACGGTATAGTACGGTAAGTTTCTGTCAGAGAGGTTAGAATAAAAAAAAGGTTCAGTACTTTTAACTCTTACATAACATCGATGTCAGCACGTAATAACAATAGCAACCAACAAGAAAGAAAAAACGCCTCCAGTGCCGAAAAACTTAACACGAGGGGCGTAAAACATGTCTCTGATGGCTATCCAAATTTTGACTAAGACGACGTCGAAAACCATACAATACCATATATCCGCATATCCAACAATGAACGACATCTTATTACGCTAAGCGTGAGTAAGTATCCGTAAATATAGCGCAATTAACAACAATAATTTTCCTAAACACACTCATCAGCTGGCTATCTTTCCATTCAACAGAACTTTTCTCTTTCTTTCTGTTTCCCCCACTCATGTATAAACGTGCCAATTTCAAAACCTCATCTATGTCGTTATTTACTTAATTTCCCGTCTCGCAGAATGACCTGCGAGCCTCACCAATAGGTGTCTCCTATAATCCTAAACTAAATCTTAAAAAACCGTAGAATTTAAATACATTAACACTTGACACTTTTCTTCGACATTAATCTAGGAGTAAGACAATGTAACTCACTCTCAAGCATGCTCTTCAACTTGATACTTGAAGCTGTAAAGAAAAGCACCAATTACAGAGGTCATATTAGAATCAAATCATCTCAATTATGTGCCTATGCAGACGATGTAGCTAGTATCAGCAGAAATAAAACCCAGTTAGAGGAAACGTTTACTAAAATTGATCAAGAGTCCCAAAGGAGAGGTCGTATAATTAATGAAAATAAAACAAAATACATGGAAGTGAAAATAATGCCAACCAACAATGACAACAGCATACAAATCCAAAACTATAACCTTGAACTCGTGGAAACCTTTACATACATAGGAGGAGCGGAAGTTAACCAAACCATTTCCATAAGCAGTGAGATCAAGGCACGTATAGTCAGTGGGAATCGAAAGATACATGGGCCAATCCAGGACGCTGACGGAACATGGAGAATCCGTATGAATGCAGAACTGAATCAGAACAATAAAGAGAGTGATATTATTAAATATATAGAAAGTCAAAGACTAACATGGCTGGGACATGTCAGAATGGAAGATTCGAGAGTGACTAAGAGAATATATATGAGTGGAAACCTGCTGAAAGACGAAGAAGAGGAAGGCCTAGAATGAGATGGATAGATGATGTAGAAGATGGCCTGAGAGCTATGAGTATTAGAAATTGGAGAAGAAAACTCAAGAGAGAACAGAATGGAAGAAAATAGCCAGACAGGCAAAGACCCACCCTGGGCTATGATGCCAAAAGAAGAACACTTGACACTTAATACAAGTCACGAGATCGTAACAATATTAAACATTAATGTGTTCACTTAATGAAAATTTTCGTCCATTTCTTTCTCATAAATAAATTATTCGTTGTAGTTCGTACAGCTCCCTGGGGATATCCAAAAATAGTGACGTGGAATATTTTTGGCAAGAAGTTTTTAAAGTTTAAAGGGATACAAACCTTAACACGTTGACTGCCGGATGTACCCAGCGTGGTGTCTCAGCGAATTGATAGTAATGACCGCATGTTCCCATGTAGGAGTCTCGCACCATAATCAAATAGGATGTATACTTTCTGCAAAGCAGGGAAAACCTGGAAAAGTCAGAGAATTTGATTTTGGTCAGGGAAATCAGGGAAAAGTCAGGGAATTTATAAATGTATAAAAAAAGTGTGGGAAAATTTATTAAAACTACTTGTATCCAAAGTTGTTCCCATCTTGCGCCCCCTAACTCAAAAAATAATATAAAACATTGTGGTGGCCAGTGGGATTTTCTTTTTTTTAACATTGCGGCAGCCAGCGTGTTAAATATGGTAATATTGTAAAAGTTGTTAAGGCATGCCTTTTAATCAGTCACGGTAGTGCTGAAGAAGAGAGGGGCCTCTCCGCTTCAAACAATATCCTTACACCAGACAAATCATCATCACTGCACACTTTAAATGCAAGGCTTAACATACACTAGATACAACTATCAACCACACCTGTTTGTTGTGCTGCAAGTTCTCATAGATAAGGCCAAAGTTGCCTACAAAAGCTACCAAACCTATTTAGAAAACCAGAGAAAACAAAAAGAAGAAGAAAGGCGAATACTGGAGAAGCAAAATCGTGTAAGAGGGGGAAAAAAGAGAGATCAAAGAAAGTGACATGTGATAAACAAACAATCCAGCAATTAAAAATAATTCGCAAAGATGAGAAAAATGATGGAAAGGAATTAGACCTAATATTAAACGAAGGAACTGAAAGATTCCCGAAGGAGATGTTAATGGAGCTAAAGTTGCTCAATGTTTGCTCGACTCGTATCAAAAAATTAAATCGTCCAAGGAAGTAAAAGTAAAGGGTTGATTGTTTATTTAGAAACGCATATAAATAAGAGGAAGAATAATCTACTTATACTTAATGCCAAGAAATTAAAAATGTTATAATCAAGGATCGGAATCCGAGCGTCATTTTAGGGCCGGCTTTACACTTACCGCTATGATCGACTGTGTGTGTTACTTGTGAACGAGATATTAATGGCTGCTAATATATACCTACACGGAAACCGTTTTAACAGCACCACCCCATCGCCCATATACATTAACTGACCAGATTATATAATTTAATCAAAATAATATAGGTTATTATTAGGATCAGAAATTACTGTTTTTTAATTCACTTACATATTACCTACTTATATCTGCATTTCTAGAGAATTGCTAAAGTAACATTATTGAATCATAAAACTTAGCATAGGTACTCTCCCCGCAGTTTATAACTATAAGTTAAAAAAATTTATTTTCGTCGAAGAATTAAAATAAGAATGAGTAACACAAACTGCCACAGCCAATGCTTGAGAAATACTAACAAAAATCAGTTCCAACTTCTAACCAACTAGAGATGAGTTGCTATTTAGTAACCTATTATTTTATAACTGTTATTTGTAAATAGCATTGACACACTGTTATTTCTGTTCGAAAGTAACAGATAAGAATCACGACGTAGTAAAAATGTTCTTGCTGACTGCTGTTAAACTGTTTATTCAGAAAACAGCAGCAGCAGATAATGAAATCGCACCGCAACCGCGTAGACTTATGTGAAATAAAAGAAAACGTAGTTGAATATTATTGTGGATATCTTGAGTCATCGGCTTTATGTACACACATTTTAGTTGCTTTTTAATCATAATATATTTAGATCTTTCCCATTTTCTTCTCAGTGTGTATATTTTCGATTACCCACATACCGAGTTTAAAAATGAAGGGCTGCTAGAGTTGAATATTTTTGTAGAAATCTCGAATCATCCGTTTTATATACTGACTTTTAGCTGTTTTTTAATCATACATATGTTCAGAGCTTTTATATTTTCTTCTCCATATGTATATTTTCCTGCATCTCCTGCGTGTTTGGCCTTTTGGCGTGTTTATTTCAGCAACAACTATTATTCTGATATTTCTTTATTAATTTAACATGAAATTGATTCTTAAAATACAATTTATGTAAATAAACTTATTTATATTTTTTTTTACATGTATATGAACGTAAAAAAAATCAATTAATATCTCTATAAAACATAAAAATCAAAGAATTTTTCATGCCCGTTGGCCAGCGACAGTAGCATGATGAATAAAATAACATCACTGAAATAACATTTGCAAACTGCGCGCTGGGGTTTGCGAATGCCACTACTTCTCAGCTACATATTGCAAGCATTATGGTTAACTGATATACCGCTGTCAAAAATAAAATATTCTCCTATGATGACAGTTGACTGCGAAAGATTGTTCTCGGTACAATAGTGGATATTGAATCCTCGTCGAAACAGGTTAAATAAGGAAAACTTGGAAAAAATTATTACAGTACTTTTCGACTCAATACATACTTAATTAATTTTCAAGACATACTTGATTTTTAAATATTTGTTTAATTAATTTGTTTTTTCACTTATTTCAACCCACTATTATTATCGTATGTACTATAATGTAACATAGAGGCATATTGTATTGTGGCTGTTTGAAATAAAGTAATATTATTTTTTATTATTGTTAGTATTATTATTATTACTATTTTATTATTATTGTAAAAATAATGAACACATAATTTTTGACAATAAGTATTCATAATAAATATTTTCCATTTTGCGTATTTTTTTACACTATTACCTTAGTACGGACCTGGATTGACACCCAAAATTCCGATCTTTCGTTATAATATATTTTGTTTGCATATGTTAATTATTTTTTTTATTAGAATTTCGTTATTATTTTTTTTTATATGTATGATTCACTAGTGAGTTACTTGCGACTTTTTTAATAATGTATTTTGTTTATTTACTTACGTTTTACATATTTTAGAATTTCGTTATTTATTTTTTATACGTACGCACCACTCACTAATCACTGAATTAATTTGTACTTAAAAATACATCAGTTTTACTGAAAATTTATAAATAGACATTTCCGTCCCAATTCTTAAAAACTCAATAATTTTGAATCACCACAATAATTATCTAGAATATCATTTTCTAGTCATTTTTTGGCCATTGTTTAGTCATTATTTGGTCATTATTTTCGAAATTTTTAGTCATTAAGTCATTTTTTCTACGTAATAATTTGTTGGAAGCCTTGGGGTCGTTAGAGAAGCGCTTCTCTAGATGTTATTTCCCATATTTCGTATGGGTCCCATGCGCTACAGACGAGAAAAAAATTATTGAAATTTCACCAGCCGCTACTGAAGCATCTCCACCAATTTTTGACTCTCCAGTTGTGTGTTCCATTTTTGTCGGTGGGCAGACATTCTTGTAGAAAATTTAATCATGTTTAATTTTGCATAGATTATTTTTTCCGTACGACGCATCGTTTCCGAGTTATAAGCGAAGAATCGAAAAAGGAACCTTTCCACCTCTTTTTACCTCCTAATTACCCCCAATACATTCTCGAAGGGGAAAATTCTCCCCTCCTCCATGTTCTCTGCAATCCTCTTTTGGGCATTCATTGATTGGATTATTCAGTAGGTACTATAGCAGTTAAATGCATTTAATGCAGTTGCTATTTCTTTCAACAGGAATTTATACGAATTCAACTGTGCAAGAAAATTAAAAGTCTGTACACAGAAATTTTTTACACATTTCTCTAATCACAGTTGCCAGATGGTAACTCTAAATTAAATGTGTATCGTGTGAAATACAACTCTTAATAGATATGTTTCTCCATTTACGCAATGTAAATGAAGTTATTGATATTTTTAGATCATACCAGTTTAAATTGGAAGAAGTCGAGGCCTTTAGATACAGAGCCAAAGATGCTTGGAGAGCAGTTACTAGGATTGCTGTGAGAGAAGCAAGACTCAAAGAGATTAAGCAAGAAATATTCAATTGTCAAAAACTTAAGGTAAAACACCTTTTTTTTTTCTTTCTGTAATCACAATGAAATTGTGAATGAAAATGTCTTGTTTGAAGAAAAACGTAATAGTGAATAGGTAGTGTTATCATTTGATTGATATTTTTTCTCTAACAGTCTAATAATAGTTTTGTTCAATAGTGCATAATCCATAAGAATAGAATAAGAAATAATGAAGTTTTAAAAATTTATAAGTATAATTTTTATTATCTAGAGTTACTTTGAAGATAATCCAACTGATCTACAAGTACTAAGGCACGACAAGGCTTTGCATACTGTGAAAATTCAAAGACATTTGGCAGACGTTCCTGAATATATCGTACCACCTACATTGAAGAATTTAGCTGGCATCACAAAAAAGACCAAAAGGAAACGTGAACATTTAAGAACATCAGAAAGTTCCTCTGCAAAATTCCATGTAAGTAAAACAAGAGAAATAGAGTTCACTCACCGCTACATAATTTCCAATCTTGGTTCAGTCTATAGTTTCCGTGTAAAGTGGTAATGAAAATTTGCTAAAATGTGTGTGATTTCGATTTAAGCAAACACAGCATGAATTCCTTTTCTTCCATAAGCATAACTGTACTAGTTAAATACATATTTCTAGAGTTAGTAATTTTCCCAAAAATGGGTTTTTTCCCTGGAGAAAAAACCCATTTTTGGGAAAATTGACAACTCTAAGAATTTGCCGCCAATTCTAACCAAACTAACAATTCCTTTCAACATTTTTTAATTATTATTCATTAGAATTAGCTTTATTTGCACTATTAGGTTTTTGTAGAAAATTCACACCCACGCCAAATGATGAAATAATGAAATTTTGAGGACTGAGACTAATAAATATGTTAGAATTGGCGGCAAATTCAAAAATGGGTTTTAACCCTCCCGGGAAAAACCCATTTTTGGGAAAATTGCCAACCTACATATTTTTGAGTAGAAAAAAGTAGAAGGTAGAAGAGTAGAAAGAACGTTCTGGCTACTAATAAGTTTTTGTATAAAATTTGCATTTTTCACACCTTCAGAAAAAGTAGCAATTCTTTAAATTTATTTTTAGGTAAAAAAAAGTAACCCGTTATTAAGTATGCAGTTCGAAGGTTTCAGCAAGAAAAAAAAGAAATAATGCAACAATATTTTATTTTATAAACAATCTATTCATAAAATATAAATAAAGTTAATCTGTTTTTATTACATCTTGTTATTTTACAACAAAAAACTACACTAAATTCAGTCGTTGGATAAAATAGTTAAAAGGTTTGTACAGTAAAAAGTTGGTATAAGGTTTTACTTAAAGCATGCCCAATAGTTTTTTCATTATCTCCTGATTGTATTTGTGCTAATAATTTCTCTCCTTTTACACCCAGATTATGCATATAGGCTTCTCGCAACGTTTTGGGGGTTGGATATTCTCGTACAATTGCTAATGCTTTATCTACAGACATTCCTTTGATTTGAATTAGCATTTTTACAAATAAATCTGATATCTTCAAAGGCTAAAATAAAACAATGTATATAGTGTTTCCAATGTATCAAGCTTCGCGTGTCACTCTTAAGATGTGACATCAGTTTTATTACATTTACTGGATTGGATTCAAAGTTATTCATAAAAAATTTTTAATCAAATTATTTACAATAACATTGAAAAATACACCAACATAAACAAAGTTATATGAGTACGTGGCCCGCAACCAACTTAGCCCCTTACCATATACCGTCCCGTATATGGCACAATGAATTATTTTCCATCAAATATCATTAGAATAGCCTACCCAGATTGATATGCAAGCTATTAGCGACATCTATAAACATTACTACCAACTAAATATGTTCTATGGACTAATGTTCAGTTTTGTTCAATGACTGCCTCAGTAACAGCTCATCTTTCCTAACTGTCAAAGTAACTTATTTGGAAGTGTTTTTAGTGAATATTTTTCAACAAATTAAATATTGCGGGGAAGACTGACTATTATCAAGTGTGTACAAGTGAAATAAACCAGGTATGTTTTTTAGATATTTTTATTTGTAGGAAATTAGGTATGTGCCATATATGGCACAGCATGCAGTGAAGGAATCAGATAAAAATATTAAATTTTAATTTCATTTGAATTATCATTTCAAAAATGACGAAAATTTTATGAGCATGTATTAGATATTGTTACAGGCATAAATATTCAAAATCGGTATGGCGGGCGACATCTATGATCTAGGCGGGATCACTACTCATTCAACTAGAATATCAAGTGGCGAGAGTGTGGTGTATTCTACCTTACCGGTAGTATGTAAGTTAGATATAAGGAGCGCACACAAGGAGGCAATCTGGGCGAGCGGCGAGGTGGGAGCAATATGCGAAGTGGAGGGCTGAGCGGCCACATTGCTTTCTTGTTGGTGCATAAAATATAAGTTTTATCTGGGAAAACTGAAAGTGATAATAACAATTCAGAAGTGCGATAGTACCACGTGCAATTTGGGTGTTTTTGGTGTTGGTTTTTAGCGTGTTTTGTACCAGGTGTGGACAGGAGGGTGTGAAACAGGTGGTTGGGCACGCTGCGGCGTATTCTAGAAAAAATGGCAGTGGCGGGAGATGCGGACATAGAGGAGATTGTGTTGCGTATCTTTGATGAGAAATTGATGGGTCAGATTGACGAGATTGTGTATAGACAGGCCACAAAGGCGATTGAGAAACTGGGGGTGGTGGTGGCCAGTACTTCCAGCGGCGAAAAGGCGGTTTCCCGCGCATTAAAGGTAGGTGAGAGTGAACGGAGTACTCCAGGCGGGAGCACTACGGGTAGGCGGTCGGCGAATGGTAGCGACCTGAAGATGGGTAGCGACATGGTGGAGCCATTTGACCCAGACAACAAATTTGTTAACGTGGACAGGTGGTTGTCTACGATTGACCAATTAGGCGAGGTGCATGGGTGGACAGAGTACGAGAAGTCGTATATCATGCAGATTAAACTGCGCGGCTCGGCGAGAGCGTGGTTTAATAGGCTGGAGGATATTTCTTGTTCGTGGTGTGAATGGAAGGCGAAGTTGCGGCAGGCATTTCAAAGGCAGAATGACTTTGGAGTGTCCCTGGAGGAGCTGGTGGCGCGGCGAAAGCTGCCAACTGAAACGATGACGTCGTATTACCACTCAAAATTGGCGTTGTGTGGACAGTGTGACGTTACTGGCGAGGAGGCGGTTTTGTGTATTATACGTGGGTTGCCTGAGGAGCTAAGGGCCAACGCGTATGCATGCAGGTGTGCCACCCCAGAGGTGCTCTATTCCGAGTTTTTGGCGGGCTTGGAGAGGTACCACTACCAGACACCTATGTCAACGGGCATGGAGGGAGGCGATCGGGCAGCTGGATCAGGTGGACCAAGGCGTACTGAAGGCACATCTCCAGTGGCGGAGAGGCAGGGGGCCATTTCAAAAGAGGATGCTCGGTGTTGTAACTGTCAGAAGCTGGGGCACTTCAGCAATGAATGCCGAGAACCATAGGCGGACTAGTATTGATTGTGCTACCAGGCGGGTCACAAGCAGGTAGACTGCACCAAGCGGCGACGCATGAACAGTGATGGTGGATCTGGAGGGCGAGGCGTCAAGGTTAGACTGGGCAACCAGCGGTAGGCGAGAGTGGCGTAACTCTTGTCGTGCAAGGAGGTGTGGCGAGACTGTGCAAGAGTAATGAGGGGTTCAGAGAGGGTGTTGAGGCGGAGATGAGGAGCATTTCACTGGAGGAAACTGACACAAGGCGACGTGTCGTTCTCAGAGAAGATATTGTGAAACCAGGCATGGCGGAGATGGTAGGCGTTATCATAGAGGATACACAACCTGGTGAGAAAGTATGTATGGAGTACAAAGTATTCAAGGAAGGCGAAGGAGGGAGCATTGTGGTGATACCAAGTGGAGTCTTGTGCCAAGGCGACGATGTCAAGGTGTTGGTGACAAATCTCGGCGATAAGGAGCTACGATGGAAGAAGGGGCGCCTTCTAGCAAGAGCGGAGTACTGCAGGGAGGTGAAACAGGTGGACACGGCGACAGGGAAGAAATACATGGTGAGTACAATTTCTACACGTGTTGGCGATTTAGAGATTACCGTAGGTGATGTGGCGAAGGAGGGTAAAACAAAACTACTGGCGTTACTCAGGCGTAAGGCTAACTGTTTTCAACGGTGAACATGATTTAGGTGTGACACATTTAGGTGAAATGGAGATTAAACTTAACAAAGGGGCGAATGCTTATCATAGACTTTACAGGTCATCATATTTGGAGAGAGGGAAGGTGCGAGTAAAGGTGCAGGGGCTAGTAGAGAGTGGTGTTGTTAGGGAGTCGAACTCTGACTTTGCAAGTCCTATTGTGTGGGTGGCGAAAAGAGATGGCGGTATCCGATTGCGTGTAGATTGCAGAACGCTGAATGCAGTAATGGTGAAGGACAGGTATCCACTACTTTAATTTCAGACCACTTAGATCGGTTGGCGAGAAGGAGGTACTTTACTATCCTTGACATGGCGCAGGGGTATCACCAGGTGCCAATGCATCCTGATTCGATTCATTCACAAGACGGCGTTTGTCACACCTTATGGCCAATTTGAATATATGATTTGGTTTGGATATGGTTTGGCAAATTCTCCTGCGGTGTTTCAGAGAATTGTCAACAATTGCCAACAAGATGTTAGGAGGGTTGCAGTATGATAAGGTCTTGGCGTATATGGATGACATTTTGCTTCCTTCGGTGAGAGTAGAAGAAGGGCTACAACTATTAAAGCAGGTGTTGTCACTGATAGAGCAGGCGGGCTTTAAGTTAAATTTGGCGAAGTGTTCATTTCTCAAGGGCACTCTCGGGTACTTGGGACATGGAATAGGTGCTGGTGGTATTCGTCCAGGTGTAAGGAAGGTCAGGGCTGTGACGCAGTTCCCTACTCCAACCAATGTACAGTCGGTGGGACAATTTGTTGGTTTAACCAGTTATTTCAGGAAGTTTGTGAAAAACTTTGCACCTTTGGCGTGGCCACTAACCCAACTAACGGCGAAAGGAGCTGAGTGGCAGTGGGGAGAAGAGCAGCAGAACTCTTTTGAGACATTGGTGGTCGTGGAGTCAATCAGGCGTTTCCGAGTGTATCTTATTGGCGTACACTTTAAAGCCATGACAGATTGT
This sequence comes from Rutpela maculata, assembly GCA_936432065.2. Classification (NCBI taxonomy): domain Eukaryota; kingdom Metazoa; phylum Arthropoda; class Insecta; order Coleoptera; family Cerambycidae; genus Rutpela; species Rutpela maculata. The sequence goes on from OW386291.2 coordinate 22,244,687, forward strand.
TCAACTGTTAGGGCGAGCTTGTTAAAGCGAGATTTGGTGCCTCTTATAGCAAGATGGTGGCTTACGATACAGGAGTTTGATATGGAGATCGAGTATTGACCAGGTGATAAGGTGAAGCATGTAGATATGTTGAGTAGGAATCCAGTGGGCGTAAATGTGATCGGTGTGGCTGAAACAGGCTGGTTATGGCTGTCCAGTTGCAGGATGAAAAGGCGCAGGCGATTGTTAAGGCGTTGAAACAGAGTAAAACAGACAAGGAGATTAAAAATAATTCTAGGGTGAAAGATGGATGTTTGTGGCGTAAAACAGAACAAGGTGATAGGTTGTTTGAACCATCAATGGCGAGATTTAATCTGATGCGGAGACACCACGATGAAATGGGTCATCCTGGGTATGAGAAGTGCTTTGAGCTCATTGGGTGGGAGTTTTGGTTTCCTAAGGTGAGGAGATTCATCACGAGGTATACTGCGGCATGTATGCAGTGTGCTTTTGCGAAAGGTGAATATGGCGGAGGTGAGGGGGTTTTGTACCCTATTGGAAAGAGGGCGATTCCTTTTGACACGGTGCATGTGGATCATTTAGGTCCTTCTGTCAAAAGTACACGGCGTAATAGTTACATGTTGATTGATAGAGTTCTCAAAGATCACTATAGCTAAACCCACACGAATTTTGAGTTAAGGTGAGGCGATGATCGATCGATTACGGTGGATATTTGGTGAATTTGGGTACCCAAGGTGAATAATCTCTGACCAGGGATTGGCGTTCAATAGCAAGGAGTTTGCTGGCTTTCTGGCGGGAGAGGGTGTGACGCACGTGAAAAATGCAACACCTAGGGCGAATGGTCAGGCGGAAAGACCAAATCGCACTATAGGCAAGGCGTTGACCGCAAGTGCAGGGAGTGAGGCGATATGGGACGAACAACTACCGGAGATGGTGTGGGGCATAAATCATAATGTAAATGCTAATGCTAGGTTCTCTCCAGTTGATTTGTTCCCCTATCATCGCGGGCGGGTGTCAGATCTATCGGGCTGTTCAAAAGACACAGCTAAGGCGGAAGAGGTGAGACTTCTAGGAGCTAGGCTAAGGACCAAGGAAAATCTGGCTAAAGCCTCTAGGCGAAGGAGGGCGAGATCTGATAAAGGGCGTAAGGTTGCAACCGACTATAAAGTAGGTGACTTGGTGTTATGGTGAAAGGCGGCGATGGCCGCAAAAGACAGGTGTTAATCGAAAAGGTTTGAAATCGCTCCCTTAAAGGTGTACGAGGGTATAAGCGATTTAAAGCAGTGGTGACTGTTGGTGATTTGAGGCGATATCAGAGTAGCGCATGCGTGGCGGGTGAAGAGTTTAGTAGTGACTCTGATAATGGTGAAATTAACAGACCTGGGCGACAAGCTCTAATTGATTTATTAGAAAAGGTAGGTGCAATTAATGAGGACATTAATTTTATCAGGATGGCCGACTGTTACAGGCATAAATATTCAAAATCGGTATGGCGGGCGACATCTATGATCTAGGCGGGATCACTACTCATTCAACTAGAATATCAAGTGGCGAGAGTGTGGTGTATTCTACCTTACCGGTAGTATGTAAGTTAGATATAAGGAGCGCACACAAGGAGGCAATCTGGGCGAGCGGCGAGGTGGGAGCAATATGCGAAGTGGAGGGCTGAGCGGCCACATTGCTTTCTTGTTGGTGCATAAAATATAAGTTTTATCTGGGAAAACTGAAAGTGATAATAACAATATATCGAATGGAAATGTTGTGTCATGATCTGTCTGAAGATGATCACTCGACAGCTCAAAACAGTATTACTGAGGAAATTGACTGTGATGAAAGAGAGGAAGAAGAAAACAACCTGGATTGTGAGGATGACATTCCTCTAAGTTATTTTGTAAAAGCACCCAAAAAAGTCAAAACAAAACCAGAACCTCCGATTTGGACATAATCAGATCTTTTAATGAAAGATGTAAAATTCCTTGGAAATGATAGAACTGCCTCAAGAAATTGAAGACCTTACCTTACCAGTTTTTCAAATTTTTCTTCATCAATAAAATACCTAGTGAAATTGTATAAGGGAGTTAGCAGTAGTGAAAGCAAGCAATGGTTGCAAATTCCCAATTGTCCCGGAAAATCTTTTGTGTTCTGTAGCAAGTGCTGAATTGAAGAAGTCTACAGAACGCAAAAGATTTTCCAGGACAATTCAGAATTTGCAACTATTACTTTCTTTCATTGCATGGAGTGCCATATATGGCACAAACCATTTTTTTTGTAATATATATGTGAAATTTCAATATTGATCTTTTTAAATATTTTTTCCATAAATAGTATGAATTTAAATTTTTCAGCAAAATTGCAAAAATCATGTGCTAAAAGATTTGAGGTGTTGAGGTTTGAACCAGTTCATTATATGCCTCTTTTAGACATACTAATTTTTCCTCCTCGCCCGCCACCCGGAACACCCTTAATTTTGGGGGAATATCGCTTAAAAATCATTTTTTTGCCAATATCTCGGTTCTGAATGGTCCTACCAAAAAAAAGATGGTTATCAAATTTAAAGATAAGTAAATTCTCTATCGAAATGGTTCAGACACATTTTTACGTAGTAGTAATATTCTTGGAGTTATAGGCGGGGGGAAATCAAGCATCGTATCGCATCCGCCCTTATATCGACAGTTATATATATGTCAGTTTTCCTTGACAGACATACTTCGTGAATACAAAGGTTACATTTCTCCATGCAGAACTGTCAGCAATAAACTAGAAAGCAAATATGGCGCTGATATAATTTCTAACAAGCATAGTAACGATCCTATCATTAGTTTTCGGGTTACTGGTTTTAAGATTTTAACAGCGAATTGGTACGAGAATCGCGAAAAATACGTAGAAGAAGAACGATTGCGAATTATAAAGGCGGCTGGAGAAATAATATTAGAAGATATTAGATCTCATGTATATGAAATTAAAGTTACCCCGCATCAGATGCTTTCTTAGAAAATGAAAATGACATACCAGACAGTCTTAATGTCCTTATGCAAACAATTATGTGTAAAAACAAGCACGGGGACAAAAACAAGTGGACTACGAAGTGCACTGCTATTTCACATGCAATAATAGCTTCAGCCGATATACAGGGCGGATGCGATACAATGTTAGATTTCCCCCGCCTAAAACTCCAAGAGTATTAATACTACGTAAAAATGTGTCTAAACCATTTTGATAGAGAATTTACTTATCTTTAAATTTGATAACAATCTTTTTTTTTGGTAGAACCGTTCAGAACCGAGATATTGGCAAAAAATTATTTTTAAGCGATATTCCCCCAAAATTGGGGGGGCGGGTGAGGGGGAAAAATTAGTATGTCTAAAAGAGGCATATAATGAACTGGTTCCAACAGTAAAATCTTTTGTATGATTTAAAACGGTATTTACGCATCCTGAACTCCCTGACGACTGGCCTATTAGTTTTGAATTGAGACTTTATGATGTCAGCGTACTAGTAATTAACATGTGGAGATATTACTCTGGTAAGACTTACAATGGTTGAAAGAAAAAAAATAACTTTTGCAAATTCTACGTTTCTGTTTAATATCTCTGAAAGAAGTAATACTTTGGAAACTGTTTAACAAAGTTTTAACTTGGCTCACAATTTAGACAATTGATACTAAAGTATACCATGCAAGAGTCGCTCTCGACTAATTTTTACATAAACGAAAGAGAAACATAAATCACAAAAATTATGCTGGTGTATAGCTTTCTTCATATAACTATTTCTTCTTATAGTACGTCGGATAGCTGGCTCTATCGTTTACTAACCCAATAGATAGATAGTTTATTCATGTCAAAATACATAAAAATGTTTACACACGTCAAATATACAAGTAGGTACTAAAACATCTAGATAAATATGGTAGAATAATAAAAATGTATACTACAAGGACAGGGTATAAGTTGACAAATAAAATTAATACAAAACAGGTAAGTACAGAAACAATGTATGTGCCTTAAAAACATGGATACATGGACATAGAGAGTCGCCCTAGTGTTTATAAAATTATGTTAAATCAGATTAAAGTCGCTAGATAAGAATTCATCTGTGGTGTAGAAAGCGCCGTTAAGTAGATAATTTTTTATTTTCTTTTTAAATTGAATTTCATTTAAGGCCCTTACCTGAAGAGGTAAAGCATTAAAAAACTGTATTCCTAGATAACCAGTGCCATCTCTGGTTCTACTTAGTCGTAGGAAATTATTGTTTAGATTATCTTTAATTCTCGTGTTATAACAATGAACCTGATTTCTGGTGCTAAATGAATCCTGATTTTTTTTTATATATAGAAGACACTGAAATACATAAGTACAGGGTACAGTCATGATTCTCAATTTTTTAAACTGTTCTTTACAGTCATCCCTAAATTTTAATCCGGATATTATTCGTATAACTCTTCTTTGGGCTGAGAATACGTTTGCACAGGTTGTTGCATGCCCCCATACTAGAATCGCGTATGAAATTGTAGAGTGGATGAAACTGTGATATGCAGTAGTTAAGGTAATTTCGGATACTTTACCAACGAGGTTTCGGAGCAGGTAGGTGTATTTCGAGATTTTGGTACAAACATAAGCTGTATGATTTTCCCACAACAACTTTGGGTCTAATTTCACACCCAGGAATTTAATAGATTCAGGGTTATTTGCTTCCTCCATGTTACGCAAACTGAATATCATGGTTTCCGTTTTTGATATATTCAGGCATAACTTGTTAGACATAAACCAGTTCTGTATAGTTGACTGGATTTGCGGTACCTCATTCAACAGGTATCCTAAATTACAGCTGGGAAGGGTCAAACTAGTGTCATCGGCGAATAATATGGCAAGTATATTATCCTGAACTGAAATTGGGAAATCATTAATAAAAATAAGAAAAAGCACAGGTCCCAGTACAGAGCCCTGGGGAACACCATGTTTTAACTTTTGTAAGGTGGATTTTCTCCCATTATAGATGACAAATTGCTGTCTATTACTAAGATAAGAACTTATAAGTGCTATACTATGCCCAGAAAGGCCATAGTAATTTAATTTGTTAACAAGCACATCGTGGGACACGCAGTCGAAGGCTTTTGTGAGATCTAAAAACAAAGAACCGATATATTTCCCTTCTTCAAATCCTGTATTGATAGCAGATGTTAATTTATCAATTGCCAGTGTTGTAGATAATTTATTTCGGAAACCAAACTGGTTGGCGTTAAGAAGTTTATTGTATTCTAGATAAGTTGTTAACTGATTTTTTAGAATCACTTCATAAATTTTACCCATACATGGAATAACTGAAATTGGTCTATGATTAGAGGGATCATCGATGTTATCTTTTTTATGAATGGGTACTACTTTTGAAATTTTTAAAGGCTCAGGAAATATGCTATTTGTTATACTGATGTTAATTAAATTTGTGAGAGGAATTAAGATGGAATGCTTTATGCCTTTTATAATATCAATTGAGATATCATAAGCATCTTTACTTTTTTTATTTTTTAATTCAGTAATTATATCAGATATTTCCAGACATGTGACTTGAGTAAAATAAAATTGGTGAGGCTGGCTGAAATCGCTTAGATAATCAGTATAATCTACGTTACATGGAGGTAGCTCATCTATAATCTTATCAGCTACATTTACAAAATAGTTGTTGAATTCTTCACAGGAAATATTAGATATGTTGTTTGATCTAACTTTGTAATTGTTGAGAATTTTCCACATAGCTTGTTGGGGGTTACTATGACTACTTATAAAGTTATCATGGGAAACTTGTTTAGCTATGTTTATTTGACGGCGATAATCGGATTTGAAATTATTCATTATGACCTTGTTATTGTACGTGGGATTCCTTTTATAAAATTCATACAAGAAATGTAGCTGCTCACGCATGATCCGAAGGTCATCATTAAACCATGTTATTTTGGTTATGTTCGAATTTCGTACCTCACGTGATTTTAGTGGGAAAACAGCATCTATAGCATCAGTTATAATACTGATGAATCTTAAAAAGCGACTGTTTATATCTATATTATTGTCATTGATAAATTCCCAATTAACAGTATCTAGGTAGTTATTTAAATCTATAAAACCACGATCATGAATGGGTCTATAGATTATTGTCTTTAAAGGTGTTTTATAACTAATATTTGTCTCCAAGTGTATAGCTAGTTGATCTGATAGTTCGGTATCTACTGATCGCGTTTTGAGGTTATTAGCGCTGAGGTTGGTGAAAATGTTATCAAGACAGTGGTTATTTCTGGTAAATCCAGTGTAACTTAGCGTTAACCCAAAAGATTTAAAAGTGTTTATAAGCAGTGCAGTGCGCTGCTCTTTTACGTTATGGAAATATACATTAAAATCACCGGATACCAACATTATCTTATTACTTTTAGAAATAGCTTCGAGAGCAAACGTAAGTGTTTCTAAGAAAAGATCAAAATCTCCGTTGGGGGGTCTGTAAATTGTCATGAGTCTAATGTTATCATATTCAATGGCCGCTATCTCGCAATGCGATTCAATTGAATATTTATTTACCTGCTCCAAACTTGTATAATTTGTATAGTTATTGTATGCATACACAGCCACGCCACCATGAGCGGAGTTGGTTCTACAAAATTTAGAGGCAAGACTGTAATTGTTGATACTTACATATGTCAGTTCGTCATGTGTACACCAGTGTTCATTTATTAATAAAAAATTATACTTAACGTCATTTAAAAGGATTTCTAATTCATTTGATTTATTTCGTAGGCTTTGTATATTTAGGTGCAATATTTTAAGATTACACGGCAGTTCTTCTTTATTTGGGCTGTTTATACCATTTGAATTAAACTCTTTTAAAATTCCTTTATTATTCGCTGCATTTTCTTTAACGCCTTCCTGTGATGTTGGGAAAGACTGTTTTAAGTTGTAGGACATAAAAAAGAATTAGGCTGAGAGCTAGCATCAGGTTCTATGCTAGTACGTGATGAGCCCAGGAACCGTTTACCTCTCTTAAAGTCGAAGCGATCGAATGCTATCTTTCTCGGCCAGAATTTTGGGTCGTATATAGTGGTCTGCAGATGGGGCAGCACACCTATCATAAAAGACTGATTATCAGGATTTGAGTTAAAAGTAGGTAGCTTTTGAACTTGTACTTCAGTGGTGTTTGCACGGGTTTTAATGTAGTGTCTGATCTCATCATTGACATCGTCCGGGACCTTGGTTATAAATAACCAGATTTTCCTATCTTTTTCCTTTTTACCATGAAATGCACCATCACCTTCACCATTCCCAATGTTAGGCCTCCTTTTTCTGTAACGTACTTCCTGGTATCGCTGTTTTTCTTCATTAGTTTTTATAACGTTTTTGTTTTTTTCTAGGTTTATTAGTTCATCCATAATGATTTTTTGCTTCTCTTCTAATTCTCTCAGGTTATCTTTTACTTGACTTGGTTTTGTTGAAGTTGCCAAGTTTGAGTTTTGAGTTGGGTATCCATACTTAACCATATCAGCACAAGTAGGTTTCAGTGGAATAGTTTGGTTTGGCATAATTTGTTTGACTGTTTCAAGTTGATCGGAAGATTTTGGCTTGGGGTCATTTTTTATAGTCTTGCCACTTATATCTATTGTTGGGGGTATTAGTTGTACTGTGTTATTTTGGACTTGCATAGAAGCGAGTTTATTATTTAAGGCATTTTCTCTTTGTTTATAAGATTCCACATGTTTTTCTAACAGTTCGATAATCTTATTTTTACTTTCAATAATTGTGGTTTTGTCATTTACAGTGGATAATAATAATTTTATTGTGTTAGAATTAAGGCAATCTTTGCAGTAAAATTTCATAGTTCTTTCTTTTAGTTGCATTACTTTAGATTCTGATGCTGTGAGATTCGAGCATGGTTTGCATAGAAATATTTTGCATCCATCACAAGCAAAAACCAGTTGCTCATCACCAGTAATATTGCATGCATTGCATTCCATTATGTAGTTTTATTTTTATTTATATCATTGCAGAAATAAAATATTTCTACTCCACTGGTAGGTTTGTAAAAAACACAGCTGCTTTCACTTATCAATTTTAAATGTTTTTTATAATATGTCACTAGATAAGACACCTTTTTAGAATTGTAAATTAGGAATCTAAATTAATTTATTTATGCAATTTTACTTCTTCTTAGAGAAAAATTTGAGGTTTAAGGGCAGTAGAACTTTATGCACAAACTGGTATGGTTTTTGATTTTTAAAAACTTTTTAAACACTGCGAAATAGCACAATTTGTACACTCGCGGTTTTTGCTGCTTTTCTCTTATCTCTCTATAAACATGAAATACCGAGGTATAACCAAATAAAACCTATTTCATTTTATTCAGCAGGTTTTTTTACATAGGAAATCACTTTTGACGACACTCTCCATTGGTCGAGACTGAAGTTACAAGAAAAAAACAAAAAAAATGAAAATAACAAAATTCAAATTCAAGCACGAATAACTTTCAAACGAAAAAAGATAAAATTATATATTTTTTTTAGCTTTATAGTACAAACGATTCTCTTTAATTTGATGTATAATTTATTACAAAAATAATAACTTTAACACTAAAAAATTGACGTTGATTTAGATGGTACACAAATTGTCATTTTTTTTAAAGCTCTAACTCATTGTAACTCGGTTATGTATTGAACTATTCGAATGTTTTATTCACCAAAAACGGCCAAATTTCATAGACTTCATTTTGTCTCAATTAATTCTGGGTCTAGCTCTGTAAATAAAAGCGGTACAGCCTTTTAAACACAACGAAGCGCGCTACGGCGACGGAGTCGCGAGGCTTCCCCACTCGTTTCCGGTACATCCCGCGTTCACCATAAATCGCGCAAGGCTACAATCAGCGGCCGTAACAAAAGCTTTAGAATTATCTTCCTTTAGTGTAAGATGATAAAATTAACAAATCAGATTGAATAATTTGATATTAGTTGTAATAATCTGCTCTATATGGTGTCGTACGCGGGTGGTGCATTAATGAATTGAAAATAATAGGTAGGTATCAGACAGATATAACTGATTTTCAGATATATCATTGTAAAAATCATGCCAGCTAGTAAAGTTTTTACTTTGCTTCGTATATTTTAATATTTTTCATAAAATGTCAGAGGTAACCACATAATCAAAACAATTATTTGCCATGCTTTCACTAACTCGTAGAGGCTCTGAACGATTAGTTGGATTTTTGTACATAACTATATTTTTGTTTTCATGTAAACTGGAAGGGTTAAAATCAGTTAAAATTGGATAGACGATTTAAATATGCTTGTGTAAATAGGCTGTTCTCTATTCCTAGTGGGATTTTTACCATCTAGCCTGTCTTCGTTTTGATCAAAATTATCGCTGCGATAAATGTAATTGTTTTCTTCAGAACTTACTGGAGGAACTGCAGGTGGTATAAAAATGTCGTCACTAGTTTTTACTAATACGTGACTAGCTAAAGATGTTAAAAATGTACGTATTTCATCGTAGGAATAAAGCACAGCCAAAAGAATAAAGCATATCATTAAGTTCTTTTTCTTCTGACGGCACGAAACACATGTAGTGATGTGTAAAGGATTTAAAAAAATGGCCTAAGCTGATTGTTTTTTTTTCGTAAGTATTAATATAAATTCCCTTACTATAGAAATAACGTTTAAATCAAATTTGTCTGTCCTGACATATTTAGTATCCACGACATAAATGTTTATAACAAATCTGAAACTTCTTGTTTACATTTATGTTCATTCAGATTAGTAGTCGTGTTTTTTTATAGTTTTAAAACATCCAGCTATAGCTTCTCTTAAGATACCGGCAGCTTTATCAGGAATTGTCAATTCATTCTCATGAACCAAGTTTTCTTCGCCTGATTCACTTGTGACTGACAACAAAAATCCTTTTAGCTTTATTATCACTTGAATGAACTGTTGTTGTATTTTCTTTGTATTCACAAAACACTTTGTTTGCTTAAATGCTTTTCTAATCTCTTTCTTATATTTCCACTGCTATAATAATCTAATTTTTCTTCCGTCATTTCTTCAAATATATCATTAAGGCGTGTTTTTAGAAATATTAGAGTTAAGAATTCTTTTTTGCAAAACAGCAAGATAAACCTCCCTAAATAAAATATTTAACGCTACTTTAAATTCATTTTTTTCTTTCAGTTGTATAGTTTGTACACATTTAATTTTTTCTTGCTAATATATTTTGCATAACAAATTTTATGATAATTTCCATTAGCCCAAATAAATCTGAATAAATGTGTAACCTGCCTTGTATTTCTGTATCACAATGCGACACTGCAGCTTTAATATATATTTTTTTCTAGTTTCCGCACCCGTTCCTGTACAAACTGGTACTTAAAGATGTTCTTAATTTATTCTTAATTTTTCTGGATTGTCCACAAATCAGACAATGCCATTTTATTTTAAACTGATTTTTTTCTTTATTATAACTACATGAAGGCTCACTTGCATTTTTTATCGCGTTACTAATATCAGAGACAATACGTATTATCTTTGCTAATGTTATTTATTACAAAAAGATGTCAGACAAGAATAATGAAATCGGTATCGAAGGGTGTGTTTTATAAAAAATTTAATGAAATTGCATATTTTCTTTCATTTGCACAATTGATAATAGACCTGATGCCAGTAACAGTTGGTTTTTTACCATTAGATTTTCACTGCTTTCAGCAGTTTCGTAAAACAAACATGTAGTTTTTCTCCATTGATAAAAATGAATCTACAATGTACATAAACTATAGTAGCCTACATGTGAGTAAAATAGTATATACTTATTAATATTTATCCAGACAATAATGAGGCCAGCAGCCGATACGTTTCTTGATGGGCCGAGAGAGTAGCGGGGGCGGGAAAGGAAGCCTCGTATCTTCGTCGCCGTACTGTGCTTCGTTCTGTTTCAAGGGCTGTAGCGCTTTTAGTTAAAAAATTAGATCCAGCATTAATCGAGACAAAATGAAGCCTATTAAATTTGTCAGTTTTTGGTGAAAGAAAAAATTGAATACCTCGTTATATAAGCGAGTTATGGCGAGTTAAGGATTAGAAAAATGTTGCCGATTTGTGTATCTTTTTGAATTTTGCTAGTTTTTTTATGTTAATTTTTCAATTATTGCAATAAATTATACTGCAAATTAAAAAGCAATGTTTATTTGTCGAAATCAAAAAAAAATTGTATTTTTATCTGTTTTAGTTCTAAAGTTATATTTGATTAAATCTTAAATTTCTAAATTTCTTTTTTTTTAGTTTTTTTTCTTATATCTTCGGTCTCGACCAATGGAGAGTGTCGTCAATTTTGATTTCCTATGTAAAATAACATGCTTTAATAAGTAGTGAAGGTACCATCTGGTTATACTTCAGTATTGGGTAGGTCAAGAAAGCGAAAGCTTTTCGCGCTCTGCTCGACGGGCTATTAGTCCATTTCTTCCACATCATTGATATGTAAAATTAAGTTCTTTTATGAACGGGAAAATGTTTTTTTAACAATAGGTAAATTAGTTGTTTTGTCCGCATTTTTTGATTTTTAATTTAGAAAATAAATATACAGTCTGATATATTTGCTATTTGATTCGCGCGTCTTAAATTAAATTTTTTGTTAAAGTATGTATCAGGGGGTTTTTTTGTTAACCTTCTTATCGCCCTGTGCGGCATTGAAGGCCTTTCGCCGCAAAAGGGAGTAATCCTCGCATGTTGAATATTATACTTACAATTCGGTGCTAAACGCTTATACTAAATTTTGAACATTCTGTGTTATAAACTTTGGGTGTCGTCAAGTGTCCAACATCCCAGGCCAGGTGGTAGAGAGCTCTCACCAAGAACCACCCCAACAGATGGGCAGAGTTAAGGTAAGAGGTGCCTCATTAAATCATTGTGATACATCCGACACAGAACGCCATTTACAGTCCAAACCGCGAGCAGTTCTCAAGAGCTGCCCCCCTTTTTGTAGTAAATTCCGCAACATTAGTATTATCTTTAAACTTCTTTTTCGGATGAAAACTGAGGCTAGAACCGAGTACTACAGACCAGTGAGAAAAAAAACAGTCGAGTCAGATAACACTCTGTATACCATAATGTTACGATCCAAAATGTGTACAAAATTTTTAAAGCTGAAACTCCAAACATGTTCTTTTGGCCCCTTCTTTAGAACAAATTCCATTATAGTACTAAGTACCATAATGGATTTATTATGATGGTGCGGCAGGTACAATTTATGGCTAAAGTCTGCTGTTTTTTGTGTTATCCACGGGTTTCAATAAACATCCCTTATATTTACTTGCCCAACTATACATAACATTGTCAATATGATACTGTAGCATATAAGGGTTCTAACATGCTGAAACCTACCTTATTTTTATTGGAGTTTCGGTTGAATTCCTTGAAAGTCATTAATGAAATTAAATCATCATTTAAAGAAATTTCTGTTAAATTTTCCTTCGGGCAACTCACAATTGTTTTTGACTGTAACAATATTCATCAATTAAAAAGTAAACCTATTCACACAAGGATCATGGGAAATTATCACTATGTTACATCGTAACACACAAATGGGAATAAAAATTGTTCACAAGATATGAGGAATGCAATTTTCTACCCCTGAACAGAGCTGAGTGTTGTATGTGTATAGGTAAAGGGTGTGATTTTGTTTGTTTGTCTGTTCTCTCGTAATTTTAAAACGAGCATGCCAATTTTGATGCAGTTTTCTGTAATGCTAGTCATTGTACTGAACCATGAGGGGGCACTGCAGAATCAACATAACCGAATTAAGATGGCTGATTTTAATGATGTTGGGGTATCAGTAACCATAGAAAAAGGGCTTTGTAAAATGTAAATCAAAATATTGTTTTCATCATCCACAAGGCTCTTTATGTAAGAGAAATTAATACAGAAGTTTGTTGCCTCTACATTCTTTTTTTTAATAGGGCCGTATAAATGTAACTTAACATTATATGAAATCTGAAAGTACACAAATCCGGTTATTATTTATTTTCATTGGAAATAGACTATATTCTCTTTTTGGAAAAAAAAAATAAAAACTGCGCTTAGTAAAAAACATTATTTAAAACAAAATTGGCAGTATTGTTCGAGTTACTTACAAAAAACGACTTTTATGAACTTTTTATATTTATTAAAATGTAGTGGCAGCCAACTTCTGCATTCTTACATAAAGGGTCTTAGGGATGATGAAAACAATTTTGAATTATATTTCACAAGCCCATTTTTCTATGGTTACTGATTCTTTTGATTCTGCTTTCTGTAAATGTCAAACAATTTTTTTAGAGTTTTTAAATCTTATCATGGTAGTGGAACACCAAGGATGCACCATCAGAGGTTTCAAATTTTAAAATTATTAAAAATTGAGTGGAACAACAATTTTCATTCCCAATCTATACACGTTCATGCCAATAAACTTACTTTAAACATTTTATTCATCAATAATGAAAAATGTGCTAAATATTTTGCGGTATGGTTGTAGCTTTCGGTGAATTTAACACAAAAACCATCCTGAATTGCTGTATTGGTAGCTGCCTGATGTAATGTGGTAAGAGGCAGTCCAAAAAATTGACTATTACCATATTTTTCTATTAAGTATGTAATATTTTGTATGCCACTTTTTTTCAGTCTAAACTTTTGCTCACGGTAACGTCCATCTTTGATACTCTGAGCAAAGTCATCCATTCTCTTTCTTTCTATAATATACGGAAGTACCAATTCCCTTTTTGTAGATCTGTCACGACCTATAGAAGTATTAAATAAATATATATACCGGGTGTCCCAGAATTACATTAACAGACAATACCTCCATTATTTGAAAAGATTAAAATATAAATTAAAAATACCTGCAAAAGTCATGAAAGACACTGTCTGACAACACCTCTCCTGTTGCCTTTTGCAACCTGTGAGAAACCACCCCAACTTTTTCAAATGGCACCCTGCATAGCTAGAGCTTGAAATCACACCCCCACTTATTCCGAGCACAGTGATGTACCATACTTAGTATACAGTATATAGTTGTTTAACAGTTACCTAGACAATTAAAAATAAGACGTTGCAAAATCGTGACAAAAAATTAATACATACCATATTAGTAAATTAAATGAACATGCTAACAAATGTTCAAACTGAGCACCTCCGGCCTCCACACAAGCTTACAAGCGTCACAGCAACTCTCGTGAGTCTTGTGTGCAAGCAGCTCTAAGCTGCGGCAAGCCTCACAAATCCAATTCATAAAATCCTCCTACCAAGTATGGTATATCGCTATACTCAGAATGACTCAAGGATGCCATTTCAGACTCTAGTTATACAGGGTGCCGTGTGAAAAAAAAAATTGGGGGTGGTCCTTAGGGTTTGCAAGTAGTCCCTTGAGGCAAACCAGAAAGGCAAAAAACCCAAAAGTTCTTGCGACATTTCCCCCCCCGTTTTCGAGGGCGAAAGTTGTTCAGAATTTTCCAAAAAAGCTAAATCCAAAATTTAATGAAAATTTAAAATACTTATTGAAATTTTGTTTAAAATATTGTCTAAGTCCGAAAATATCATTTAAATGGGTTTTTTTGTTTAAAAAATTCATAACAATTTTGTTTGAAATTAAACCCAAGCTGTCAGATAGTTGTCAAGTAGTCTTTTTTATATCTTTTTAATTTATCAATTTTTTTACTTTGATGAAATATTGGATATTGGGATTTGGACAATTCATTAATAAAATTTTCCGATGAAAAAATGGAAACTGGAAAAAGGGGTGGTTTTTTTCGGCTTACGGGTAGTGGTTGGAGGGTAGGTCGGAAAATATTGTCACCGTCATGTTCCCCGCCGTCGAAAACGGGGGTCCAGTCGCAGAACTTTTGAGGTAAAAGCTTTACCTCAAGAGAATAAAGAGTCAACATATGATTCCAGGAGTGTTTTTAAACTGAGTGTTTCATGCCTTTTGCAGTTTTTTTATTTATATTTTCAAATAACGGAAATATTGGCTGTTAACGTAATGCCGGGACACCCGGTATATATATATGGAAGGAGCGTAAAACTTACATATCCAAATGTAATCACCAACTTTTAAACTCTTTACTTCGTACTTTACAGGGAGAAGTCTTAGTTTTGAAAGGATGGGATCATCATGGATGTCTGTATTATTTCTGAAAATAGATTCATTGATTTCTATAAAAATAATAAACAACTGATATACAGATTCGGCAAATATAGTTCGTGATATAGGGAATAAACTTCGATGTATTATTGGCTGGGCTGGGCTATTGAAAGCAGAATGCATGGGGTCGTCGACGCGGTCAAGCGGTAGTGGTATGAACGAATACCAATGCCTTGCGTTGATCTATGACAAGGTGTGATTTACTTGCGCTGATACACGTTTACATATCATGAAGTACATTTGCCGAATCTGTCTAAAGAAGTAAACTTCTACGCTAAGAGCTAGTGAATTTTTTTGGACTCATTTTTCCAGACAGAGAACATCAATAGGATTGTTCTGTTAGTGATACTAATCAATAAATTCTGAGTCTGGCAAATATTTTCCGATGGATTCATGGGTGGAAAATATAAATGAGGAGCTTATATTCCCATTTATGAATCTTTTAGATTTACTTAAGTAGATCATAAAACTCACTGAAAAAGCAATCTGGCTTATCTCCACTTGAACAAAGTAAGTCTGCCTGAAGTATTTCAATAAATCTGGGAAATCAGATTGATTTCTAGGATAGGTTATGTTTATTTTTACAGGTTTGAAAGTTATTATATAAATTGATATTATCATGGCTCCTCGAAATTTGCAGAAATAAAAAATTATTGCCCTTATTTTCAGTCCTGAAAATTTTTCCCATGATAGTTTGTACTATCATTCCATGAAAAAAACAAATCTGGCTGTTATTTACAATCACCAAAGCCTTGCCAGACTACCTCGAGGTTTTAAATAGTGCGCGCTCAATTAGGTATGCTCTGAAGTTCATAAAGATTTTTTGGGCACTTAGAATGGAAAATTTCGAAGTATGATAAGCTCTTAAGAGGGTTCCATAACTTGACAATGCGTCAAACTAGTGGAATGTGGATCTACGAAAATATAAAAATGCAAATAACGCCCAAAATAGAGAGAACTAGAGGAGAATGCAACCCAAGAAAATTCTTATATTTTTTTTACACCATCCTGCCATATCACTTTATCTGGCTGCTGGTTTCCGGGTCTTCTTCTGCATAGACTTGGTTGAGTGCTTGACGTTTCGACCACGACAAGATGGTCGAAACGTCAAGCACTCAACCAAGTCTACGCGGAAGAAGACCCGGAAACCAGCAGCCAGATCACCAGCTCCGCGAAAGCCTTAGCACCAAGATAACATATCACTTTATATTCAGAGAGTTGATGAAAATTCCAATCTTTTTTTTTTCAAATTTTGCAGTGACGGGGGTATATCGGTGGGGTAATTTTAGAACAGGTAGGGCGAGAGAGTACGTACGCAGTTACGACACTGGAAAGTGGGTTTTTGTTCGCCTTGGTATACTTATGCTATAATAGATTAAATAAACCAGATGTTTCACTAATGAAGCAGAATAAGAATTGTAATATTTTATTATATGTTGGTACTGTCGTGCACAAAAAAAAATTAGACAAGTCTTATAACGTATTTTTGTTAAAATCTAGTTGTGTACATGTAACTTTAATTTTTGTGACATTGTCAGTTATTTGTCAAAATTTATTGCAAGTGTGCAAATAGAGACAGATTTACATTAGAAAAAAATAGTTGTGCTATTTTTTTTGCTCACGACAGTACAATTTGGGTACATCTTGCATAGTTGCTGTAGGGAACAAAATAAAACTCTTTAAATTTAAAATTTAAATAATACTGATAAACTTATAGTCACTATTATTTCTGATACCATCATGACAACAAATCAATGCCCCCTAGCCCGTGGAATCATGCCCTAATTTTGACATTACATATTTATCTGAATACTTAAGCTATATCTCCACTATATTTGGTTACGATAGGCTTATATTACAAAATCACAATGAATTTGATTTTGTACACGTATTTCTTGAAATATAGATATCAACTGAAAACATTTCTATGACCTTAAGAGGGGACAACGCCAATCACCGGTAAAGCTAAAGCTGAAGTGGGACGAAGGGTAGGCAGTGTGGCTATTATAGGGCATCTCCACGTGACGTCACAGCTAACCTCAAAAATATGTGTTTCTTAAGATTTAAGGGTATTACACGCAGCTGTTATTAAAATTTCTGCCTGGTTCCCGTATTTTCTACTAAAATCTAGTTCAGTGTAATGTTTATGAAGTTCTAAATACTTTGTCCTAATAAAATAGGACTTTTTTTTAGGTTGGAAATCTAACCTGTAATTAGAAGTCTATTTTTATTAATCAACAATATTGAAAAATTATCTACGTGAATTTTTAAATATTTGTTTGGAGCCAGTACGGCTTCAAGCTAAAAATGCGTATACAAACATTAAAAATGAGAATAAACTTGAAAACTTAAAATTCAAGGTTATGTTGATTACAAGATGCAGATCCCCTTTTAGGCAATCCAACAACCTATCAAAATTGTTTTTCAATATGGCGTGGCGGTCAAACACGGGTTTTCTATTTTTCTATTGTTTAGATTGTGACCAGTACCGCATTTTTTCATGTAGTTTTTACGTTTTAAAGGTTTTTGATTTGAGTTTTTTGTAAAGAATTGTTTAATGTGTTTTATTAGATTTTTTTGTGATAATATTATTGGCTGTAAAAAATGCCTGATATGTGCATAGTAGTGGGTTATGGACATCGTGAAAATCGTGACAAGGTTAGCTTTTACCGTGTACCCGACGTCGTGAATTCTAAATATTTCCATCATATAAATGATCTGTCGAGAAAACGACGTTAAAGATGGATAGCCGAGATTAAAAGAGATGATCTAACACCTTTTCCATCTCGATTTTCCGACATCAACTTCTTGAAATACTCGCTATGCATAATTAAATAAAGTTTATTACTTGAAAACAATCAAAAATGCCTTGCCACAATCCACAAAAAACACTATATTGTTAAAATTTCCAGATACTTAGCCAGACCAACGGAAAAACACAAACTGTTTTGACAAACGTTTAACGACTGTCAACAAATGTTTGACCGCCACACCATGTTGGAAGTCACGTGGTTTGGATTGCCCAATTATAGTGCTGTAGGTGGCACTATCTATTAAAAAGCAATGTACTAAAAATCTTGACTAGAAAAAGCAGTTATTGCCAAACAGCAAACAGCTGGCGTTATTAAATTGATCAAAAGATATTCTTGTAAGTAAATGAATACTACACTTCTACTGAAGAACATTTTCAGCAAAAACTTGTTTATTAGGAAGATCTCTCTTCACATTGGCTAATAAACAAGTTTTAGTTAAAAATGTTCTTCGATAGAAGTGTAGTATTCATTTACTTACAAGAATATCTTTTGATCAGTTTAATAACATGAGCCAGTTCGCTAAAAAATGCTTTTTGCTGGACATTTTTTTTTTAGCACAATGCTGTTTTAGTAGATGGAGTCACTTCGATATAATTAAAAATGATTGCAAAAATAATTACATTTATAACCGATGCGCACTCATTTCGTGTATTTGAATCTTGGTCTCAATTGTGTTCTTGACCTTTTAGGCGTGATTGTAAGTAGGTAGAGCAATAGTAAAGAAAGTATGAACGCCAAAACTAGACAACCAACACAACAGCTCTCTGTATTTTATTGGCTCATTTCCGCCCACTTCCCTCCGATTTGATCTCGTTGCTCCCTCTTAATCAAAATTAATGACTTATTAAACATTTTCTAAGCTATCAAAACAATTCTGCATTATACACAGTATGTTTATGGAACATATACATATGAGAAGGTACAACACAATCGTTTGTATAATCGAACATACCGAATGCCAGACATATTTGCCATGCCTACAGATTAGTCAGATTGTTTTTTTTTAATTGATTTTACTGTATGAGTGTACGATTTTGTTAGTAGAACCAATTTCATTACTGTACAAACAAGTGAAACGCATTCGTATTTTCCAAGAAATTTTCTGACTCGACCCATGTTATTCAAAATAATTTTTACGAAGGCTTATCATATCAATATCAAATCAACGTCGTTCAATGACTTGTGCCCCTTGTTCCTATCGACAGTTAAAGTCATCACTATTCTTCTTTCCCGGCTAAGGTATAGATCTCAGAGCTGGGTAATTCCTGGTGAAAAAGTAATTAGCCTCCATTCCTTTTTTTTTCGTGTAATTGTAATTGTAATTAAGTACTTTTTTTTATTAAAGTAATTTGGAATTGTAATTGCAGGAAAATTGTTGAAGGAATTGTAATTTGTAATTATATTATTTGAACTATCTAATTACAAATTACTTCTATAAGTACAATTACTTTCTCCAATTACAATTACTTTTTCCAATTACAATTACTTTTTTCAATTACAATTACTTTAAGAACATGCGTATGTGGTTTAACAAACAAGAATGCATTAAAGCAGAATTTTACAGTTCCATAGTTTAAAATGAATCTGAAAAGTTCAAAAAAGTTACTGACTAAAAACGAGTTTTTGCCGTGGTCCGCTGCACATTTATGTTTTTTTATTCAATAAACTTTTAAAAACTAAATGTGTTTACTGTTTATTATTATCATTCTTATTATTATTAGGCATTGTTATTATAGTGGAGTCGATTTAGTAAATAAAATAGCGAGGTTGGGAAATTTTTTAAGATGGATGCAGACCCGGCGGAAATTGTTTGTCACGGCGAGTATAACAAAAAATCCCAGAATCTTGCGCTGACGCAAGAGATGGCTTTATTAGGACGATCTTTCTATCAAATCTTGTGTGAAACCGTGTTTTATTGGCCGAAAAGGGGTTTTTTAGACATTCTAAATTGCAAATTTGAATTTGCAGTTTTATATATATACGAAAAAAATTGAAAAAATTAAATTTCGGCTATCTTGATCAGATCTCAACTGATTTGGCTGAAATTTGGAATGGAAGTAGTCTTTATCACACAAAAATTATTTACCAGATTTCAGCCAAAAATATTAAATACTTTGGCTGAAATCGCAGTTTCAGTCAAATTTTCTGAAATGTTCAAATTGAAATATCTCCGGACCTAAAAGACGGATCGAATTTTGCTTTATGGCAAAAGGTAGATTATTTTATGTACTTTTACATGATATAAGTCAAGAATCACTTTTTTTTTACATTCGGTCGTTTTTTAGTCATTTGCATTATATATATATGTGTACTCAGTGACTATGTGTGCGCACACTGGTATAAAGCAGAAAACAATTGTATTTATTATTTATAAAACTTTAAAAAAATATATTTTTTTATTTGTATACTCGTGCCTACTGCTTTGACTAGGTATAGATAAATGTATATTATATTATATATGTGTGTGCGTGCGTGTATTTATTTCTGTATGTGAATGTGTTACAATTTTTATTTTTTTTTTTATTTTTACGTGACTCAGGTAGCCGCTTCATGTATAATCGAAGGGCAACCGTGGTCTATCTTTTACTTTTCAAAACGAGTATTTTGATCCGACTTTTAGGTCCGAAGATATTTCGATTTGAAAATTTCAGAAAATTTGACTGAAACTGCAATTTCAGCCAAACTATTCAACATTTTTGACTGAAATTTGGTTAACAGTTTTTGTGTGATAAAGACTACTTCCATTCCAAATTTCAACCAAATCGGTTGAGATCTGATCAAGACAACCGAAATTTGATTTTCTCAATTTTTTTCGTATGTATATATGAATATCAGGACGGGGGATGGTCAGATATCTTCCCCAAATTTAAACTGAAGTTACCTTTAATATTGAGAATAAAAGGATACCATTTTCTTTTCTTAGCTAGTTGTTTAAGTGATCAAAAAAAAAAATTAAAACAACAAATTTGACCCTTAAAATGTCCAAAATACCCCTTTTCGACATGGTTTCACCCGTTTTTGGAAATTAAAATTTTAGGGTTTTATTATACTCGTCATTACAAATAATTTCCGCAGGGTCTGCATCCATCTTAAAAATTTTCCCAATCCTTTCCTAAACCGACTCCACTATTAAGCTGCATTTTCTATATGTTTATGTAATTTTTCCTGATTACTCTTAAGGTCAAACATTCTAATAACGATTCTAATAAATATTAAAACGCAATATTACACAACACTTTTGATTAAAATTTTTAACTTACCTTTTTGTCTGTTTGGTCACTATAATTTACTTTATCATAAAAGTAATTAGAAAAGTAATTGCTAATTCCTTCTTTAAAGACATGTACTTTGTAATTGTAATTAGTTCCTTTTTAAAAAAAGTAATTTGTAATTGTAATTAGTTCCTTTTTTAAAAAAGTAATTTGTAATTGTAATTTTTTTAAATTACAAGTAATTACCCAGCTCTGATAGATCTATATTTTTTATTTAGAGAAAATCTGATAAAACTTACCCACCAGTTTCACACATGTCAACGTACAAAATGATATCAAATGTATCAGGTGGCAATATAAAATCATCCTCCTGTGAAGATATAATAGAACTACTCGAAGTATGTTTCTGGAATGTTTTACTCTTTATTTGGCATGTTGCTGGTTGATTTAATGAATGGCCCTCTTCATCGGATAAGTCTGTGCAAACAGCTTCATCTCGATCTTTCGTTGAATGAAAATCATTTGTACTTTTTCTCTTCCCAAGGGCACTAGGTAAATTAGTTGGACTAAATTTATTACTGTATAAATCTGTAGTTTCTACTGAAGTATTTCTCTTGTCGGATAACTTTTTAGCCAAAAGTAATCCTTCATTGGTTAAAGAAAATTTTGCTGGCTTACTTCGTTTAATGACCAGGTTTTTTGAAATCAGCGTCCGCATGGAACTCCATGCCGTATACCTCGATCCAGGATCTGGTTTAACGAAAGATGCATTAGCTAAATGCTGTCCTTTCTTAATCAATTCTAATTTGGTTAAAGAATCAACTTGTTTCAAAGAATTGTGATACAATGTAACTAATATTGCATATGCTCCTGAACATTCCTGAGGAATATATTCCTTCTGAGGTTTGGTTATCCTTGCTCTTGAATTATTCATTTTTTAAAAACGGTTAGTTTAAATTACCTATTTTGTTTACTCGGAACTATATTGATAACCACTTCGAGACTATTATCACGGCAAATATTCTTATAATCACTTATTATTCTGCTTTGCTATTTATTATTATTGTTTACATATTTAAAAAGACTGATGAGTAAGGATAGGCCATGTTCATCGATGTTCGATGTTTTCTACATCGATATTACATTATGAAAACATCGATGAAATATCGATGTTATTATATAACATCGGATAAAAAGTATGTAGTAAAAAATAATAACAAAAAATACCCGCATTGGTTTATCAGCCTGTAGAAGTCAGGCAATGTGGAAATTTTTAATGTGCATAATACAAAACAGCAAATTCCCTCCCAAGCCAATTTTTTTTACCATCGATGTTGCTAAAACATCGATGGTGAAATAGTTTGCATTCGATGTTTTGAGCATATCGATATTCCCTTGCGATGTTAACATCGATGGTCAGCATCGATATTTCAATTCGATGTCCCATCCTTACATAATCTCTATTGATGATTGATCAAGATTTGCAGATAAAACGTTCCCTAATATACGTTTTTTGGCGAGACGTGAGTGCGGGGATGAAAAGTCTGACTATTCTTGTTCTTCGAACGCGCAGTAGCGGCACAGAGGACCTATACCAGAAGCGTCACTATCAGCGGAACGTTTGATGTTTCATTGGTAAATTGGGGTGACCTTGGTCCATCTTGTCGGTGGTATTAGGTCCTTTCCTTTGCACAAGAAGTGCGACACTAATTTTGAGCGACAGAGATGGTATCAATGCGGATATCATAAGTTAAAGAGAGACAATTTTACACCAGTGCAGCTCAGTGCTACACTTTTAGTGCAAAGGAAAATACCTGTTATTGTCAACCTATAATGGGGAACTTGCCCATTTTTAAAAAATTTCATTAAAGTGTGTGTTTATGTAAAAACACACCACACCGAATATGTTCTTAAATCGCAGTACTTACTTTGCAATAAATAATTAAAGTTGAGAATTGAGATCCTCGCCACTCCTCACGAAAAGCACTATGTGACGTCAGATCGAGAGGGCTAGTCTCACTTGGTGTCCCACAGATTGCAAACTTTACCCTAATTAATGGACTGGGCGGCGGTTGGCTTTGAGACGTCCGCATATTCGGTCATGTCTTTTGTTTTTTATGTTAGAGAAAAAATAAAGTCAGAAAGCGCAATCAATTCTTTTTAAATAAGCTGTCTACAAATTTTTCGAAAAAAACGATAATTATCCTAGTAAAAAATATATCTACTCATCAGCTCCTACTACTTTAAAATAAAAAAAGAAAATGTTTTGAAAATTTTGTTTATTGGTTAATTTTAAAGCTGCATTTATTAAAAAATCGTACTCATGACAGAAAGCTAAATCCGCCTTTGTTTTAAGCTTTTATATTAGCATTAATTTGATAAGCCTCTCTGTTGCACTCACTGATCACAGGCATGTATTACTATCCTGCTTTCCCGGCTATGGTAGTTTATGTTTAATTCGAAATGGTGTATTACACTCTCTCATTTGTACTATGTTGCCTATTAGCATCAGCGGACTGTAGCCCAGTTTGAACTGACGAAACTTATGGGAAGTTGTATGACATAGTCCACTAGTGGTGCAGCATGTCTATTAAATCTGCATTCCTAGCCATAAGTGAATAGATTCTTGGAAAGGGAATAAACTATCCATACAGGTTTGTCTATATATCTGTTAAAAGTCCTAAATATTACACAGTCTCGTCGAAATTTGGTTATTCCCTATCAAAATTGGTATTAATATTTAAAGTAATGTTCTGTGTGAAGCCTATTGCCTCCAATTTAGTAGGGTGAGAGTCAAGTACGCTTTTCTCGCAAACAAGCAACAAAAAAATTACAAATTGTTCAGAAAACAATTTGTATTTTTTTTTTTTAGGTAAAGAAAAATCACCCGTTATTGAATAAATAAAGATTTCAGCAAGTAAAATAAATAGTTTACAAAGTTTTATTTTAAAATATATCGTATAATATAATATAATATCACTAAATTCAGTCGTTGGATAAAACTGTCAAAAGGTTTGTAAAGTAAAAAGTTGATATACAGTTTTACTTAAAACATGCCCAATAGTTTTTTTAGAGTCTCCAAATTGTATTTGCGCTAATAATTTCTCCCCTTTTATACCCGGATTATGTTCATAGGCTTCTCGTAAAGTGGTAGGGGTGGGATATTCTTGTACAATTGCTAATGCTCTATCTACTGACATTCCTTTGATTTGGATTAGCATTTTTACAAATAAATCTGATACCTTCAAAGGCTGAAATAGAAAACGTAAATAAGTCATTCCCTGGTAGACACTATACAATAGTTGGAAAGATGATATCAAGTTAATCAGTCTTTAATTTAAATATCAAGAGGAAAATAAAACCTACATATTGTAGATAAAAAGATTATAGTGACCATTCTGGCATTCCTACACATAATATTGCAAAAAATGTTTAACATATGCTTTTTGATACATTAGCCAGTGCTAGGGTATTCAGTTTCTGTTCAACTTTCTCAAAACCGAAAAACTTATTATATTACAGTTTGCAGAGCCACAAGAAATTTTTTGTTAGTATAATACAGGGTGTTTCGAAAAGATTGAGACAACGCTTAGCCATAGATACTTGACATCAAAACAAGTCGATTTAACTCAAAAAGTAGTGGTCTAACTCTTTTCGTTTTCAAGATACAGGGTGGCAAAGTAAAAAAAAATGTATTCGTAATTTGTCTCTATATGGAGACTATTATACATATCTACTTCAAAGTTGATAACGACTTATTTTTCAGGTCGCTAATTACAATGGTGATATTGCTGATGCCATATTTTATAGATGGCGCTAGTTACAGGACTTTTTTGAGGTTAGGTTTTGGACATCATCTTCTATTATAATCGAAACGCAATTTAGTTTCCCAAAGAAAAAGAAAAGGTGTACTTGTTTAAACATGATAAAATGCACCCTTTCAGAGAAATACGCGATTTACAACTTTGTCACACACCAGTTCGAAGAAATTCAACACCCCCCGGGTGTTTTGAAAAGATTGGGACAACGCTTAGCATAGACTCTTGACATCAAAACAAGTCGATTTAACCCAAAAAGTAGCTCTTTTCGTTTTCAAGATACAGAGTGGTATAATAAAAAAATTGTTTTCGTATTTTGTCTCTATCTTGGAGAATATATGTATCTATAACAAGCACTATTGACGATTTCAAGACATCATACTTGACGTACACCTACTAGGTAAGAAACCGCTTTTAGGTACAATTGAATTTCCTCGAACTGGTGTGTGATAAAGATGAAAATCGCGTATTTCTCTAAAAGCGTGCATTTTATCGCGTTTAAACAAATACTCCTTTTCTTTAGGAAACTAAATTGCGTTTCGATTATATTAGAAGACGATGTTCAAAACCTAACCTCAAAAAAGTTATGGCTTAAAGTGTCGCGAAAAAGCCCTGTAAGTAGCGCCATCTATAAAATATGGCATCGGCAATATCACCATTGTAATTAGCGACCTGAAAAACATGTCGTTACCAACTTTGAAGTAGATACGTATAATAGTCTCCAAGATAGAGACAAATTACGAATCCAATTTTTTTACTTTGCCACCCTGTATCTTGAAAACGAAAAGAGTTAGACCACTACTTTTTGAGTTAAATTGACTTGTTTTGATGTCGAGAATCTACGGCTAAGCGTTGTCCCAATCTTTTCGAAACACCCTGTACAGTTAATCAATGTTAATTAATTGTACATTTAAGTTTAAGTAATCATGTCAACAAAATTGAATATAATAAAATTGTAAAAACCAATTAAGTAAAACTTACAAAACTCATGGAAGAACACGACTGGAATAACGTTTTAAACTGTAACGATGCTGAAATGGCTACAAATATCTTTGTTAACACATTTTTAGATATCGTTTAAAAAATAAAGTAATTAGAACAATAAAAATCATAAGGGTGAAACTTTGGATAACCAATAGTGTAAATAAATTCAATTAAACACCAGGGCAAAATGAAGAAAAAACTGTCGAAACACAATAATGCAAACTTAGATAGCCAGTAGAGAACTTATAGAAATAATCTGAATAAAATCAATCACGCCAAAAATATATACTATCAGAATGAGATTTTAAATTGTAAAAATAACGTTATAAACGATGCAACTAATGGTAAATCTAACAAAAATAATTCAGACTTACATTTTAGATAACGAAGGACATGAATTTAATAATAATAAAGAAATGGCTAATTTTTGTAACGAATTATTTGCAAATGTTGGTGTGAATATGGCCAAAACCATTGACACACCACATAATGCTTATAACTAGGAATGCGCCGAAGCGGGTTTTTTTCTGCTTCGGCCGAATACCATATATTTATCCTAAATTTCGCAAAAGCACGAAGCTTCGGCCGAATCATATACCGCAAAAGGAAAAAGGAACATCCTGAAAGATAACAACATATTTTTCTAAATGGCACTAAAATAATACTATAAAAATAATTTTATTGAGCAAACGTTTTATTTCAAAGGTGAATACTTATTTTTAGATTTCTCCCTCTCGCTCATCAATTTTGAAACCGGAACAAACAAATTTTTTTCATATTCCCCCCCCCATTAATTTTTTGTCCATTATGAAGAGGGCGCAAATACATGGTTAGCCTAGGGGCGCGCCAATCCTTAATCTGGCCCTGCATATATTCTAATTTCTAACTGCATGTAGCTAATTTGCGAGTTTTGACAAGTATTTTCCTGTTGCGTGCTGAGGCCGAAGTCGAATCGATGCTTCTGCGCATCCCTACTTATAATACATCTACATCTAAACAATGGCCCGCCTGGTTATGATGGCATATCACCCAAAATAGTAAAACAATATCGTATGTATATATTAGATCCTCTTAGACATATAGTTAATCTTATTTTTAAATATAGTCCACTCAAATTAGGAAAAAAAACGGCGTTTTAAAGAAAGATTTTGAACAGCAGTTTCTTTGCATAGATAGTAAGTACTCAACTTTTAGAACAATTTTTTGCTTACGCGCAGAAAAAAAAGACATGATTTTTGAGATATATACATATATATACATTTTTTCGTGTTTTTTTTTCATTTAGACTTTCATATTTCGAAAAGTACACATTTTTAAGGTAAACGTGTTCAGAATACGATTTCTTACAAAAAAGCTTCTATACATTTTCCCAATTATCCCATTGGTTTTTCCGAAAAAGCGACTTGAAAAATATATTCGTGTTTTTTTTATTTTGAATGCAAGTATCTCGAAAAGCACGTGATTTGAGGGCTAATTGAACATGAATAAACTTATTCAGAATGAGGTTTTCTACAAAAAAGCTCCTATACATTTTTCGATTATCCCATCGGTTTTTCCGGAAAAGCTTCTTGAAGAATATATATTTGCTTTTTCGTAATTTTTTTTTTTAATTTGGACGTATGCCGTGTGTCCCAGGATAGATGTAACAAGAGGTGTAATGGACCAAAAACTTTGGAATTTTGGAATGGTATTTGGGGATTGAGTCCTGCTTGTTGTAAAACTAAAGTATACCAAAAATTACTTGATTTGGTGTTCTACAGGGTGTTTTATAAGCAAAGTTGTAAAAATCACCACTAATAAAGTACCTTTATTTTTCAAAATATGAAAAAATTCCACTAAGAAAATGAGAATGCAATTCTATACCTCTATACCAAATTTCAGGAATATAAAATTATTTTTTTGAGACTTCCCATTTTTTCAATAAATTAGTATTTTATTTTGAACCATTCAATTAAAGAGAAATTATTTTTTGTGCCGTTTCTTATCACGTTGGAGTTATTGGACCTTATTTCATTGAGGGAAGGTTAAACCAGCACACTTATTTACAGTTTCTTGAAAGATTTTCTGAAGAACACTTAAATATTTTAAGAGATATGCCTTTAGTTCATTTTCACTCCACAGAAATGGTTAATCGGTGGTTGAATTTAAATTTTGGAGAAAATTGGATTGCCAGGAATGGACCGATCAAGTGGCCGGCGAGATCCCCAGACCTATCAATATAGGATTTCTTTTTATGGGGTCGCCTCAAGCAGTTGGTTTATGCTGAACCACTTC
Organism: Rutpela maculata; assembly: GCA_936432065.2. Taxonomy (NCBI): domain Eukaryota; kingdom Metazoa; phylum Arthropoda; class Insecta; order Coleoptera; family Cerambycidae; genus Rutpela; species Rutpela maculata. Next base: position 22,272,964 of record OW386291.2, read on the forward strand.
CTAACGATGTAGCAGTATTGAAGCAGAGAATTACAAATGCCGTAAACTCCATACCGTTAGATCATATTCGAAACAGTTTTAAGGACTTCAGGCGAAGGATCGAAATGTGTGTGGATGAGGGTGGTAGCTACGTCGAATAATAAAAAAATTGTAAACATTGTTTTGTATTGGTCAATAATTAATTTGTTTGTGAATCTGTTATGTTTTTGACATTTATTACTTGTTATGATTTTTAAACCTCATTAATCTTCTGTTAGTAATTGTTTCTTGTTTTACAATTAGTTCGATTAACATTATACCTTCTTACATCTCTTATATTCAATTTTTTATTTACCAATAGCCTACTTTTTGAGATGATTAACATTTGCTCCTACACAACTTTAAATATGAATTCAACTCTTAATTTGCAAAAAATGGGAAGTTTCAAAAAAATTATTTTTTATTCCTGAAATTTGGTATAGAGGTATAAAATTGCATTCGAAATAACTGCTTCTTTCCCCATAAACCAATGATTAAAAAGATGTGCATCAAAGAATTATAAAATATTTTTGTGAAATTTCGGAAGTTATAAAATTTGGTAAAAAAACACACCCATCTTTCACACCTTGTAGATACTGTGCTTTAAAATAACAATAAGTTATCTCTTAAATCCTGAAAACCGCATCTCGTGATATATTCTCTTTCTCAAAAAATGTGGCTTTAAATTCAACCTAAAAATTGGTTTGGTCTATTCGAATAGTCAGTAGTTTAACTAACAAAATCGAGATAAAAACATCAAAAGTGGGATCGCCTGACCTAGCTTCTGTTTTTCTTAAAAGAGCAGATTTATTGATGTTATATTATTTTAATCTTATTTAAGGTTTTAACATAATGAAACTTACCTTATTTTTAACGGAACTTCGGTTGAATTCATTAAAAGTCATTAATGATATTAAATCATCATTTAAAGAACTTTCCGATAAATTTTCTTTGGCACAGCTTATAACTGTCTTTGACTGTAAAAATATTTATTACTAATAAAAAAGTGGACTTATTCCTATAGATTTTCAGATATATTATAGCATATTATAAAAGTTGGGAATGAAAATCGTTCACAAGATAAATGATGCAATCATTTTTTAATAATGAGTGAGACTCATGAATTAAAGAATAGGGTGTTTTCCATATATAACAATTCACTTCAAATGATGCATTAATATGAAGTAATACTTAAATATGAAAGCCTAAACGCATTCATATTAATTATATCGTCAGATTAAAATAAATATTTAATAAACAAATCGACTTAAAATTCAAATATTTGAATAATTTCGAGAACGTCACCTTATTGGGTAATGATCCTGGTGACGTCGCTTCATATATCTGTCAGAAGACAAAATAGCTTTGTTCGTTTTGTGTTCAACAATTCTCCACTATCTGCACCAGTGCAAATCTGTCTCTCTTCAACTTATGCAGAGTCACAATCTATCTCCTTCTAATAATTGTACTAGTGCAGCTAATGCGAACGGACCTATTATTGTTTACATGTTTGGTTTGGACACAGAAGTTTCTTCTTCTGTGGTTTGGATATTCCTAGTGTTTCTCACAAATACAAATTAAAGAAAGTAAACAATGGTTACAGACAATTTTGTGAAAGCTTCTACAAACAATTTACCTAGTTTAAATATTTTTATGTATTAAAAATGATGATCGATTTCATTCAACCGAGTTGAAGGGCGTAAAAACAGCAGCGTAAGTATTTAAAATAAATTAGGGTAATGAATTAGTTGTTTGCAACTTGAGCCTAATAGAGTTATTAAATTTATGATTTAGTTTTTGTATTATTACACATTATTATGTTATATTTAATTTGGTTTATTTACGATTATTTATATTAACAACATAACCTTAAAAAAAGTAGAATTAATAGTCTGTGCTAGAGATATAATTAAATGTTTATTTGCAGCTCATCTCGAGAACAACGTGAATAGTGCTTTTGGGTATGTGAAGTTGAAACCAGAAGACGCATTATGCACTGTAAAAGAAAGAATTTGCCCAGAGCACCGTTAGACTGTATGGTTCAAGACAAATTTGCAAATTTGTCAGTTTATAAACTTTTGTTGAAATTTGCTTCTAATAGTAGTAAAAAGTGCAGTGATTTTTATAATTTGTTAAAAATAAAATTTCAGAGAAATTGTGTGAGGAAGCTGAGAAGTTAATTGTTCGCTAGCTGTCGAGTCTATAGTAGGTGCATACAAAATAAGGGATAATAAATATATGGAAAGGGGCCGCAATTTAGAGAAGGTGGTGGCCGTTGTGGAGGAAAAATTGAAACTTAAAAAGGGAAAGATTGTGGACTTTTCTTGTCGCCATTATATCTCGTTTTTGCAGCTTTACTGACGGTACCTATTATTTCAGAGTATGTGGAGAACTAAATAAAAAATGATCAAATTACAGACAAATTTAAAGCGCAAGTATATTTACAAATGTTATGTGCAAATCAACAAAAAGGACTTTTCTGTGTTGCGAACTCAAATTTTGAAAAAACCAAAATTGTGGACATTTTAAACATGGATTATGATAACTATAAATAACTGTTGTTGACAATTAAAATTATATATATTGAAGATATGTCTATCTGAATAATAAAAGCCAAAATTTGTATTTTTAGTATATTGATTTTTTTCTTTATAGGGGAAAACTACAGTTTCATATTTACTACACAAACTCCTTTATTTAATGATGGAAGGTTGTAAATTAATAACAGCACATGCAATAACAATAACACTGTGTGGGCAATCAAATTATGATCTATTACAGAGTGAGATTCTAAATATTTAAGAGATCGTTTTGGTGCAGACGCTGCTCCTTTTCTGTCTGGTTGGCAGTTAAATATGTGTGAAACTGCATCTTCCTTCAGAATAATTTTTCCTCCCAAAATTTTGTATCGGATGTAATTTTCCATGATTTCCTCAAGCTGAAAATAATAAACAAGTATTTTTATATATTTGTGACGTCGAATATCACTAGCCATGACATGCATCGCTTGATATTTTGGTCATTTTAATTAATAATCATAACCTAGCAAAATTTCATTATAAATGTTCAATAATACTAGAAGCTATAATATATTACTTTCAATTCAAAATAAATCTCATACCATAATTTTACGGTAAGTATATATGATCTATTTATAATATTGAAGGTAATTATCCATCTAGCTAGCTATCATCGGTTAAATTTCACTGCGATGTTAAATTTTACCATGATTAGAAAAGATAAATTATACTTACATTAAAATAATCTTCACAACAATAATATTTCGATTTGGGAAAATCGCGCCTCGCTGTTTTAAACCATTTCACTTTCCGTGAGTAATTCGCTATAGGAACACATGGGAACTTTTTATTTGGAGCATTTACTGAAATATTTCTGCACCTTGTCACAAAACACCACTTATTTGGTGCACTACCCATATTTTCGACGTACAATTTACAATAACAACAAAAGTCATTAAGTAAGGTTAGATTTTATAATCATTGACATATATAGGCAGTGACGTCACAGATGACCAGTAATACTAGATTTGCCTTTTTTGGCGGGAAATATTTAATTTGAATTTATATTTCTTTTAAAATTATAAAAAAAAATTTTTTGCCGAAAAATTGTTTCAGCTGTAATATATACCATAAGTATTTTGTATTTTTCGACTAAAAAAAAAAAAAGTGAAAACACCCTATTATATTGGACTTTAAACAATGTTGCAATTAATTCACCATACTATTCTGATAACAATTTTAATTCCCAATTTATATATTTACCACTAATTAACTTACTTTAAACATTTTTGTCATCAATAATGAAAAATTGGCCAAAAATTTTGCAGTATGTTTGCAACCTTCAGTAAATTGAATGCAAAAACCATCTTGAATGGCCGTATTGGTAGCAGCTTGACATAATGTGGTGAAAGGTAGACCTACATACTGATTATTGCCATATTTTTCTATTAAATATGTAATATTTTGTATGCCACTTCTTTTGAGCCTAAACTTTTGCTCATGGTAACGTCCATCTTTGATACTTTGAGCAAAGTCATCCATTCTCTTTCTTTCTATGATGTATGGAAGTACCAATTCCTTTTTTGTAGTTCTGTCACGACCTATGGAATTATTAAATAAATACACAGGCTGTTTGGTAAAGCGCTGTCGACCTGAACAGTGGGGCACAGGGGGTCATTTGGCATCTATATGACCAAACATACCTAAGGAACAATGCTATGTTTCTTTTATAATGCTGATTTTGAGTCTTTTAAAAAATTGCAATTTTTCATCATTCATGAAATTATTACATAAGTTTAACTTTTGATATTCTGAAATGTTCTTTTTCTTTATTCAAAATAAATAAACTTACGAAACAAAAAGAATATACAAGTTTCTGTTAGTAGGAAAAAATACATTTATAGAAAAAAATTATAATAGTAAGTTAAGGCGTCGAATTTCAAAGCCTTACAACTTAGATATTACAATTATTTCGTAAATTATCATACATATCATACTGGCAAGTTCCTTCTGTAGATCTATAAGCTAACACGGTGATACTTGTATCTTTTTGAAAAAAAAAAAATATTAAACTTTTATTACTCCCACAGTTCTGCCTCGAAATCAATAACCGTACAATATAACCGTTGAATCGTTAAAAAAACCAAATTCTCTAGATATACATGATTTAAATGCCAAAATAATTAAATTTTTGGAAGATATCGCCACTCCACTAGCCGCTCTATATAGTAGTTGTATCGCCGAAGGTGTCTACCTAGATATATTTAAAATTGCCACGTCTTACTGGTTTTTAAAAAAGGCTGTTGTTAGACAACTACCGCCCCATATCCATCCTCCCCATTTTTGGTAAAATATTTGAAATTATTCCGACATAAAGATCATCAAATTATCCGGAACATAAATTACTTCTCAGTCCCTATCAATATAGTGTCCTGGACGCTAAACCACACAAGCAGTCGTAGAGATCGTGAGTAACATAGATGAGGGCTATCATACAGTAATTACTCTGTGCGATCTTTCCAATACTTTCGACTGTGTCTCTCACGATAAACTAATCGAAAAAATGCAATTGTATAGAGGTAGGAGGTTACCTCTCTTTCTTCTTTATTCCTATGTGCTCAAAGGTCAGCAATACATAGTCATAGGATGTGACTTGCCAGATTTTCTAGATATTAATCATGATGTACCCCAGGACTCCGTCCTGGGGCCTCTGTTATTTCTAATCCATATGATTAACTTTCCACAATTTATGTTGGCTAGCAAATTAACTTTGTTCGCTGATGATACCACTCTCTTTTGCTCTGACAGCAACATTGCCAATCTGATTCAACTAAGCTATATTGGATCATATGATGCCAATAGCTCCTTGTAGACTAGTATTACTATGAGAAGATGCCAGGGCGGAGCCAAAATGCGCGAATATTTTTACCAGTGGCATAGCTTTATCTGGGGTATAGGAATGTGTAATTGCAATAAAAGTTTCGCGGTCAAGGAACTGTGAAAATGGAGCAAATTAAAACTTGTCAACTGTTACGAGTAACCTTTGTTCAGGAGAAGTGTAAGAATATTAAGTTCTACTAAACTTTGCCTAATAAAGTTGTTTTATTATTGTTATTACTGTCGCCGCCGCTCTACTGCAGGGCACCGCCGCCACTGGTGTTGACATTGAATGTCACGTAATTCTTTCTCATTGGTTTAGAATGATGGAGCGCACAAACTCGTTTCTGCGCATATTTTTTGCTGGCATCTTCTCATAGTAATACTACTTTACCTCCCTGTTCAGTGTCGGCATTGCTTACCAAACACCCTGTATATCAGACAGGAGTATAAAACTTACATATCCAAATGTAATCACCAACTTTCAAACTTTTTACTTCGAAATTTACAGGAAGGAGTCTTAGTTTTGATAGGATTGGATCATCGTGGATATCTATTTTATTCCTGAAAAATGGTGGTTATGTTCATTTCTAGAAAAATAATAAACAATAGGATTTAGATGTATTAATAAATCTGATAAGTATGAGTATGTAGTAATTCGGTGTTTTTACAAAGGACCCCGCACACAATACATGGGTTTTGCGGCTCCGGTGAAATTTCGTGAAACTTTGGGAAATAGTAGTTTTCAATGAGTAGAAAAAAAGTCTAAATGGGCGCGAAGCTCCAAACCCCATTGGTTCCGAGATAAGACCAGCTGAAGCTCTAGAAACCACCCATAGTTAAAGGGCCAGGGAAGATAATTCAGTAATTAAATGATTACGCATGCGCATTATGCAATATGAAAAATCTCTCAAGGGCAGCATGTGCCATTTGCTCTTTCGTTCTATGCTAGGCCTGTGCGTTAAAATTTGTGTAAGCTAACTTTGTGGTTTGGACAGTTTGTTAAGTCTTTCAAGTACCTATTTTGTGTAACAAAGTGTGTTGTAACCTCGTATGGTTGATTATAATTATAGTGTGATTATAGAAAAACAGTAAGTTAGCTAAAGTTATTTATCAGCCAGTTCTCATCATGCCGCTTTCAAATAAGTGTTTTATATATAAGTTTGTACAAAATCGTGCATCTCAACATCTAGGAAAGATTTTTGTTTCTGTTGTCATATAAATTTTATTGTTTTAACTTTCTTATTTATAATAAATATTTTATTGTTAGCTTACAATTTATTTTGCTTTTACTGATACCTGACATTGTTTGGTCTGGTATTTAACATATTTTTCAATATTGGATTATAATACTCTTATAATGTACCTATATATTTTGGTAACTTACTGGGTTCTCCTATGTAAATTTGACATTAACAAATTATGTAGCAAAATCTCTAGTAGTTATGCAAAATATGCCATGGCTGCTTGAAAGCATTCCTATAATCCAATATATTGAAAAATGTGTGAAATTACAGCCAAAAATATGCTGGACAGAGGGTGGCATCATCAGTGGTCCTTTGATGGCCCATTATTGTACATTGCCGGCCGGTGGAACATTTCGCTTCGGGTTTGTTTATGGCTTTCCAAAAAAGTATAGTTTATATGCCAATAATTATTATGAGTGTTTGCTGGGCACATTCGGCAATCAAGTAAATTTTTTTGTCAATAAAAGCAAATCCTGTTTGCTATATAGCCAAGCAAGCTTTAGAAAAATTAAGAACTCAGCCTATTATGTACGGGCACATTTACAGAATAAACCGTTATAATTAAGTGCAGTAATGTACACAAATGTATAATTTCAAGTATAATTAACTTTTCATAAAAGAATTGAAATGGGCATTTTTCGTATAGTATCGGCATATAGACATACACAAATCGCAGCTTTGGAAAAATACCACGACAAGGTGTTAGAGTAAAATTACTTAGAGAGGATAACATACGTCACAATGCACACAGACCGATATCGCTAGCGGTGCCGGTTGTCTAGGCAAAGACCTTGTTTTTCCTATTGATTGATAAAATGAATTTGTTTTAATTGCGACTTTCCAATATTAATAAGTGGAAATAATAAACTTAGTAGTTTTATTTTATTTAAAAAAGAATAAATACCCGGCACTGGTATCGTGTCTACAAATATACTCGATGCGCGAAGCTGTGACGTATGTTATCTTCTCTAAGTAATTTCACTCTAGAATAGCAATAAGCACTCAAAATAATCAACATGGAAGAAAACCCAGAAACCATTCTACAAATTATCAAACTTAAATTTAAGGTTTCTGTAAATTGTGGTTCTTCTTCGTGTTTTGTGTTTAGGGTTTTACTGAAGAATAGACTGATGACGAACCAACAAAAAAACTTCTAAATTAAAAAATATACTTATACAATTTTTTAGAATATAGCCTTATATTTCAACAATTTTCTCCAACACAACCCCAAAAAATATATTCCGATAAAATTTTGCCAGACACAGGGGGAGGCAACAGCTTGTATATGAAGGAAAGGGGAACACAGAATATGTAAAGTTAGTGCCCCCTTGGTCTATAATATAACCATCGAGAAAATCATAGTCCTATGCTTTAAATATAAATTTTTGACATTTTATAATACTTACTCCCCCCAGTATAATATGTAGTTTTAATACTATTATTGATGATGAATATATTTAGATATTTTATATCTAGAAGTAGATGTGATAAAAAACTCACCCTCCAGTTTCGCATGTATCGACATATAAAATTATATCGAAGGTGTCTGGTGGCAAAATAATATCATCATCTTGAGATACAGTAGAACTGCTGAAAGCATGTTTTTCTATTGCTTTTTTTGTTCGACGAGTTACAGGTTGAACCTCTTCATCTATACAAACAATTTCATTTCCTGCAATTTTCGTTGGACTTAATTTATGGCTGTGTAAATCTCGAGATAAATCTGTACTTCTAATTTGAGCAGAATATTTTGCTATATGTACATGCCCAATAATGGTATCGTCCAAGTGACCATTATCTTGGTTATTTTTATGCTCCTTTAATTTATCGTCAAGCATTTTACATATTTTATCCCCGAATCCCTTCAGAATCTTGCAATCCCTGCCACGCTCCAGGGGAACTGGATATCTTCTTAGGGATTCAAGCGCTTTATTATAGACGAACTGCATTTTTGACTCTTCTTCTTTGGCTCTATCTCGAAGTTCTATGAGCCATTTTTCAAATAGCGGATTTGGAGTTTTTAATTTCATTGTTATCCTCTTCCTTTTTGAGTTACTCATTTTTTGAAATAATTTGTTTGTGTTGTTGCTTTAACCTAACCTTAAATCAGTTTTAAATTTAAAAGCAGTTTTCGATTAGATGCGGTTGCTGATAATATGGTACCAGTGGTACATACCAGTGGTAAGTAAAGTGTTCAGAATATTTGAGGCACCTTTATGAAATAAGTTCACATTTATATTTATTACTGATTGGGATGAATAAAACCTGCTTATATCAGTCAAGGCCATTTTCTGATTATATTGAAAAATTTTCATCAATTTTTCTATAGCACTAGAGCTATATCTGCAGATCGGTCCATCGTAATGCGAACATCGTGAACACCTCATCTACGAAGGAATCATACAATCGACACTTGTCTGTTAAATCCATTATTGGTACTGATGAAGAAGCGTCCTGATGCAGATAAGTCCCACGAGTTCCTTCTAAAACCGTACGTCACTTATGCATGATTGGTGTAATAAACAATCGCCGATACCAGTGACGTGCACATAGCAACAGTTATATATGAGACTTATTTTAGTACAGTACACGAGTACACATGGCACCCTACTGACTAAAATACACAAACAAGAGCCAATAAGCTCTGTCTAACGTGGTCAACGGACTAATCACGAATTGGTGTTATGTCTGACTAGTCCGTGATTGCTGCAGAAACAGATCATTCTAAAATGGTCTTTCTGCCCCTCAGTATCAACAAACTTAAAGTACAGTTTAAATTGGATGTGACGTAAACGAAAGCTGCGTCAAAATGACGCATGCACAATTTGTATGGACAGACCAAATATGTTTAGATTATCATGGTCTTACAATAACCGTGAAACTCATAAAGCATCTCGCAAAAAAATGCTTAAGTATTTTTAAAGTGATGTGAAGTTGGTTGTTAGTTGTTTTGACTTTTGACAGATTGACAGTAGTTCAAATGAATCATTACATATGTGAACGTGAAAGTTATATTTTTGGTTAATGTCAATATAAAACTTACATTAAAACTATTTGACACTAAAATGGAAGGTGAAAGTAAGTTTATTGTTAAAATAATATTCTTGCGATGATTACATTACACATATTAAGGGCTGAGCATTTAAATTTTTCCATGGATTTTTGCACATTGCGCTAAACAATATAACACATAATACACATCGTTGCTTATTTTATTGTTTAACTAACATTACTAATAACTAACCAAGCTAATGTTTACTTGTTCCAGAAGTACGGGAATTTTTCAGCAAAATAATTAAGGAAGACGAAGATGTATCCGTAGGTGTGGCAGCAATTAGGACCCTTATGGAGATAATTAAACATTCAAAATGTAAATATATTAGATCTTAACGCATTTGTGTATTTTATATAGAACATCTGGCTATTGAGTTAAGGTTAAGAACATATTAGCTTATTATTAGGGACATAGTTAGGCACACGCCGTGGCGTGTATCGAAAATCTAAACTAAAAACCCGTCCAAGGTACCTTATTGGCAATTACTAGTAAAACTCCGAATAATTTAGATATGTTGCTTTTCAGTAATAAAAAGTAATAAAAAAAAAAGAAACAACATAACCTTAACCTAATCTAACCTAATTTGCACATTCAGGTATGAAAATAATTTTAGGGCAAAGAAAAAATATCTCAAACACAAAAAAAAAGGAACATAACACAACCTTAACCTAACCTAATTCGCACATTCAGGTATGAAAATAATTTTAGGGCAAAGAAAAAATATCTTTGCAGTTCACAGCTATCTACTACTTGACTGAAAATGTGTAAAACTTTAACTTAACACAGCAACTGTCCAGTGCGCATGCGCACGTCGGACGGGTCTTAATTTCAATTTCCTGTACACGCCGCGGCGTGTGCCTAACCACTTCCTATTATTAGACCAGATACATACAGCTGTCTTTCACGCCTGCAATATGTATTTTTATACATGTACTGATTATAGTGATAATTACCAATGATGTTACAAGATGAGAGGTTTGCTGAGAATTGACTTTTTATTATTTATAAACTATAGTATACGAAATCACTTTAGTGATCGAAGGCTGAGACGCAATGGGTGCAGAACGCAGAGCTAGATTTAACTATATTGTTCTCTCGTTTACTTTTTCAATGTAGGTATTTGTCAGCGGCGGCTTGTGAAATTTAGATTGGTCATCTTGGTATTGAGTCATGGGACCCAAGCCAGGGTCTGGGGCGTTTTGGGTATCTCCGATTTTGCAAATTTCCTAATAAATAATGAATTGAATATGATAAATAGAGCACATTTACGAAAAAAAAATTGGCGGATGAACCATACAATTAAGAGAAAAAAAAATGAGAAATTTACGGGACTGAGGAGCGAAAAGGGGTGCTAGGTGGGGTAATAACAGTGGATTGTAAATCATTTAAATGAAAATAAGTAGTAGACTAGTATTACTATGAGAAGATGTCAGGGCGGAGCCAAAATGCGCGAATATTTTTACCAGTGGCATAGCTTTATCTGGGGTATAGGAATGTGTAATTGCAATAAAAGTTTCACGGTCAAGGAACTGTGAAAATGGAGTAGATTAAAACGTGTCAACTGTTACGAGTAACCTTTGTTCAGGAGAAGTGTAAGAATAGTAAGTTTACTAAACTTTGCCTAATAAAGTTGTTTTATTATTATTATTACCGTCGCCGCCGCTCTACTGCAGGGCACCGCCGCCACTGGTGTTGACATTGAATGTCACGTAATTCTTTCTCATTGGTTTAGAATGATGGAGCGCACAAACTCGTTTCTGCGCATATTTTTTGCTGGCATCTTCTCATAGTAATACTACTTTACTACGATGAAGTATTGCAATTGCCTCGTAACTTATGTTTTTCAGTGATAATAAAAAAAGCAACATAACACAACCTTAACCTAACCCAACCTCAAATATAGAATAGGAGTAGAGTTGGAAAACCCATACCTGGTTATCGGTCATAACCGGTTATTACCCAAAAATTAACCGGCTTTTTTAATCGGCCCTAACTATTTGTATTTGTATTTGATCACAACAGGTTACGTGGCACGGTTATAACCATATTCCTAAGACATTCAGACATTATTTATTTTATGTACGTAGATGTGACATCCTGAACCGAGCAAAAAAAGAAAAAGAAGGAAATAGAAAAAGTAGTGACATGAACCAACATAACCTTAAATTTTAAGTTTTTCAAGTTTATTTTCATTTTTAATGTTTGTATATGCATTTTTAGCTTGGAGCCGTACTGGCTACTCACTTAAAGCTGAGCAGCTCAGGGGGTCAGTACAAAAGTTTTAACCCTTTCACTGCGGGAACCGACCGAATCTGTATGTGAATATGTTTATAATATGTACTAAACTTCAATTTGGCACACCAAAAAAAAAAAAGAAAAAATGCTCTTTTATGTTTTTACGTATTCACTGTTTTTTATTTTATGTTTTTATAATAAATAATTCATTCTAAAACAAAATTTATTTAGAAATCTGTAAAATGTGACATTTTACAATATTTACAAGTAATGTTTTGAATACAATTAAAGCGCACCAATGCGGGAAACGTACACATACGTGAACGTGATCCATCTGTAGTTGTGGGAGACGTACAAATCCGCAAAGCCTTCCCGCAGCCGCAGTTAAAGGGTTAAACACAAAAAACAATACTGGACTAATGTGCAAATATCAAATGGCAAGAATGGCTTTTAGTTCACTGAATATGGTTGCTCTACAAGAAATGAACCGTAACAATTTAATTAACGAATTAATTTTAATTAAATACAAAAAAAAAATAAAACGTTAAGCCTAAATAGGAATGTCCTCTCGTAATCCCGTGTGGCACATTTGGTTGTATAATATGACTAATAGATACCACTAGAAATTATTAATAAAATTATACTGGTCAACTAATGAGCTAGGAATAGGTACTAAATCAAAGAATAGGTACTAAATCAAAGGGTACAGTAACAAATGTAAATACAAATACAGTTACACAGCTTATCTGTTTTTGCAAAAAAAATCTGTTTTTTCAAAAGCGATTTCAGCGGCGATCTGCCGGGACATCTAGTATACTGCGTTTACATCTATTACACAGGAATTGCACTAGAACCTCTAACTGTGGTCTAATATAAGCTAATATCCCAAATTTAATTAAGGAAAATTATGGTACAGCAAACTAAGACTTCTGAACAGAAAATTAAAAGTATCGCACAGCAAACTAAAAGCCATACAACAAGGATATATGAAATTATCATTAACCAATCATTTTAAAGAAAAATTTAAATAACGTACATAGATTGACGGTGGCTTGAAGTGACCTAAACTAAAGACGAGCTTGTTTATAATGAATTAATACGTCCCTAATAGCACAACATTGTCCTGTGGACATCTGAAGGACGTCCTCGACGGACATACAGGACATCCGATGGACGTTCGTTTTTGGACCAAAGTGCATCTGACGGGCAGCCGAGAGACGTGCAAATGTCACAACTTTGGACAATATTTGTACATTCCAATTAATTTAGAAAAAAAAACGGAATGAGCAGGGATCGAACCGTCGACCTCGTCCTTTGTAATTCGATGTTCTCTCACTCGGCCACTATCCTAGCTTATTAATTTCTACTTAAAGACTGTACAGTTGACTAAAATAACTATTTATTTCAAATGTAGAACGTGTTTGACTGTTTAATAAATGTTAGTATCAAATAATATCATTAATAATTTACAAGAAATATTAAAATTACTAATGATAAATTACTATAAAAAAATAAACTACAAATTTTACAGAAATATCGGTCACATATAAACAAAAACATTGTAAAATTGAAAAACCAGTTTTGTTAACATTTTTTTGTTAATGTATTAAATAGACGTCCTGCTGCTGTCCCTATAGGGACCTAAAATGTGTGTACTTACCGAAGGACGTCCGTTGCGGCACATATGTTGGACGTTCAGTGTGTTATTCGCTGGTATGTATACATATTTCGGAAACGTGTTGGAGAGGAAGCGGTATGGAGATATTATCGTTTATTGCAAAAATATAATATTTAAATCAACGGACACGAAAAGGACGTCCATCTCCTGCCCCTATATGGACATAAAATGTACATACTTCCAGTACATAAAATGGACATCCAGAGTACGTCCATTCTGTACAATTTTAAGTAAATCCGATTATAAACGTCCGGTAGACGTCCAGTTTATGTCCACGGACGTCAGTACATTAAATGGACATAAAACGGACGTCCGGCGGACATCGTGTGCTATTAGGGGTATTAATTATATAGCATTCAGATCCAGCATACAGCTGAAATTATGCATCCTATGACTTCATAGGCATACAGCCACAATTTAATAAAATTTCTCTAATTATATCCCATGGAACACCTTAAAGTGTTAAACTTATAGAAAAATTTAGATCCCCTGTTAACTTCAAGAACTGCATGGTATTTCTTTTTTTATAATCGTCCGATAAAAACGCAACGATGTAAAATTCAAAAAACTATATAGTGATAATAATTAAAATGTGACTGATTAAGCATGGGAATTATAATTTACTATTTTTTTTTAGAGACGCTTTTTATTTTAAGGTAAGCCTGACATAGAACCGAATTGACGATTTGCACGAAAGAAAAATTGGTAAAAAGTGTCTAGATTGGTATCACTGTAATTCACTGCACATGTTGACCAACTCGTCTAATTTCCAAACTTTACAGCAATTAAATACCTATAATATAATAATCATAACATTATTTTCATTATCTTTAATAGGCGAGTTTTATTGACCCCAGAAATCTACTACTTGTAGAAGTAGGAACGCATCCTGCCGTTTTATTGACCACTATGCTTTCCACTTTTACAACTTTTCTTACGACCGAATTTGATCGTGGAAAGAGTAGAATCACTGGTTCATAAAACCAAAAGTAACTAAAATACAAAATAAACAAGCTAAAAACGTACTCTTCGCCGGTTTACTAAACTTTTTATATAATTGTTACACATTCTATAGGATACTCTTCGCAGTTTTTTGTAAATAATGTTAGTTTTAAAAATTTTTAATTTTATAGAACAAACTTAGTTGGTGAAAGACTCGCTGCAAAATAAAGTATAAATTAAAAAAAAAACATGCCATACCCCATGTGGGTTTCGAACCTAGGACCCTTGAATTCCGAGTCAAAAACGTAAGAACCACCTAACACGTAAAAAGATGTAAAAAATGTAAATTTTGATAAAAACATAAAAATCAAAAAAAAAAAACATTCTCAAATTTAAACCATTAATAACATTTTTATTTACTGGTTGATTTTGTTCAAAAACAATAGGGTTCTTCCCCTAGCTAACACTAACTTAGTGTCCAAATTTCAGTACAATCGGATGTTTCTTTCTTAAGTTATCGTGCTTACAAGAAACGTGACGGACGGACAGACGGACATTTTGAAAGTTGTTCAGAATTCGTTCACTAACACAATAATATGAAAATTTTTTCTCTACGAGCGATATTTACGATTTTAGAAATGTGCCGATCAAATACAATATCTACTTCGTTTTTGCGAAGAGTATAATAATAAGAAACTGAAACTACTTATTGAAGTTATTAAAATATGTACAAAATGAGTGTAATAAAGATTCTAAAAAAAATAGATAATCATTTGAATTTGGAAATCTTATTCGTGTGTATTTACAGTAACTTGGTACATTTTGCTAAATCACTGAAGCACTTGTGGCAACATTGATGAAGCGTTTTATTGACACCTAAAATTTGCTACTCGTAATAGTACATTCGAACTAGCAATAAAACACGCCTAATGTTAAACCTACTTCCATTGAATATAAATCATCTTTATTAGGTTGTTTCGTAGTCTATAATATTTAAAAAATGTCGAATTATGCATTTTGTCAATCACTGCTGCCAACTCTTCTAAACTGAGAGTTGGAAACAGTGTTTTGACAAATTGCATAATTCGACATTTTTTAAACATTGTAGACTATGAAACAACCTAATAAAGATGATTTATATTCAATGGAAGTAGGTTTAACATTAAAGATAATGAAAACAATGTTATGATTATTATATTATAGGTCAATTGACGATTTGCACGAGGGGGGGCCCGGGCCCCATGACTCCCCCCCTGGCTGCGCCCATGTGTTTCATAGTCATGCACATCTTCGTGGGTGGTGTATGATATCATATTATCTTTAGCGTACAGCAAGCAGTGAAATATGAATAAGCAAGGAAAGGTTAAAATTTTCAGTTTTATAAATGCTGATCTACAATCATCTCTATATGCTAAACCCTCTATTATTCTAACAGTTTTTCTTTGTAGAGAGAATATTCTACATGTTGATGTTGCATGACCCCATATTACGATTGCATAGGAAATACGAGATTGTATTAGCGCATAATATGCCGTGATTAATGTTGTTTTAGAGGCCACTCTAGTGAGGTTTCTTAATAGGTAAATAGATGAAATTAGTCTCTTGCACACAGCTTCTGTGTGATATTGCCAAATTAATTTAGAGTCCAGATGAACGCCCAGAAATTTCACAGGCCCATCATTATTTAAGGAATTTATTGAAAGTGTAAAATACATACAAGTAGTTTTTTCATCGTTGAGAGAAAGTTGATTATTTGAAAACCAATCAATCACATTTGACTGCCTCCTTCAATTTCCTATGTATGGTATCTTTTTGGTGGTGTTTGTATATAATATTGGTGTTGTCTGCATAAAGTATGAAATCCGTGCTGGGATTACATCCAGTGATATCATTGATGTAAATCAAAAACAACACTGGCCCCAGCACGGAGCCTTGCGGTACTCCATGGGTGGTGTTAAGTAGTGACGAGTTCTCTCCATTGAGTTCCACAAGCTGTCTATGGTCTACTAAATAAGAGCGCATTAAGTCAAGACCCTTTGGAGAGAAATTTTTAATGAGCCATTTTATCAATCAGAATATCGAAAGAGACACAGTCAAACGCTTTTGACAAGTCACACATCAGACTTCCAGTGCATTTCTTGTTATATAGCCATCCTCAACGACGGAGACCAACTTATTTATTGCGTCAGTCGTTGAGTAAGACTTTCTAAACCCAAAGTTATGTGTTTCAAAATATGTTACAATTCTTTGCTTCAGTGCTTTTTCTAATATTTTGCCAAGGATAGGTATAATAGTAATAGGCCTAAAATTGTTGCAATCATTTAAGGAGCCTTTTTTATGTAAGGGTATAACTTTGGATTGTTTAAAAGCATCTGGAAATACATCATTCTTTATTCATAGGTTAAGGAGTTTGGTGAGTGGTATGGCTATTTTGTTTCCAATGCATTTTAATATTTGTGTATTTAAACCATATATATCTCTTGAATGTGTGTTCTTTAGACTATAGATAATGTCTCTTGTTTCGATAATTGATAACTCAACAAAATCAAAAGTATTGATTGTAGAGTGTGACTTATCTAAACACTCTAAATGGTTCATGGTATCACCCTTATGAGGCATATCATCAATGATTTCTTGAGCAATGTTTACAAAAAATTAATTGAAGTCATTTGCTCTTAAGTCCAAAGGATTGAGGAGCTCAAATGAGGATACTATTCCTACACCTTTGCCAGCCACAAATATCAGTGTATAATTTAGTTTCTTGTCATTAAAGAAACCTGGTAAAGGGGAACATCAGAAGGCAGAAGTTCTCTAACTTCACATTATTGATTTAGGTCAGTTCAAAATGCCCTTAGAGGAATAAGTTATATAGGTTTTTTGTTTGTCTGGTCACCTTCTCAACAATCCTCATCGAACATTTTTTAACGACAAAAACTATTTACACTGTATATTCCAAAATTGTAATAATTCCTCACCAGTCATGAATATTTGCTATAATATTTATATTATTTATGTCACAAATTATCGATCGTATTTTAGCTGAAACTGTCCAGGAATTGGAAGCGAATTTGAAAGATGGAATTCAGATAATGAAGACATCAAATTATCCAGTAGCAGCAATAAATTCTGGATGTGAATTGTTTTTACGTTTTATTACTTTGGCAGTATTAGATACTAGGGTAATTATATTTCATTTTTCATTTCTATTAGTAATTAATAAAAAAATAATTTTAGACTTTCGACGCGTGCAAAACTATTATGTTAAATAGGGGCCATATATTTATTAAGAAATTAGATGAAGCCAGAGGAAAAATCGTAAAATTAGCTGCAAAATTTATAGAAGATAATTCTGTAAGTGTTTGTAAAGGTTTCGAACAACAAAATGTATTTCTATCTAATTTTAGAAAGTTTTGACCCATTCTAGGTCAAGGGTTGTGCTACAAACGTTAAGGAAAGCGCATAAGCAAAATAAAAAGTTTGAAGTTTTTGTTACGATGTCTGCTCCAGACAATAGCGGGTAAGAGAGTATTAGTTTTTCCAAGATATGTTTGTTTATATCTTCCACTCCGTAGAAAACAAATGTGTAAAGATCTCGAAGCTGAAGGTATACCTTGTACCCTAATTCTTGACTCTGCGGTTGGCTATATCATGGATCAAGTTAACTTCATAATGACAGGAGCAGAAGGTGTATTGGAAAGTGGGGGAATTGTAAATAAGGTGAATTTAACATTTTTTTTTCATACTTCATAAAGTTTCAAAGATTTACCACAATCTCAAATTTCATGTTGAGTTTTGAAATATTGTTTTTTTGTGTGAATGTTGAAAGGGTTATAATAAACTTAGGTTAAACTTAATAATATATTTATGTCATTTATTATTTTCTAGTATTAATACATTGACTGCCACATCAGTCACTTAGATCGAGTGAGAATTTAATATCCTTTGTGTTATCTCAGTCTGAAAGAGACTATACGAGAACAATACAATTATTGTTCAGCTAATAAAATATTATAATAATAATAATAATAATAATAATAATAATAATAATAATAATAATAATAATAATAATCCTTTATTATTAGCAAAGCTAAAAAATAGTATAAAAATATATAAATATACAAATAAATACATAATTTAAAGGACACATAACATCTTAAATTTCTATGTTATTGCAGACGTGTATTTTACAATTTTTTTTAAAAGACGTCATACTTGCACTATCTTTTACATTGTCTGGTAAATTATTATACATTTTTAAACCATTATGGAATAAATCATTTTGACAATAGTTTGTTCTAACCGTTGTTATGTAAAAATTATTTTGATTACGAGTATCATGATGGTGAATGTCTCTAACAAAAGTACAGTGCTCTAGTAGATGATCTGGTAAGAAACCGTTTAAGATTTTATAGATAAAAGTCATAGTATTTAATATCACAGTTTGTTTAACACTTAGGACTCCAACAGTGTCCAACATTCGCTTAATATTTGTATGTCTGTTGCATTGTAAGATTATTCTTAAGGCTTGATTTTGTTTTTTTTGCAAAACACTGAATTCAGAATCATTGAAGAGGAATATTATTGTTGAGCAATAGTGGAAATGAGAATGGATTATTGAATTATATATTGTTCTTTTGGTACACTGATTTAGATTTTTTCCAATTCTTCCTAAAAAATGTATCTTCTTCGCAACCTTATTTCTTATGAATTCTGCATGCCTACTGAAAGTTAAGTTTTGATCGATTATCACTCCTAAATATTTAATTTCTGAAACTTTTTCGAGGTCACTGTCATTGATGGATAAAACGACATTGTTATTCACATCAAGAGGATTATGTTTACTTTTTATAATCATATATTTTGTCTTGTTTATATTCAGCCTCAAGTTATTATCAGTTAGCCATGCGTTTAGTACATTCAGTTCTTCCTTCAATATAGTGATAATATCATTTACGTCATCACCCACTATATATAACAAAGTGTCATCTGCAAACATCTGAATACTACATTTATTGACGTATTTAACAATATCGTTTATATATAATATAAACAGGTTCGGACCAAGAACGGTTCCTTGTGGAACTCCATATTTTGTATTCATATTAGAAGAGACTTCTTCACCGTATTTAGTCACTTGATCACGATCTTGTAAATAACTTTTGAACCACTCCATTGTACAGTTATTAATTCCCATATATTCCAATTTCAACAGTAAAAGTTGTCTATCGATAGTTTCAAAAGCTCTTTGAAAATCTAAAAACACAGCACCAATTATTTTTTTATTATTTAATGCGTTTTTCCAGTTGTAAAGAATTGATTGAAGGGCACTTTCACATGAGTTATTTTTGCGGAAACCGGACTGATACTTAGATAAAATATTATTATTTTCTACATAGCCCACTAGTTGTTCATTTACTGCTAATTCTAACAATTTTTCATAACATGGTACCATATTTATAGGTCGATGTTCTTCGCATAGTATTGAATTTGGTTTCTTTTCAATTGGTACTACGGTTGTAGTTTTCCATGACTTGGGGAATGCGCCTTTTTCCATACTAGTATTTATTACATGTAAGAATCGATCTCCTATACTTTCGAAGGACAGTTTTAAAATTTTAGTGTTTATCCCATCCACACTGCTTTTTTTTGTTGTTTAAATTTCTGACAATTGTTTTTAATTCACTGAAATTCAGTTTTTTAAAATTGCTCAACTGACTAGAGGGTTTATCCATATTTTGTAGTACGTACTCATAGTTATTACTTTTGTTTAGATTAAGCGTTATGTCTTCAATACTTTGTAAAAAATAGTTATTGAATTTCTCGGCTATTTCCTTATCTTTTTCACATATCTCGTTGTTAAACATTATTCCAGTTTTTTTATTTTTTACGTTTCCTTTGACTAGTGTTTTTAGCGTTTTCCATAGCTCGGTAGGGTCATTTTTTACATCTTCTATCTTTTCTGCGTAGTATTTCTGTTTTTGTTCTCTAATTAACTTTACTACTTCATTTCTTTTATTTTTGAAATCTTCCCATTCTCTGTTTTCTCCTGTTATTATTGCTCTCTTATATTGTGTATCTCTATCTTTTATTTTTTGTTTTATCTCATTGTTGAACCAATTTTTATTTCCATATGAATTAAAGATACATATTTCTTTTTCAGGTGCATGTTTATTTAACGTATTAATTATTGTGTGTGTTAGTGTATCTGCTATCTTATTTGTATCTGAACAATCTGGTAGCCATTCTTCATCTTTCAAATCTAACTGAAACTGGATCTCATTCATGTTATTGTAATTTCTCATTTTCTTCTTGGAAGTGATTGGCTTATTTTTTTCAGTAGTTAAATTGATTGTGATAATAGAATGATCCGTGATTTTTGGAGTAGTATGTACTTCGAATTCTAAATGTTTGTTATTTGTAATAATCAAGTCTATTATAGTACTGCTTTCGTTAGTTACTCTTGTAAATTTATCCATAACTTGCACTAGTCCACAGTTTTTTATAAGTGTATTTAATTTTTCTGAATAGTAAGTTTTTCGTGACATATTTATATTAAAATCACCTATTACTATAAGTACGCAGTTGGCTGTTGTCCACTCTGCAATGATATTTTCCAATTTTGTCAAAAAATCTGAATGACTGGCATTAGGTGAATGGTAGCAATTGAATATAATTAATGAATTGAAAAATCTCCGAGCTATCAGATAGATAAAGATTTAAATTGGGTTGTTGCACTAAGTTAAAATTTGAGGAGAATCTATGTTAAACAATAACAATTATTCATAAAAAATCATTAGAAACATGTAGAAGTTGAAAAGAAAGTCTTATAATATTACAATATTAATTACAAAAATACATGCATTTAAAACGGAGATGACATAATAACGGCAGTCTGTAGAGAAGTTAGTTATAAAACGACGAGAAACGGGTACTAATTTAGAAACTCGCTGATAGCGACGGAGAAAAAAGACAATCACGACAGTTTAATCTGACATTATATTTAACCTCAAATTCAACTGACATTCGTAGGTTATAATTCGGTATAGTTTAACAGCATCTAGTTATGGATAAATATAAGTACAGATAATGTTTTCTGCCGTACTGTGTAAATAATACCACCAATTCACCAGAAAAACTGTTAAGTGTTCCAATAATAAACGCTGAACGTAATAATGAATGATTCAAAGCCACCAGAGAAGGACCAAATCTTCTTATTGTGGAGACCATTTCAATGTCAAGTAAAGTAACAAATTACAATGTATTCTAAGCGTTTTATTTGTGGTAAGTTGTATCTTAATGTAGGAATTTGATTTTTAATATGGGTTTATGTTGTAGGAAAAACGGCGGCATTACAAGACTTGTGTGGCGTTCTAGCTGTTACAAATTTAAATTACCCGCCAAACTGGTGGATAAAACGTGTATTACTGAATTCTTAACGGCTCTTGATTAGAATGTTATTCATGCTTTGACTTCCTAAAAGGAGGGAAATGGCTTTAATCTGCTTTTATGTATTTTATCTAGTTTATGTTGGAATAAAGTGCAGTTGTTTTTGTTAGCTATTGATTATTTATGAAGCTCCCTAGACGCCCCATAATACTAGGATGATCAATAAATTAAGAAAGGAAATTTAAAAACTCGCCGTTGAAAAACTATATGAAACCAACTGTGAAAGTCGTCTAAAGCCGGTGAACATAAACACAATCAGTCGGAAATGGCTACGAATGCGTTGGATTGTAGTTATAAATGCCCATTGAATTATGTGTGTTATAAATACATATTGTTTATTGCTTAGATAGATACTAGCATAAAGTACTTACCTATTTATTATTTTTTGTTATAATACACACCTTTCTTGATATCTTCGTAAGTCTCATTCTGACTCTTCTTAGAAGTGAGTATCAATGGATAATAAATAATTTCTTTAGTAGACAAACTTATTTTGTTGTTTTTAGTTAGATACGCATGTGTATAGTTAATAGGAAATAAAACAATGAAAAGGAAATATTTAATAAAATACAAAGTATAGTTAACAAATTCATCTAAATTAATAATAAAATACATATTAGACATATTATATAATATTAATAAGATAAGATAAGGAAGTTCTTGCAGAAATTACAATAGTTTGTACTGTCTATAGCAGCTATAACGTAAGTACCTTGCAGCTTTTGCACTTCCAACCATTGCAATGCCAAAACGATCGTCTCTTTTTAAAAATTCGCTGACCATAAATATATCTACCGCAAGTAGAATGTCAGAAGTAGCTTTTACGGTTATACTGCCTTAGTCGTTTTGTAAAAAAATATTAACAATAACTGCAAACATCAATCACTGCTAGCTAAATGTCAAATTTATTTTTGACATATGAGGTTTCTTGTCAGCAATGTCAACTTATTCGTCTTCATCTGTTCTGCTTATAAGTTCACATCTAACTGCCATTATGATGTCACTACCTTTTTCGCGGCACATTCAAATAGTCGAAGTTTAACAATTTTTTAAAATATGTTGCGCTTAGAATTTTTCTTCTAAATTAAATATATAACTAAATTAAGCCCTCCACTACCATATTTCACCATTTTTGAAAATTCATCAACAACCCAATTGACTCCTTGGAATCAAGTACGAGAGTCATTCAAGGTTCATTTCATCAGAAGTGACACATTATAAACTCAAATTTGTAGACAATTCTTACATGTTTCTGTTATGTTAACAGGTTGGAAGTTATACAATGGCAGTTTGTGCAAAAGAAATGAAAAAGCCCTTTTATGTTCTAACAGAAAGCTTCAAATTTACAAGACTGTTTCCTTTAGGACAACAAGATTTACCTGCAGAATATAAGGTAGGTAAATTTTATTACTTGCTAAACTGTTTAAAAAATGAACAAAAAGATCAGTGATGCAAGAGTGTTGCAAGAATAAATAACAAATATAGACTTCGAGACAGGAGACCTTTAGCTATAAGATGGTATTAAAAAAATTTAAAAAAATGTAAAAGCTATAACTATAGAAAAATTGGTAAATTTAGCACAGATGATTTTCGACTCCGACTTTTCCCTCGAATTTTGTGAAAATAATAAGTAAATTATTATTATTATAATAAATCAGGCACAACATCTGAAAGAACATTATTCAAGTTCAACTTTACAAAATGTCTTAGCTACATTAACACCATTTGAAGTTTTATGTATGAGAGGCAGAAACGAATCTTAAAAATTTATGTCTATCAAAGGGCTCTATTTTAGAAAATAAGTTTTAAATTTTTTCCACTTCATCCATATTGTAATTGGGTTGTTGCACTAAGTTAAAATTTGAGGAGAATCTATGTTAAACAATAACAATTATTCATAAAAAATCATTAGAAACATGTAGAAGTTGAAAAGAAAGTCTTATAATATTATAATATTAATTACAAAAATACATGCATTTAAAACGGAGATGACATAATAACGGCAGTCTGTAGAGAAGTTAGTTATAAAACGACGAGAAACGGGTACTAATTTAGAAACTCGCTGATAGCGACGGAGAAAAAAGACAATCACGACAGTTTAATCTGACATTATATTTAACCTCAAATTCAACTGACATTCGTAGGTTATAATTCGGTATAGTTTAACAGCATCTAGTTATGGATAAATATAAGTACAGATAATGTTTTCTGCCGTACTGTGTAAATAATACCACCAATTCACCAGAAAAACTGTTAAGTGTTCCAATAATAAACGCTGAACGTAATAATGAATGATTCAAAGCCACCAGAGAAGGACCAAATCTTCTTATTGTGGAGACCATTTCAATGTCAAGTAAAGTAACAAATTACAATGTATTCTAAGCGTTTTATTTGTGGTAAAGTTGTATCTTAATGTAGGAATTTGATTTTTAATATGGGTTTATGTTGTAGGAAAAACGACCGCATTACAAGATTTGTGTGGCGTTCTAGCTGTTACAAATTTAAATTACCCACCAAACTGGTGGATAAAACAGGGTGTATTACTGTATTCTTAACGGCTCTAGATTAGAATGTTATTCATGCTTTTTCCTAAAAGGAGGAAAATGGCTTTAATCTGCTTTTATGTATTTTATCTATTTTATGTTGGAATAAAGTGCAGTTGTTTTTGTTAGCTATTGATTATTTATGAAGCTCCCTAGACGCCCCATAATACTAGGATGATCAATAAATTAAGAAAGGAAATTTAAAAACTCGCCGTTGAAAAACTATAGGTATGAAACAAACTGTGAAAGTCGTCTAAAGTCGGTGAACACAATCAGTCGGAAATGGCTACGAATGCGTTGGATTGTAGTTATAAATGCCCTTTGAATTATGTGTGTTTTAAATACATATCATTGTTTATTGCTTAGATAGATACTAGCATAAAGTACTTACCTATTTATTATTTTTTGTTATAATACAGACCTTTCTTGATATCTTCGTAAGTCTCATTCTTCTTAGAAGTGAGTATCAATGGATAATAAATAATTTCTTTAGTATAGATAAACTTATTTTGTTGTTTTCAGTTAGATACGCATGTATATAGTTAATAGGAAATAAAACAATGAAAAGGAAATATTTAATAAAATACAAAGTATAGTTAACAAATTCATCTAAATTAAATAATAAAATACATATTAGACATATTATGTAATATTAATAAGATAAGATAAAGGAAGTTCTTGCAGAAATTACAATAGTTTGTACTGTCTATAGCAGCTGTAACGTAAGTACCTTGCAGCTTTTGCACTTCCAACCATTGCAATGTCAAAACGATCGTCTCTTTTTAAAAATTCGCTGGCCATAAATATATCTACCGCAAGTAGAATGTCAGAATTAGCTTTTACAGATATACTGCCTTAGTCGTTTTGTAAAAAAATATTAACAATAACTGCAATCAATCACTGCTAGCTAAACGTCAAATTTACTTTTGACATATGAGGTTATTTTCTTTCTTGTCAGCAATGTCAACTTATTCGTCTTCATCTGTTCTGCTTATAAGTTCACATCTAACTGCCGTTATGATGTCACTACCATTTTCGCGGCACATTCAAGTAGTCGAAGTTTAACAATTTTTTAAAATATGTTGCGCTAAGAATTTTTCTTCCAAATTAAATATATAACTAAATTAAGTCCTCCACTACCATTTTCAACATTTTTGAAAATTCGTCAACAACCCAATTTAGTGTTTTGGGAGTACGATCCTATAATATAAAAGCGTTTAATAAAAAGTTATAAGAATGACAGCTGTTTAACTAAAATAAGCGATACATTTTTTATCGCGTGACTTTATCTATTAATAGTGAATAATATGAAAATGCTTTTTGTATAACAAATATATGTACCAATTACACGGTAATATTGACTTTAAAATGTTTTTTGATTTTTGTCATTTCGGTTTGTCAGTCAAAAGTTATACCACTTTCTGTGTAGCGAGCGGGGTTGAGTACTGTGCCGCTGAGTTCCATTCCGAGGGTTAGTTGCAAAATTTCTAACTCCAATAGTTTTGCTCAAATGAAAAAACAATGGTATATATATTATTTGTGTAAAATTTTCTCCTTTCATTTTGTCTTCTTATTATTTTCTGAGAAAAATCAAATTAAAAAAATTATTTACAAAAATCCATGTTTGTGCACCTAATCTGTTAAATAAACAAAATTGCAGAGGAGTTAACTCAGTAAATTTTTCGGATTATCATTTCCACTAATTTTGAGAATATCCTGTCAAATTTTCAGCAAGTTCGGAGAAACAAAAATCTAAATGCATTGTGTATTTTCGATTACCTGCATCTCTATTTTAAGAAAAAAGGGCTGCCTAAGTTGAACATTATTGTGGGAATCTTGAATCATCGGCTTTATGTACACACTTTTTTGTTGTTTTTTAGTCATAATATATTCAGAGCTTTTCGATTCTCTTCTCCATATGTATATTTTCGGTAATCTTCGTCCCGATTTTAAAAATAGTTGAATATTATTGTGGGAATCTTGAGTGATCGGCTTTGTGCACACCTTTTAGTTGATTATTAATCATAACATTGAAGGTTTTGATTGGCCGGATTTATAAGTGCCGCTATTGCCGAATTTACAAATGTAAAAAATTGGCAGCTACTGGAAACGGCTGGAACCTCCCCACCCGGTGAATTTTTGAAGCCGAAAAGAGCACTAAACAATATGAACGATCTCATTTAATTATATTTATTAAGTTGAAATATTTTTTTCATATTAAATCAGAAAAAAAAGTCTTGCGTTCGGTAGGATTTGGACCTAAGAACTTGAGTGTTAAATTTATAGTCTGCACAACATTAATATTTTATTCAATGTGTTAATACAAATATATGCTTCATCGGATCCTAGCCCGCGGCCAGCCAGACAACCACGGTGAACACCGCCGTGGCGAGTGTGAGGCTGGACGGGGTAGGTCTGGTTTGGCTTGGAGAAAAATAGAAAAGTAGCTCCTGTCTTCTGTAGGCAGGCTTAAAAACTGTTAAAATTATAATGTGTCCACATGGACCTAAAATTAATATAAAAATAAACACAATAATATAAAAACGTTCGTAGGCAAGAGCACTTAATAATTTTGATTATTGATACGGGAAACAACTAAACGAAAAAACCTGTTCGTTGGTAATGGGATGGATGGCAGGGATGGCCATCTTTGGAAAAAACCATATAACTCTTGGTGGACAGATGTAGCCAGGGTAGTGTTCAAGGTGGATCGTTTAAGTTTGAGTTGGTATATTTTGTTTTATCTTTTGGCCTCAACCGATTTTTCACTAAATCGGTCGGGGAAGTGATAGCTGTCAAATTTTTGGTTCCAATATTTCTCTGGGGAATTTGGTTTTTGAAAAATGTTTAGGTTGGTACCAGTGTCTTAAATTGTTTTTAGGTTATGTAGTACTATTTTTAAGTTATGTTGTCGGAAGAATTTCCGACAGGAAAGTGAGTACCTAAAAGTACTCTTATATTTTCCTGCTGACTCTCTGCGTAGTTACCGTCAGGCTTTTTAAGTATTCTGTCTTTTGCAAGGACTTTTGGTAGACGGACTGCTGGGGCTAATTCATCTATCCCTTCGCAGACCTGTCTCCATGATCTTTTAGATTTTTTAAATTCTTTGTTGTATTCCGTAAGGGCTTTTTTGTAGCTCTCCCAATTTCCAGAGCTCTTAGCTCTATTATAGGTTTTTCTAGCCTCAGCTCTGAGACGGCTGAGTTTCCTATTCCACCAAGGCACGTCTCTTTGGATTCCCTTTTGTTTTATAGGGCAACTTTTCTCATAACAGGAGATCACGAGATGTTGTAATTGGTTTGTTGGGGTTGCCTCCAAGTCGAATGGATGATCCGACATTGAGGGCTCCTTTGAAACGTGCCAGTTTTTTATTAAACCAGTTATAAATGGATCCACAAGGGTTACGTCTAAAACCTCTTTTCTAACCGCATTTATAAAGGTGGCTTCATTACCTTTAAGTCATTCATTATTAGTCACAACTAAAAATGTATTCGACTAATACCACTTCTGATTAGGAGACTACGACTATTTTATGATTGATGATTAACGACTAAATTAGTCATGACTAATTTAGTAGGCCAATTTCAATTATGATTAAATATATAGTCGACTATATATAGGGACTTTGTAGCTGAGTTTATGAATTAGAACCTCTAAGTTGCTCACAATGTGCATTTTTGCTATATCATATTATCATGTAAAGTTAACCTTTTAATGTGATGAATTTGTGTATGTTGTTGATTATATATATATTTTTTTTTATTTCTACATGTTTATAATAATATTACCCTCTTTTTTTTGTTTTGTTTTTAATATTGTACATTTAGGTATTTGTAAGATAAACAGCTTCAGGCTGAATAAAGCATTCATTCATTCATTCATTCATTATAGTATGGAACCTTAAGTGTATGAGCATGACTCACACTTGACCAGTAATTAATTTTTCTATCGTAAATATGTCATACCCCACAAAACTTGAAACTTTGTTGCATACTTACTTATTTTTTTCAGTATACGTCGGATGTAAGAAAAAGTGGAGACACGAAGAAGGTACATCCCTTAGTGGATTACACCCCACCATCTTACATTACTCTTCTTTTTACTGATATTGGTATTCTGA
Source organism: Rutpela maculata (assembly GCA_936432065.2). Taxonomy (NCBI): domain Eukaryota; kingdom Metazoa; phylum Arthropoda; class Insecta; order Coleoptera; family Cerambycidae; genus Rutpela; species Rutpela maculata. The sequence continues at coordinate 22,301,644 of OW386291.2, forward strand.
CACCTTCTGCTGTAAGTGATGAACTTATAAAATTATATTTGTAATATATTTGTTAAAATAGAATTTATTAAAAAAATATTTACAATTCATATATTTATTCTCTATTTTCTTTATCATTCCACAAAAAATGAAACTCGATAAACATAAAAAAATCTTATATTTGTTAATAATAAAAATTAAATTTTATACAGTAATCAATAATCACAGTAAACATAACTAACTGCACACATTCAGATCTACTTTAAATCTTAAAATAATATAAAAAGTATCAGAGTCTTATCCTACAGATATTTAACAAAATGAATAAAAGTTAAAATAAAATTTTGTACATATACATTCATATTAATAATAAAAAGAGCATCAAAACAAACAATAGTCATTTTGTGAAAGTATAATTAAATTAATGGTATAAAACTCTGTTTCAAAAGTAGTAAAACTTTGATTCTTGTTCGTTGTACAATTTACGATATGAAGAAAACTTTTGTATGGCATATCATAAGTACAAGGCTATTTTTCAAGTGGTTTCTTCCGGGTGTTACCGTGGTCGTCGAATTTGACTTAACGTTTCACCGATCATGCTGTCATCTTCTTCAGATGAATTCTAAAGACTGAAGTTGTGTTCTGCTCCTCGTTATATACCTTGGCACTGCTTCGCTTCGCTGCACTTTCCTTGTGGTTTGTTGACGGTGACTATTTAAAACATTTGGTGCTTGGCAAAGCCAGTCTCCATGTGTAACTCAGTCGATGCTCATCTTCTCTATTGAAGTTGTCCCCGTCTTTCATAATTTCTAGTAATTATTCTAACTATCCATATTTCTATCCAATATTTTGATGTTCTCGTAGTCGATTTAATGGTTCTCATTCTGATGAACATGTTTTGCCACTGCTGACTTATCTGTCTATCCCAGTCTTGTATTTCTCTGGTGTTCCTTAATTCTGCACTAGATACTTCGCCCCGTCTGTCCGATATAACTCTTACCACATGAGCACTGCAATTGGTAAACAGTCTATTAGGGGGTCCTTGTAGTCTAGGGATGGGGACCTTATTTGAAAAAAGCACTTGTTGAATTTTCTTTACCATTTGGAAACGCATAGAATAAAATAGGCGTATGGTTATCAACTGAGTAACATGTGGAGACTGGCTTTGCTAACGGTCACAGTCAACGAAGCACAATGAATGAGCAGCGAAGCGAAGTAGCGCCAAGGTATATAACGAGAAGCAGAACACAACTTCAGTCTTTAGAATCCTTTTGAAGAAGCTGACAGCATGACCAACGAAACGTCAAGTCAAATTCGGCAACCACGGCAACACCCAGAAGAAACCACTTCATTGGACAATGGCCGTGAAAGCCTGCATTCTAAGACTATTTTTGTTTTGTTTTTATAAGATAATTAGCGTAGAATCAAAATTTTACCATTGTTTTAAAACAGCTATAAAGAAAAAATACATTCCCAATAATAAATGGAAAAAAAATTGTAAAATTTGCGTAATTCAATAAGTAAAAAAGGACGTATAAATTAGGAACTATGGCCATGTAATGAAATTTAAAAATAAATGGTCACTTGGTATGGCACTTTTTAACAGAAATAAAATTGTGAGGTAAAATTTAAAATTAGAAAAATATTTTCATTTACACAATTTTTACAATTTCCCTGTATAACGACACTAGTATTTTACACAATTTCATACCAACATTAATAATTTAGTTTTCCACGATTACATGGACATCATCACAGAAAAGTACAGTTTTGATTAATTTTTTAATGTACTCGATTCATGTTTTATCAACAAAACGAGACTCTGTAAGCAGCATACAAAGTATCTACTACAGTATATATTTGTTCGAAGTTTGGTCTGTTTTCTGGTTTGTATTCCCAGCAGCGTAACATTAGGCGGTACATTTCGTCTGGAGTCTTTTCTGGGGCAGGCATTCTATAACCTGTAATTAAAAAATTGATAAATTCTCTAATAGACACTGTTAAACATTCTAGAAATGAAATATGGAAAGGAACGACAATTATATTTTTGTGACTAAACTTTTTGATACAAGAAAGCAACATTAAGAATATTTAGTTTAAGTGACATGTACATTAGGGTGGTCCAAAAATACATTGCAAACATTTTTTTTTCATGCTAAGGGGTCTCGATCCCCCCAATTTGTTTCTAAATCCGAAAAAGTACGTATTTTTTAAAATTTTGATTTATGAAGATCTGAAGTTTCCCATGTAAATAGGTCTGTTGCAAAAAATATAATTTTACTATGTTTAGAACCTTTACTTAACACAAAACACAGTGTGTAAAGGATTCTTTCTTATTTTTTCTTTTACAAACAGCCACAGAGCTAGCGCACATTTTAAATTAATTTCATTTATGTAATAGCTTGATAGTGGAGCGAAATAGACCATAAGAGTCTCTCCGTTCTCGAGAAAAAACAAATCAGCATAGAACCAGACCTTATAGTTTTAATAAAGGAAACAATTCTACATAAGAAATGGCTATTTACGATATTTTTTTGTGGTACAGATATTTTTTATTTCGAAAAAACTTGAGAAACTGATTGATTATAAAAATCGTGTTTTTTATATATTTACACTGCCATATGTCTTCAAATCTAATTAAGCTATCGATCTGAATTTCTTTTTTAAAGTCAAGTACACAAATAGGCGCTCCAATGGTCTTTTTTGTTTCTATCGATTATTGTTTATTATTTTCTTTAAACAATAATGAACTTATTACTTCACTGTAAAAAATGTATGTAAAGTTACATACATTGGTGTAAAAATACTTTGAAAGTTAGTTCGATTTTCTATGAAATTATACATAATTAATTTATTTTTACCAGGACTTTCAGGGCAAAGTTAAACATATTTATGGTTTATTACATAAAGTAAATTAAACCTACACACATTCATGTATCTTTACTTCAATTAATATACTTTTCCATATAATTATGATAATTATGTATGAATTACATAATAAAGCGATGTATAAATACATAGTTAATCCGCTGAATTACATTGGACCATCGATTATCCATGTAATTGCGCGATTACATGGATAATCGATGGTCCATTTGTTACCAGCGATTATTCTGGTAATGGTACACAAATATACGAAATGCTTCGCGTCTTCCTGTAGAAATTCCATATAATTGTGTAATTACTGATGTAATTCAGCGGATTAAATATGTATACATCATTTTATTATGTAATACATACATAATGGGGTATTTTCCATTTTTTTAAAATTCAGTTTTGGTAGTAATGTTATTATTTTAACTATTACTGCATAATCAATTTAAAACTAAACAATAATTTCTTAAATAAAAATAGAAATAAGAATACGCCCGTCTAGGCACAGATTTCAGATGATTTTATTTGGCGGGATAATTTAACCAATCATAGACAACTTTCGCTTAGACTGTAACTATCTTATATGAATGCCAAATTGTGTATTTATTTTACATTATTTTACTTATAACACTTCTATTTTTCTCAATATCTTGAATATCAATAAATATTACATACATGGACATATTTAGAAGGAATTAAAAGGTATTTATATTTGTTAGATTATGTAGAAGTTATCTTAAAAATGTAAACAAAACTCACAGCGAGGATTGCCGCCAGCTGTCAATTCTTGTCACAATACAAGTGAAAGAGATTTATTTGTTGTTTGTTTATGTGGCGTTTGATTTTTACTTTATCAATAAACTATTAAGATGTAGTTGAATTTTGTGAAAGGAGATTCGTCCAATTTGCCCAAAGCTGATTATGACTTGATAGATTCTTTTTAATACAAAATTTGGATTTTTGAAAAGATGGGATCAAAAATATTAGAAGCTTGCCACCAAGTTCCTCAAATATCAATTTTTTTGGAACAGTTACAAAATTTTTTTCCGAAGCACTTATATTTGTGTTTCCACAACTCTTTTAAATGACATTATCTACTATTTGTAAATTACAGCAAATACCTCGATGAAAGAAACTGAAATGCTTCAAATCGACACGACGGCCACATTAGAACACATCTGTCATTTGACTAGCCGTTGACATTGTTGTCATGTTTTGCTAAATATGTTTTTAAAAATTAATCGGCATTAAAAATTATTATTTTGTACATGAGAAAATTAAATTTCGTGGAAAATATATTAAAATTGATTTAATAAATAAGTTTTATACTCCTGTTTTCTTCAAATATCATTACTAGAACTAGAGAAGGAATTTCAACTTGGCAACGCCACACTGTTTTGTATAAAATCATTCTATCAACAAATCCATACAGTCTATCTACGTCATCGGCCAAACTACCTACGTCACCAATTTAAAACACCTGTTGCTCCACTTATTTAAACTTGTTTTCTCAAAAAAATTGATAATTATTTTCGCGGAAATCTGTATTGGAAGGCTTGTTTGTACATATTCTATGATATTATTCAATAAAAAAAAAATAGGAAAATACCCCATTCTCATAATTATATGGAAAATTATATTAATTGAAGTAAAGATACATGAATGTGTGTAGTTTTAATTTACTTTATGTAATAAACCATAAATATGTTTAACTTTGCCCTGAAAGTCTTGGTAATAAATTAATTATGTATAATTTCATAGAAAATCGAACTAACTTTCAAAGTATTTTTACATCAATCTATGTAACTTTATATACATTTTTTATAGTGTTCACTAAAAATGTACTCATATTTTGACTAAGCGACAAACTTTTTTATTTTTGCAAATTTTCATATACATGCAGCGAAGCCATTTAAGCCAAGATACAGGAGAAGTTTTTGAAAAAAAAAGTTTTCATCTTTTATTTATGAATATTTTGTGATGCAGTAGCATATGGCAGGCGTATGGCGTAAATTATCCGATTGACCTTTGCAACAACCTTTTTCAGTCATATTTGAATATTCCGAAAGTATCTATCTAAAGGAAACTTTCCCGAAATTTTGGAGACTTTCAGATATTCAAATATTAAAATATTTTATTGGAAACTGTCATTTTCATCAAAATTTCGATTCGGAAAGTTTCCTTTACCCATCTCTGGAAAAATCACTTTGGAATTTGGAATTTTTTGAATAATTGTTCAGGGTTAGGAAAAATCTTGCATTAAACTTATAGGAGTGAAAATTTGATGTATTATACATATGGGTTTGTCGCCCCAAACATGGTGCCCCGTAAACTACCCTTAAATCAAAAAATGTAAATTCTTCAGGGAATTGACCTTTTTGAGTACTTTATTCTCGTTTTTTCTTCAAAAATTATTACTATTGGCCTAGTGGAGTATATATTAACATTTTTTAGTCAATTTCTATTTGTTTAAACAAATTCCATTTGTTTAAATAATTTTTTTTCTCGAAAATTCGTCTAAAATCCTATTTTCTGCGATCGGACTGGCAGGCTATTGTTTTTTCAACTTTTTTTAAAATTATGCTAGAAAAATCAGCTTTTTTTGTAATAGACCAACATTTTATGTTTTAGATGTCTTACTAGGTAGGGACCAGGTTCTCACTATGAGGGCTGAAAGGTCAATTGTAGTACTTCAATCCATAATATAGTTGGAATAGGTTTTGAGAACGAAAAAGTTTTTTTTTTTGCCTTAAAATATAAGTTGAAGATTCCACAACATGTGCCAGCAAAAAGCCCACTGGGTATTTCAAAAAATGTTTGCCTTTTGCCCATAGGATTGTGTTGTGACAATAACCTTTGACCTTTTGAATTACAGAATAGTGTGCAGCCAAATCCACAGAGCTCCATTTTTCATAAAAAAAAAGTACGGCAGGCATATGGGGTGGGGTCCTTTTGTTAAAATTTTTAAAGAAGTTTTGGTTCATTGCAACTGAGAAGTAATGAAAATTTGAACAAAAAAAGAACGTTTTCTAGCTTTTTGTACTTTTTTGTTTCAAAGTACTGAATATTTCGGTGACCTTCCATTAGAATAAATGGATTCGTTTAAGGTAGGCAATTCAGTGAACGCAATTCGATAATTTCTCCTACATCCTGAACCTATTAAAACAATTTTTTGATGGGCTTTTAGAGACAACTTTATAGAATGGTACTAGGCTATTCAAAATTAGAGAAGGAATTTTTTTTTCTCGTGCGAAAATCAAAATTTTTTTGTTGATTTCAATAGTCTGGTATCATTCTATCAAGTTTCCTCAAAAAGCCCATCAAAGAATTTTTTCAACTGTATATAGGAGAAATTGTTGAATTACGAAATAATTTTCTCAAGCACGGCACCGCCACCCTTAATGCCTATCTGAGTTTCCAGCACTTTTAGAGACGCCATAATGTAGCAACGGTATTAAGATGTTGAGGAATGTTGACATGAATGATAACTTGCATCCGGATATCATTATTGAACAACCACGGTTTGGGAAGAACTCTACCTACGAACTGTGACTCTACGAGATAGATTTACCACAACATGAACTGTGGGAAATTAGTGAATAGAAGTTGTGAATAGCTCGTTAAACGTGTAGTTTCGGATTTAATTACTACCGACTGCCATCACGCCCTTAGGTTGGTATGAGAGTGAATTGGAAACGGGAATTGTAGTGTTCAGTGTATATAGATATTATAGTACTCATAAAAGATTTAACTTCAAAATTGGTCAACTAATTTTACTCAATGTTTTTTTCAAATTAAAATTAAAACATATATTTGATTACAGTACAAAGGGCTAACCACTACTAATGATTTGCAAGAGAATGATCACTTAATTTTCAAATAAAAATAATGTCGCACCAATTTGACCAATATTTTTGGCCATTAATTTCACAAGTAAGAAAAATTATGAGGAAGAACACTGATATTTTCAAAAATGAGGCACGAACTGCTAACATCTCCACATTTAATAATAATTAATAATAATAATAATAATTGATAAATAATAACATTTATTATTTATCAATAAATTTACAAATTATTTTAACAAAAAAAAAAGAATAAATTTTGAGGTAAAGGTTCAGAATTCTGTGAGTAATAGATTCTGCTTTTCCACCTATACATACTCACTAAACTATAATATAAATTTTTTGTAATGATGGAGAATATAATGAATAGAAAAAGAGCGAGAAAGCGGAAAGAAGAAAGGAAGAAAAGATTAACAAGATAAGGAGTTGATGTGATCACTGATTTTGCAATAAGTGCTTCTTAAGTTTAATATTAACTGAATTGTATAAGTTGAGGTTCATGTCACCAATTTTGTTAATGCAAATTGCAGCGTTATAGGAGAAAGACCTTTTAAAAATTTCTTTTAGTCCAGTCAAAGGAGCGTCAATGACCAAAATCTCTAATTTGAGTGCTAATGAATGGATTTTGATGAAACCTTGTACAATGTGTTTGTAATGACGCTAATAAAAAAGTTGAAGAAAAGATTAGAGTAGGAAATGATCGGAAAGGGTAGAAAACCTATTATCACGAGTTCCGTAACTCGTAGAATTAGGTCAAAAATGGAAACAAAAAACAATAAATTTACATTTTTTGCCCAAAATAAGATGTTTTTACTCTTGTGAATTTTTTCGAAAAATGCATATTTTTCGAGATATGGCCACTCAAAAATTCCTAAAAGTGGGGCAGGGGAAATGTAAGTTGAAAAAAAAAAAATTGAAAAAATTCAGGTGAATGTATCATCGAAATAAAAGACTTTCTTTTATTTGCAAATTTCTTGTAAAAAATATATAATATAATATAAAATATAATTTCAAAGGGAGGGTAGTTTTTCAGGTTTTTCCGGAAGAATTCGGTGGAAACGCCCTTTACAGAAAATTTGCAAATAAAAGAAAGTCTTGTATTTCGATGATACATTCACCTGAATTTTTTCAGATTTTTTTTTTTCAATTTTTACATTTCCTCCCCCACTATTAGGAATTTTCGAGCGGCTATAAATATGCATTTTTCGAAAAAATTCTCAAGAGTAAAAACATCTTATTTTGGGCCAAAAAAGGTAAATATAGTTTTTTTTTTTTTATTTTTGACTTCTACAAGTTACGGAACCTACCACTTCTGATCATTTTCTACTCTAATCTTTTTTTTCAACTTTTTTATTAACATCATTACAAACACATTGCCAAAGTTTCATCAAAATTCATTCTAGCACTCAAATTAAAGGTGAAACCCCCCGTTAACTGAACTATTTGTGGTGTTGGGGAATGGTAAGTATATTTTTCCTACATATATTTATGTTGTGTACATCAATCCTAAATCTTAATTTGTTATATAAATAAGGCGGTGATTTCAATTTCAATAGTGTGCTCTATTTTCTGTTGCCATCTTTATTAATAATTTATGGGATATTTTACCAAAAATATGCTATTCTATCACCTTTTGTATAACAATCGCCCTGTAATTTACGTTTTTTCTTACCGCTATCAATTTTTTCTCTTGCTTTGGAATTATTCATTCCACTATAGGGCGTTCCACCTCTTGAAAATATTTCCCAACACAAAATTCCATAGCTCCACACATCACATAAAGAGGTGTATTTGCCAAAATTAAGAGCTTCTGGTGCTGTCCACTTTATTGGAATTTGTTTCATTCCGTCAGACACGATGTATTCCTCCTCTTCACGGGACATGCCAAAATCAGAGATTTTAACTACATTATTGTAACCTACAAATAGCAAACACAATCAGACAAACATTTTTTCACCCCAGTTCAATAATTCTTACCTACGAGACAATTACGAGCTGCCAAATCTCTGTGAATACAGTTTTTTGATTCTAAATACCTCATACCAGCTGCAGCATCTAAGCACATTTTCATAAGCTGCCCTTCTGATAAATTTAAAGCCTTATTTCTCAAGAACGTTAAAAGAGAACCACCTAAAAAACTTCAGTTATGGATCGTGCCCCTTTTTCATTAACAAAAAATTACCTGGCACAAGCTCCATTACAATCATTATAGGTTGCTTTTGGACACAAATGCCGATTAACTTGACAATATTAGGATGGTCATACTGCTTCAATATTCTTCCTTCTTGAAGAAATTTTTTCTTATGGTCTTCTGGTAAAGTTACTCTACAAGTTTTAACTGCGACCATTTCATTACTGTTCTTTAGCTGCGCTCTGTACACGTCTCCAAAATTGCCCTGTAGAAAATCTAATTTTATATACGGCTAATGAAAATATAAAATAATTACCCTTCCGAGTTTATCCAATAGAACAACATTGTCGTTATTAAGTTCCCATCTTTCTTTTGGTATGGGTTTGTATAAAATGGCACCTGACCTGCTTGTAACAGGCAAACCACTTTGAAATTGGTATAAAATTAATTCTCTAATGCTTGGATATGCTGGACCCTCAAATCGGTAATGACCCTAGCGAAAAAAAATAATATTGCAATTACATTATATCCTACCTACATCATATTTACCTCTGCAGTAGTTTGTACTATAAAATGTTTATGTCCACCCCAACACACAGATAGCACTGTTTGGCATTCGTCATTTCTTGTAGTCTCCCTAACTAGAAAGTCTCCATCTAATGTTAATAATCTCACAACCTCTTCTCTAGGAAGAACACCATGGAACCATTCTTCGTCTACTAATGACTTGTTCATAGTTAGTGATACCTTAGTGAAAAAAATTATAATGAATATTTGACAAGTATTATATAAGCGTGGTTTTATCCGCCAATTTAAGAGCTTTTCGCAGTTGGGTAAATGCAATGGGATAGGATTTTCAAAATATTAGTAGTTAGTAGTAGTGTTGTAAGATCATTCAGTTATTAATTGAAAAATACTTCGTATTAAAGACTATTATGGTTATATTATTGAATTATATACAAGGTGTAACAACTCCACATAAATTAGATTTTTCTATAGACCAAAATAAATTAAACGTTTAATCATAAGCATGGTCAACACTAGGTTGAATGAAGCAGGTAATTCAGTCAAATAATAATGTTGCTTATGTGAAGAAGTTGATGGAAATGGTGAAATGAGAAAAGATTTCTTTCTACTTCCTCATCTGGACACATCGATTTATATACAGGATGTTATTAATTTCATGTCATTAAAAAACTGGTAATGGGGAACAACCAGACGAACAAAAAACTTTGATCTAGGTCAATAATTTGAACAGTTAGTTACCTACGAAAAGTTTGAGAACCTCTGTATTTAGTGAATCAATGGACCTTCTAGTTGTGACGAAAAATACGCGAATTGTTTATATTTCCCATATTGGCACAAGATGTCAAGCTAAAAAGTGGCAGTCAAAATGCCGTATTTTTTTCGCTAGGATAAAGCAATTCTGCCGGCCATCGTGCAGATATAATACAGCAGGTGGCAAGAGCAAAAGTCTGTGACCTTTCTACTTTCTGCTAAATATCTCCCCAACTTCTGGGTTTGTAGTAAAAAGGATTTAATTTATACTAAATTTGCTACAATTTGAAACCGGAGCCGCTTTTGTAACTTTAATATTTTCCGAGATACAAGCTTCCAAAGTTTTGGACTTTTTTCAGGTTAATACGAAAATCTATGTTTTTTTCGGTTTTGCTAAATATCTCCAATGCAGTCACTTTTACAGAAAACATTGTTTTATTAATGTTTAAGAAGAATAAATAGGCTACAATGCGAGTAAAGAAAGACATTGATACAATCACAATTTGCTGAGATAATGTATTTGATCATGTTACAAATGTTTCAATAAAAAAAAATTACAGAATAACTATTAAGAAAATAATCACAAAAATTATATTTATAATGTTGTTGTTTACTGTTTACAATGGCCTTTGCAATGACAAAGAGTTGTGCAGGCAAGTGCAGCCTTGTTACAAACGCAATTCTTAGAGCACAGGGGTTCAGCCTTACATCTGCACTTGATTAATTCCTTACAGCTTTCGTTTGCTTCCGGTATAGCCATCCAAATTGATTGCCATGTCTCTTCGTTTCTTTTCCATCCAAAAATAGGTGAAGTAGGTGCATTTTGGAGTGATTTCAAATTGGTTAACCAGATGCTAGATTGATAGATGCAGCGATTAGTTTGTTAAATGAAGGCATCCTGTGTGGGAGGTAGACTTTGCATCATCTTTACTTTTTTTCCTTGTGTGAAGAGATCCTCTCAGAGCTTGTTGATGTTGTCAAGTTCTGTTGTGCCATCGTACAGGATGCATGTGAATCGTTCTATAAGTTCAAATGCCTTTGTTTTAGCATCTACTGGCTGAAATGGATGTTTTGCAGATAAGATAAATCCTTCAGTACCTGGAGAGTATGCTTTCCATGTCTTCCATGTTGACTTTTTCCCCTTACCAAAAAAATTGCTGTGTAGTGTCTGAACCCATGAAAGCATGGAAAAAGGGCAATGCTTGAGACATATTTTCTCCAAGCTCTTGGCACATGGTGTTAATATGATAATATTGGAAGTGTTTACCCTTACCAAATGCAATCCAAAGTTGAATATTAGGTTTGTAAGTTTGTAGCTCGAAAAAGATGCCTACTATAACATCTGTGTCAACTGTACTTATGAGGATGTTGGTTGCACCCTTTTGTAATGCATCCAATATATGAAGACACATTCTGGTATCAGCTTCTTCGTGGTCAGTTTCGGACATCGGTGCACTGCTATTTTTTGAAATAACAGATTTACCATAGGTGATATATATTTCTTTACCTTTTTATACGTCATAAGCTGCGACTGCATCACTTAGTAGGGTAAACATTTCTGTCTTGTTCTCTGAATTCTTCAGGAAGGTAACAAAGTTTTTGGGAAGTGTGGTTTCCATTGTGACTTTTCTCCTTTCTCCCTTCCCTCTCTTCACACATGTAGTTTCCTTCAGATTGTCTGGCTTGTATATGTCCCATACAACATTGATTCTTAGGCAATCCTGAAGTTGTCTCTTGATCCATGGTAAGAAGACCATATCACTATATAGTCTAAAGTTGTAGCAAATTTAGTCTAGATTAAAATTGATTCGAATAGTGTTGCTGTAAACCCAACCGATTTTTTGTAATAACCAAAGTCCAAAACTTTGGAGGCTTATATCTCGCAAAATATTAAAGTTACAAAAGCGGCTCTGGCAGTGACGGATTTAGCAATAGGCATAGTAGGCACGTGCCTAGGGCGGCGCAAGATGGGGGCGGCAAAACTCAGGTCGAGAATATAAAAAAAAAAAACTGTGACGATTGCAGCAGGAGCACAGAAAAGATAAACTATATCGAAGCGAAAGCTATAAGGCTCACGATAGGACCGACCCCATATCCGCCATTTTATAACCGTCCGTTCTGTCACAACACAAGCCACGTGATTATTATTTACATTTGCGATTGACAGTTTTACAACGCTTACATGATATTTTGTGATTTTTGTGGCTGTTTAATTTCCCATTACGAGGTATTGAGACAATTTCAAAATTTCATTTAATTCTTCTTTAATGTATCTATTAAATATAAAATTGTTTTTTTTTGCGGCGTTAGGCGTTATCCATGCAGCCAGGCACAAGTTGTTATATATAAAACTAATCATATAAAATTGTACATTTTTTTTGGTGTATTATGTACTGGACGGATATAATCTGTATAAAAATTATACTCAGTGTATTACTTTATTAGAGTTTATTGATGTTTTGTTCCTATAATATAAGCCACCTATTTATTATTTTATTAAATGATATATATAACAGTGTTTTTATTAAAAGTTTTTTATAAGCAAAACAGTTTTATTTTATTGGTAGTATTGACTCTTAAGGGGCGGCAAATTTGACCATGCCTTGGGTGGCACAAAACCCAAATCCGTCCCTGGGCTCTGGTCTCAAACTGTAGCAAATTTAGTTTGAATTAAATCCTTTTTGCTACAAACCCAGAAGTTGGGGAGATATTTAGTAAAAACCAAATAAAAGTCGAAAATGTACAGTTACAGTCCAAAGAAAACAAAGATAGCATTGTATTTCAAGATGGCGGACACTGAAATCGCGCCCTCCTCCCCTAAATTGATAGTACTGAGGGTATATAAGAACTCTGCAAAATTTGGCCCTTTAATCCAGCAGGTCACAATTCTGCCTAGTATTTGCTCTAAGCCACCACACTAATTAGGTTTTTTTTTACATTATTTATTTCTTATTATTGATGCAATGACTATTAAAAAGAGGAGAATGTAGGTTGCAAAAAGACTTTGAACTTGGTTTAGTTTGGTATCTGTTACTAAACAAGTTAATTCTATCTGGCCAGAAGTTCTCAATCAATTTCATTAAAATATTTTTTCTCCAAAACTATGGGTTTTACATCGCATAAAGCATACATTTTTTTTGCTTGACTGGTCGTGTCCCATTACCAATTTTTTTAATGACATGACACTAATTACACCATGTATATGTGTCCCAAAATTCTAACCTTGTTCCAATAGAATTAGAAATTTGGCGCAGTCATAGACATATTAATCGTTACATAGGAAAAGTATAAAGCCTGATATATTTTTACCTCAAGGGTGAGAAATCCTGTACTCACTTTCACAATGGCTAGTTAGTAACTGGCACGCATAGAATATTACCCTGATAACGAGTAAATGTGCAAATCGTGACAAATTTGTATATTTTTCTATGCAATTTGACAACAGATTAAATATCGACACTAGAGAGATTCAATTTGATTCGATTGGTTGATGGTGAGTAAGTAAGATCTATAAAAGAGTTTCTTTAACACATTGAACTCCGGATGGGTAAAATTTGTTCCACAGGAGGTACGTGCTGCCCTTGCGAAGATCATATGTATTTAGACCTCGATTAAAATGATATACCCATTTTGAAGCCGGCCCCGGAAGACAGACAGATATATTAGCAGGTTGTGAGAATCTTTACAAATAAGTTCACATTTTCAATATAAAAAATTGATGACTAATGCTCAGAAAGAAATTTATTTATTTTGACTTACAAAAACAGTAACTATTTTTTTACAGATTTGTGGGTTTTTGGGAATTTGTTTTAGGCGGTTTTCCTATCGTCAATGTCTCTTATGTGTTTATTGCATTGGATGCAGCACTAGATGTAAGACAGGAAGGAATTTGTGAGGCACATGTGAATCGCCGGGCCAAGACCGTTCCAGCCTGTGAGGAACCTACCTGTACCTCAGATTCAAATGTTATTAAAATGTCAAAAAAAAGATAATTAACAAAAAAATGGCGCAACATGTATATCTTCGAATGTGCTATCAATGTTTATAACAAAAAAAATCTGGTCCAGGGACCCTAAAATCGTTTATACACTAGGGCTCAACGTGTTAAATATCAGATTTCATATTCTTACCAATTTAAAAAATGAATGCAAAATTTCAATTCCTGCTATTATAAGTTCATAACTGATTTTTCTTTCAAGAAGAAGCTTTGAGAAAAACTATAAGGATTTTCTACAACACGTGGTTATCTGAATGTTCAACTCACAGATTTTAATAACGTAAACATTAAATATATTTATGGAGAAGTGCAAACAATATATGCATAAATGTAAATTTATAAATTTTATTAATTCAAACCATAAAATATAGTTTGCATAATTGAAATATTCATGAAGAGTATTGCATCTTTTGATGTGATACTAACATTATTGTAATCTTTACAACTTGTAGACAATTAAAATTATTCTAATCGCCTCCTGATGAAGCCAACGTATTTGGTAAACACGAGATGAGTGTAGTGTTCAGTATTTCAAATAATATAAAGAAGGAAAAGAAATGACATTTAATTAAACAACAAAATAGTTACACTAAAAATGTTAGTTAAAGCATCATCAGCTATACCCAGTGGCAGCTGATAAAAAACTGCGATTGAAATGTGCAAAAATGGGGTGCCGACTATTTTCAAAAGGAGGAAAATTGAAACATTCCATGTCATTAGGAAATTCTGAAATTTGTTAATCATTCCTTCCTGATTCTGAGAAAAATGTTTTCACAAACAACTTGGCTTGCGGTTCTTGCAAAGGACCGCGCATAAAATTAATGGAATTTACCTTTTTTTTTTTATAACTTTAGGGATAAGTATTTTTAAGTATACTGATGAAAAGTTGTAATTGATACAACCCATGAAAATCCATAATTTTTGCTCCAGATGGCTCCAAAGGTGATAGGGTGAAAATGTGATGTTATGTTATATATCATATACAGGGTGATTTACCACAACATGCGGAAAATAAAATGATGCACTAGTTTTCTATGTGGGAAAGCCCCTACAAAATTTTAGAGTGATCCGAGGTAATTTAGTATATTTCCTTGCATTAAAACTTCCAAAGATACCCTACCATTATTTGTCTATGGTCAGTACATATAAGGCAATGAACTACGATCCGTCCTTCAAATAAAAGTAAGGCAAACCGAATTTGGCCAACACGCATCGTGACGTATCTATCTTATTAAGAATTTCGACAGGTATGTGGCAAAGATTACAGAATTAATTCTCTAATCTTTGTACATAGTAGGTATAAGAGTTCACTGGCATAGGGTCAGTGCCTTGTGTTTTTGTTGTCTTCCTGATTTCCAGTTATAGAGTACTGTTAAATTTTAAATAATATGCATAGATCGATATGCCATTCTGCTCTTAGAACAGTGCATTAAATGAATTTGGACATTTTCTTTGACTTTTCATTACTTTTAAGTTTTGTGCTGTTAATTATTTTAATTTTTGCTATTGTAGTGTGATTAAATCCAAAAACGTCACTTCTAACCCCGCCAGCTTTGCTGTCAGTCCCAAGTCTGATAAAGGAGGAGGGGAAGTGATATGGTTACACCACGTTACGTCAGATTGGTTAAAGTAATAGGCAGCGCTTTTCTACAAAAAAAACAAGGACATTTTTTTGGTCATGTTTTTTAATTTTTCATCTTTTTAACTCTTTTCTGTGGGGCAATCTACTAATAAATTTTGTGGTAAATCACCCTGTATTTTGCATCGGGAGAGGCAAAGGCACTCACGGTACAAAGCACCCTGTCATGAGAGGCAAGGGGCCTCACCGTAATCGAACATCCCAAAGGAATATACATCTACCACGTCTGTGTCGTTGTTTCTGGGTAGATGAACAATAATCTGTTAACACACAATTATTACATTTTCAGTAAGTACTTTATAGCGTTGAACGCAGTGGCGCGGCCAGAAAATTCATCTGGGGGGGTGGGGGGGGCAATAGAACCAGCCTCCCCAGAGGTTGAGGAAAACTTTTCAGAAAATGGTTGAAAATGGAAGTGTATAGATTCCTCTACTAGATAATATTGGAATTAATTACAAAATATTAATTTCAAGAGATAATTTGGATATTGCTTTTAGTCCCTTCAATTAGTAAAAAAATCGCTGTTTTATGGAAAATCTTTCCACAGTTATGAGACCTGTAAGAAGTGAAGTATTTGGGTTGTCTAATCACGATTTTCACCCCCCACAGTTCTAAGAGAAATATATATACAGTGTGTCCCAGGATAGATGTAACAAGAGGTGTAATGGACCAAAAATTTTGGAATTTTGGAATGGTATTTGGGGATTGAGTCCTGCTTGTTGTAAAACTAAAGTATACCAAAAATGACTTGATTTGGTGTTCTACGGGGTGTTTTATAAGCGAAGTTGTAAAAATCACCACTAATAAAGTACCTTTATTTTTCAAAATATGAAAAAATTCCACTAAGAAAAGTTATTTAGAATGCAATTTTATACCTCTATACCAAATTTCAGGAATATAAAATTATTTTTCTGAAACTTCCCATTTTTTGCGAATTAAGAGTTGAATTCATATTTAAAGTTGTGTAGGAGCAAATGTTAATCATCTCAAAAATTAGGCTATTGGAAAATAAAAAATTGAATATACGAGATGTAAGAAGGTATAATGTTAATCGAACTAATTGTAAAACAAGAAACAATTACTAACAGAAGATTAATGAGGTTTAAAAATTATAACAAGTAATAAATGTCAAAAACATAACAGATTCACAAACAAATTAATTATTGACCAATACAAAAGAATGTTTACAATGTTTTTATTATTCGACGTAGCTACCACCCACATCCACACACACTTCGCCTGAAGCCCTTAAAACTGTTTCGAATATGATCTAACGGTATGGAGTTTATGGCATTTGTAATTCTCTGCTTCAATACTGCTACATCGTTAGGAAGCGGTTCAGCGTAAACCAACTGCTTGAGGCTACCCCATAAAAAGAAATCCAATATTGATAGGTCTGGGGATCTCGCCGGCCACTTGATCAGTCCATTCTTGGCAATCCAATTTTCTCCAAAATTTAAATTCAACCAACAATTAACCATTTCTGTGGAGTGGCCAGGGCAACCATCATGTTTAAAATGAACTAAAGGCATATCTCTTAAAATATTTAAATGTTCTTCAGAAAATCTTTTAAGAAGCTGTAAATAAGTGTGCTGGTTTAACCTTCCCTCAATGAAATAAGGTCCAATAACTCCAACGTGATAAGAAACGGCACACCACACATTCACTTTTTTATAATATTGTCTTCTACAATGAATTCTAAAATTTGGATTTTCAGAAGCCCAAAACCGACAATTCTGAGATGAAACAACACCATTGGTTGTGAATGTGGATTCATCTGAGAAAATTATGAAATGATGAAAAAATCTCTCTTCGATGATTTTTTTCTCCAATGGTCAAACAAAAATCTAACCTACTACGGCCGTCATCTCCCTCTTCAAGCGTATGTTTATAATTTGCTTTATATGCCCTAATTTTCTTTGCCTTGTAAATTCTTTGGAGTTCAGACTTGTTAATATTAATAAGAGCTGATCTCTCTCTTAGTGGCATCCTAGGATTTTCTATAATAGAGGCATGAGCTATAATAGCCTCAACATTGTCATCATATGCTTTTATTTTTCTTTTCATGTTAAAAACACTACCAGTAGCCAGAAACTTTTTAATTATTCTCATAGCCTGAGTACGTGACAAAGCAGTGTTTGGAAATTTCAAATTAAATTAGCTTACTACTTCTCTTAGCGAGTTTTCAACGCCAATTCCGTAGCATTGCACAATATAAATTTTTTCACGCACTGTGAGTACCATTTTCACTTAATTTTTTATGCTTGGTTCGTTAATTTGAAACAGAAATTAAGGATAATATTGACTACGTTTGACAGATATGTCAATAATAAATGATAAATGTGTATCCACTGCTTTTCTCATAGCCTACTTTTAGTTTCTACATATCTTTAAATATTAATTCACAGAAAATAATTTCTATGCAGTTTTAATTGAATGGTTCAAAATAAAATACTAATTTATTGAAAAAATGGGAAATTTCAAAAAAATAACTTTATATTCCTGAAATTTGGTATAGAGGTATAAAATTGCATTCTAAATAACTTTTCTTAGTGGAATTTTTTCATATTTTGAAAAATAAAAGTACTTTATTAGTGGTGATTTTTGCAACTTTGCTTATAAAACACCCTGTAGAACACCAAATCAAATCATTTTTGGTATACTTTAGTTTAACAACAAGCAGGACTCAATCTCCAAATACCATTCCAAAATTTTTGGTCTATTACACCTCTTGTTACATCTATCCTGGGACACACTGTATATGAATTTTAGGGTTTCTTCGTCTTTTTCTCTATTTTGAGGAAAAATTATGCATTTTGGTGAAAAATATCAAGAGAGCAAAGTTGTAGAGCATAAAATTTCCTATAAATTTTGTCTCTACCATTTTTTTCGAATTCCGCTTAGTTTCGCCGCTAGAGGGCACGAAAGAAATAAATATACATATGGACTTTTGCGCCTTTTTTTAGATTTTGAGCCAAAATCATGCATTTTTATGAAACGTTACGTGAGATCAAAGTTGTAGAACATAAAAAATATATTATATATATATTTTTATGAAAAAAAAAAAACAGAAAACACCTAAAGATAGTGAATTCTATGTTCTACAACTTTGATCTCATGTAATTTTTCATAAAAATGCATAATTTTGGCTCAAAATCTAAAAAAAGGTTCAAAAGTCTATATGTATATTTCTTTCCCGCCCTCTAGCGACGAAACTAAGCAGAATTCGAAAAAAAGAAAGGTAGAGACAAAATTTATAGGAAATTTTATGG
Organism: Rutpela maculata; assembly: GCA_936432065.2. Lineage (NCBI taxonomy): Eukaryota > Metazoa > Arthropoda > Insecta > Coleoptera > Cerambycidae > Rutpela > Rutpela maculata. Next base: position 22,320,659 of record OW386291.2, read on the forward strand.
TCTACTACTTTGCTCTCTTGAATTTTTCACAAAAATGCATATTTTTTCCTCAATATAGAGAAAAAGGCGGAAGAACGCTAAAATTGATATATATATGTATATATTTCTCAAAAACCACCCTGTTTTAGAACTGCGGGGGGGTGAAAATCATGTTTAGACAACCCAAATACTTCACTTTTTACAGGTCTCATAACTGGGAAAATTTTCTTAAATATTTCCTAATTTGTACTAATCTTTATTTTTTGTACACGTGCCTGGTTGAACGTATAGGTGCTAGAGGTTTGACTAAATACACATATACACACACATATACATTTAGGCAAAATATATGATATATAACGTAACATAATTTTCACCCTATCGCCTTCGGAGCTTCCTGGAGTAAAAACTATGGACATTTTGTGGGTTGCACCCGTTACAACTTTTGATTAGCACACTTAAAGCTACTTATCTCCAAAGTTATAAAATATTTTGTGTGGGATCCTTTCAATAATGATATGGCTAATATAAATTTTACTCTGTTTTATCACCTTTTTTTCTTTATTACTATATCCGTTTCAATTGAGTCCCATCAGTTGTGAAATAAGAGCAATGAAATCACTCCAATAACAAGTATTTGTATGCCAGTTCATGATAAACAGGTATTAGGTATTACTGGTGGTCAATTCAAAAAGGATTATTCGGAAATCAGAGATTTTTTTGAGCTGTAATAACAGTATTAATAAGGGCAAGGTCACAGTTCTGAAATAAATAACACAACATTTAGAGGTTCCTACAGCAACAGAGTAAACATATATATAGTCCAGTAACAAGGTTTTTACCAAGCCCTTTGGATTTAGCTGACTTTGGTACTATAGTTAAAGCATTTCAAAACATCAAGGCATTTAGTAAATACTATTATTAATTACTAGAAGTTAGTATAAAAGCCGGGCAGAGATGCAAAGCAGTAACCTACAGGGTCTCCGCCCTCACTGCGTGGGGCGGAATCTCTTCTGCCCTTAGTGCGCGGTGGAGCTATTGGAGATGAAGGGGCAGATTTTCGGCGGAATGGCTTACGTAACATATTAACTATCCTCTGGGGTTCAAATATACTACGTTTACTTAATGTGCTTTCTGAACCATTACCCTAAAAGTGTTAATTGACACAGTGTTAGTCATGGTATACCATCACCATTAGTGTAACGTAAATGTGTTAATTTTACTTTCAAGTAGATATTAATCACTACTAACTAATTAAATATTGATATCCTATATAATTTGCAACATGCAGTCGAACTTTCTTAACTCGAATTTCCATAACTCGAAGTCTTCTAAATCTCAAAGCCATTCAAAGCAATAAACATCTATTATCTTTACTAAAAAGTTCCCATAACTCAAAGTTTCTCTAACTCGAACTGATTTTTAAGGAGGTTCGACTGTATGTATACAATGAGATCATTATAAATAAGGCCGAAATGTATGAAAAAATTATCCTTGTATCTATGTTTTTGATGTTTTTTTATTTATTTTACTTAGTGGAACAATCAGACCAATTCTCATTTGAAAATTTAATGCTGGAGCGTTGAAAGTAATTTTATTTTTCAGTACTTTTAATCAGGGTGGATATGATTTAAATCAGTGATTTAAATAGTGATTTAAATCATTTCCAAAATGTTGATTTAAATCAAACAAATCATAAATAAAAAAAAATGGTTTATACTTTCCACAAATCATAAAAAATGTGTGCATTAAAGTGTAATCAGTGGAAAATAAATAAAAGACCTAACTTGTTGGGGTCAACTTAGGCGGTATGCTTTGAAGTCTGTCGGTACCTATCGGTCGGTCTGACAAACTTCAAAGCATACCGCGTAAGTTGTCCCCAACAAGTTAGGTCGTCTGTAGACTCCCATTAAGTAGCAACGCAAAGGTTCGCCCGCCTGCATCTCAGAATCCTCAGAAGGAACTAATATCGAACATTCTATTACTTGCTACTTGACTTAGTATAGTACCGACGCGCGACGTAGATATTCAGTTGCAAGATAAGGAGTATCATTACCGACAACATTGCTAATATGAAAAAAAAAAAATCACTTATTGCTGTGGTGCACATCAAGTCAATTATTGGCTCAATTTCTCAACATGAAAAATATTACCAATCAAGTCATCCCGGTCATAAATAAAATATTTTCGAAATAATCGTCATGCAAGAGCTGAGTTTTCTTATAGAAATGGCTCTGCCTTGACATTACCAACAGAAGTTCCTTGGAATTCTATTTGTGACTCCTTGAAATCATATATAAAAAATTGGAATATTTTAATAGCCATATGCGAGGATGAAAATGAACGAGATAACATTGAAGTCGATATTAGAAGGCCAGTGACTGATCTCAATTTGAAAAGAAATTGTGAATCGCTTATAGAAAGACTAAAACCAGTGGCTGAAAACTGCACATTATTAAATGCAGTATTTTACTGGAAAAAAATGATGAAAAAGCTCGAGAATATGGTAACCCATGAAAATTGCAAATTAAAATCAAAGAGCGTTGCAAAACAACTGTTACCCCGTACCATTTATGATCAGTTCAAAATATATGAATAATAGTCCCGACCCCGACAGCCAGCAGAAAGTGGGACAAATAATGTAACTCCAGAAGAAAAACATAAAGCACTATGTTGTGCAGAAGAAAATTTTTCGTTGGGAATTTTCCAACTTGTTTTGAAGTTTCTTTCCAAATCTCAACCGTTTGTTGGCTCGTTCATGTCCAAACTCGCAGTAGAAGGACTACAAAATGATTCTACATGGTGGATTTGTCATTTCGAAGTCCACAATCCTGAAAAATTGATAATAAAAGAAGGGGTTATGCAATTAATCACCGCTGTAGCATCTTTAACCTCGGTAGAAAAGATATTTTCGACATTTGGCTTGGTCCACAGCAAATTGGGAGTGGACAAAGCAGCGAAGATGACCTTCTTATTGAAACAATTGAATAGAAATTAATATTCTGAATATTTTTGTGGTATGTATTATCTACTGTACTCCCTCACGTTACGTTTATTATACATGCTGTTCTGTCTAATAGAAATTGACTTTGTTTTCGATATTTCCATATTCCTTATTACCATTTATAATGAAGTTTTCATGATATTTATACAAATTTAATTCAAAAAATAAATAAATAAAAGAAATAAAAAAAACTGATTTAAATCACCTAACTACTCACGATTTTTTTAAATTAAAAAAAAAATCATGATTTTAATAATATTTGAAGCGACTGTCACTGCCATACTTGCAGTGCCTTCTGCAGTGTCTTAGTGGTCAGTTTTTAAACTTCGGATGAACCATCTTGGATGAACAAAATTCAATTCTATCATCACCAAGTTAGGGTACATTACCTAGTAAGTATATACTCATTCCGGCAGCCAGGTATGATCATCGGGTATAGCTAATCATTTCAAAATCAAAATCATTATAAACTCAAAAGAGTTAAAGAAACGAAAAGGAAATGAATTATAATAAATGTTTAAATAGGGCCGCCTTCTTGAGCCAAACAATAACCTAATCGGTCATAAAAACTTCACCAACCGTTTAACGGAATGAGTTTACGTTTTTCAGCAACAATTCTTCAAGATTTTTCTTCTGAAAACCATAAATTTGAGATTTTATGTGTCTCCAATAGAAGTAATATGGAGTCAGATCAGGAGATCTAGCTGGACATAAGATGGTTCCCCATTTATTCAATAAACTACCTGGAAATGTATTCTCCCCACCCTTGGATATGGATGTTTAGTTACCCATAAATTCGTTTTATGGCCGTTCTTGGCTGCCGAGACCTGTTTAAGGGTACTTAGTTTGTAGCTGACATCGGAATGTTTTGATTTAATAAAAGGAAAATTAATTTAAATACTGTGTCTGGGTATCGTAGAATTTGGTGTCTTTTAGGGTTAATATTATTTTTTTGGAACATAATTTTATAAGAATTATTATTTTTCTACTGCTATGAAATTACTTAAAATCCATTTATTACATTTAAAATATATGTAAAAATGCATTATAGTCCAGTAGCAAAAATGACCACCGGAACATTGTTTATTTAACGATTTATTGTTGAAAAATTCAAAAAAATCAACTTTTTTAAAGGTAACTCAAAGACCTTTAACGATAAGTTTTTCAATTTGTAGATACTGTTAGAACTTTGAAAAACGGTTAATTTTAAAATGCTTGAGAATTTGTTTAAATAATTGCAAAGAACCGCGAAAATTTTCGCAATTTGCAAATATTTTTCATTCTTTAACAAAAGCACTTTAGTGCTTGAAACTTTGAGTTACCCCTAAAATTTCATCAAAAAATTTTAATTAGGTTAAGAGATATTTAATTTATTTATTAAAAACATAAATAATGTAAAATACAAATTCACCCAGTTCCCGTTGTCATAGAGGGTTGATCCAGACATCATTTTTTTTGTTGAGACTTAAATTTTATGTTTTTATTAATGGTAAATCAAATTTGCATTATTTTCAACTGCAAAATGGCGTTTGAAAAAGTGTCACATTTTGGGGGTACGTTTTTTGCTAATAACTTTTAAACAAATGAAGATATTGCAATATCGTTCTCGTTGCTGGGGTTTTTTTCACACATTTTCAAAAAAAAGTGACTGCAGCCTTACTAGAAGCCGAGATGAGTTTTTTTTAATAAATTCGTAATTTGTTTATTAATAAACATTAACAGCTGAAACTTGGCGAACTAGTTGTTCGTTTAATAGTCTATCTTTGCAATAGAGCTGAGTTTGGAGGAAAAATGCATTTTGCAACGATAACAATTAATTTTAAATCCGCGTCAGAATAGGAGAGAGAGAGAGAGAGAAGCATGAGTCATATCTGTAACACGTTCATAAAATGATCAAGACGAGTTCAAATCCGTGTGTCAACAAAAAATTAAATTAAAATTTTCTGATGAAATCTTGGGGTAATAAAAGACATATTTTGTCAAAGTTTCAAGCACTAAAATGCTTTTAAATACCTCTCAAATTAACCGTTTTTCAAAGTTCTAACAGTATTTACAAATTGAAAAACCTATCTTTGAGTTATTTTTAAAAGAGTCAATTTTTTTGAATTTTTCAACAATAAATCGTTAAATAAACAATGTTCCGGCGGTCAAAAAGTGGACCAAATTCAGGGTCATGTCCGTAATGAATAAAACTATCTTTTAATCCACGTGGCATCCTGAATCGAATTACAATAAATTTCAGTATTTTTTTTTTTACTAATTCCATTGGACTATTATGCGTGAATACTTTTTGGTAAATTCACATTGTTCAGAATTCTTCAACCATTATAAGATGCTCTTGTCTTCAAACAGCATTAAAAGAAAGACTGAATGAGAGGATCATCCTCTTAGAACCACAGTAAAATAAGTTACAGAAGATTGCAGAAGATACAAGATGCAGTCACTGCAATCAATATACAAGAGAATTGGGTCTTTTGGTCTCAGAGTTCATTGTCAACAAAACGGCAATGATTCAAAAGTCTTGTTATTATTTTAAACACACATTTAATTTATCATTGTCATATGGCCTTTATTTTCAGATATCTTGAAAATTTTATTCAAACGTGGCAATAAAAATTCATCAGAAACCTTTACTTTAAATGACAAATAAAGAAAATCCTACCTGTTCAGAAGAGTTACTAATAAACGTTTGGTTATCAATTGAAAGATCACAAGCAGCAGGCGCTTCTTCACATCCTAGTTCATTTAAGGCACTTTTAATAAGTTCTGTTTGCTTTAGCATCTTCCTCTCCTGGCATTTTAACTCGTTTATTTCTTTTTTGGACGTATCTACACTTATAGTTGATAACCTAAAAGTACGGTAAAGCAAAAATTGAATAAGTCTAGAAATTCCAAAAAACAACTAACCTATTATTTACTTCATTGTTTGGTGTTGTTTTCCCATTAACCAGTCCTTCGTGATTACTTGTGATTGCTGTTCGTTTTTCTTGATTCTCCTTAATACTAGTTTCTAAGTCATTTAGTTTGGTCCTTAACCACTCCACTGTAAGGTTATCTACAGTTAATTGGTTTGGTAAAAGTTTGCCAGCGGAATCCTCCACTAAGCTTTCATCGAAGGTAAATTTCACTGGTTCCGTAGGGGTTGTTCTAGAATGAAATAAAGTTATATGTATTTATTAGAAATTTAATTTGGGAAGCCAGGCCACTAAATAAAAGGCTATGAATGATTTTCAAATAATTTAATCCATATTAAGTTCAAACTATGATCTAGATAAAAGAATGGTGTGTGTTTCTGGTGAAACTCTACTACCTATTATCTGGGAATGTTTTCGTTGCAAAAAAACGTATTTTAAGTTGTATGCCGATTATTTCCAATTCACATTCTTTTAAAAAAATATTTAGTGGTTCAAAAAATTTAACCCTGCCATCTATATGTATTTGAAACGTGTGTTTATGTCTATCACAACAAAATGCATTTAGTGTACAGTATCAATATGCCTATTAAGAATGATTTTTGCAAATCACACGCAACCTGGTACCATCCTTTCACGAGGGTGGGAGTTGAGCACCTGCCAGGCACGTCTTCAGGTGGTGGATAGGAAAACGGCCAGACTCCGCGAGGAGTAGGGCTAACGTGGTCATACTGCTGGGGGGTAGGGCTAATAACCCAGTCCACCCCGGCTTAAACCACGTCGCGGACCAGCTCACACACAGTAAACCGCTTGGAGTGACCCCTGACCCTGGTACGTCTCTCCGGGGGGGCACGGGGGTCTTGGCTTCACCGCCCAGACCACGTGGATGAAATACCACCATAAAAACTTCCCCAATCCCAAGGTATTGTATAAATGCCTTCCACGTATGTAAGGGGCTCCGTGTGTGGCGACCATTCTTTCCCTTTTGCTCGTGGAGAGGGAGGGGTTCCTCAGCATGTTCTGTGCATCACAAAGCCCACGAGCACAGTGCGGGAGGTGAAGGAGCTGGGGGAGGGGGTGTCCGTGACCTCGGTCAACACCAAGGACTTTCCAAAGTGCCCGAGCCCGTCTGGGTTCCCGAGCTCAGGAAGGATAGGGAAAAATAGGCCCATTCCAGCTGAAGGTGCAGATAAACCTGCATCATAGTAAGGAGTCCACAGCGGTCCTTACTAAAGTAATGCAGGGGTGCGAAGTGAAGCAACGTCGCAAGCGGTGAGGACTTCACTGGGTGACGGACCATCAAGGAGGCCGTTGTTGACAAGGAGCATAGGCTGGGAGAGCAACCTTCAAAAGGTTGAAGGAATGGGAAAATATGTCCGTTCTAGATAACCATTCTAGATAACCTGCATCACAATGAGGAGGCTACCGCAGTTCTCACTAAAGTGATGCAAAGGTGCGAAGTGAAGCAAAGTCACAAGTGGTGAGGACTTGAGGGGGTTATCATCAAGGAACACCACGTGAGGAGGCTCTTGCCGAACAGAGCACCGAAGTAGAGCGACGTTGCGCGCGACGAGGACTTGACTGGGGTGGTTGCCAGTGAGGAACGCCACGTAGCAAAGCCGTTGCTGAGAAAGCATATTATACGACTGCAGAATCCGGACTGCAGATTATAATATCAACGGGGAAAGACCATGGACCTGGCAACTACCACTCTGCTCATTTTCTCAGATCTGCTGCTAACAGCACAGGAAAAATGGGTAGAGTGGGTTATAATATCTATGGACAAACACAAGCCCTCGGCCTACGGCCTTCGGCTATTACCAAGCAACACGCTTTCAGCAGTCTCTATGACAAAATTATCTCGGTATTATCAATGCTCTAGGTGTATTATAGGTGAAAACTTCCTGGAAAATTTCGGAGTTTTCAAAACGGAAAGTTTCCAGGAAGTTTTCCTTCTAACTTTCCATTGGGTATATTGATCGGCTATTTTATGGTGAAATTTGATTCGTAATTATGCAAGCTTCATTGTGATACCAAATAAGTGCATACAATTATATTCTTTACATGACTTTTACAGATTTTTATCAAATGTGGAAAGTTTCCTCGATCCATCTGTGAGTTAAAGTCGTTTTGCCAAAATGTTTGCATTCTATAGCTGATTTTCAGCTAGCTAGATATTCACCTATTGTTTTGTATTATGTTAAGTCTGAGTTAAGCAGTTTCAATTCTTTAAATAATAATCATTCCTATTTTACCAGAAATAATTTGATTTTAGAAATACCTACCTATAACTTGGTCACATATAAAAAGAATCCAAAATATTTAGCTGTAACTGCCTATAATAAACTATCCAGTGATTTTAAAATCTCAATTAGACATTTTCTTTTAGATAAATCATATTACTCTCTAAATGAATATCTTGATGATTCACTGTAATTTATGTTATTGCTTCATTTTGGTAATTTTTTATTTTAAACTGTTGGTGTTACTTTACATTTATCTTATTGACTGTGCAAGTAATTTTTTTATTTGTTATATGTTACATACAATTTTAACATATGTATGGTAACAGACAGTCTAAAAATTTGTTATATATTTGTCTTTATACTATGTTTCTGTACATAGTATTTTATTTTTATTTATTTTGTTTTTATTTGTTTGTTATGCTTATTGACTTACCACATAACATACAATGTATCAACAAATGGTTAATAAATCATTATTATTTTTATTTTATTATTTTTTTTTTTCGCGTGCGCGATGCTGGACAGTTCTCCCGTGTCTCCGACATTCTCACGGGAGAAGCGCCAGCGAACTATCCACAGCCACTCCCCGCATCCCGCAGGGTTAGTGACTGTAGATTCCAGATTCGTGTGCCCTAAGAAGACGGAGGGACCCCAGGATAACTGCCTTCTGCATTTGGCCTGCCAACCACTCGGCTGACTTTTGGCAGGCTGGTATGGCCTTTAATTCCGAGAGCAGCGTAGGCCTCATTCCACCAAGTACACCGATTATCAGGACGATCATCTTGACCGAGTAGTCTGGGTATAGCACCCGGAGCTCATACCGGAGATCTCTGTATTTAGTCCGTTTTTCCCCCTCCTTCAAGATGATGTTTGTCTCGGCAGGTGCCGAGAACTCGATGACATACATCATCTTGGTTTGGTGGTCGAGGAGGACTATGTCAGGCTTGTTTGCTTGAATCTGCCTGACCGTTGGGAACGAGTAATTCCAATATATTCTGCACTTCTCGTTCTCGACAACAGACTCGATCTCTCCGGGGACGTAAGGCAGCACTGGTGTTTGGTCTACTTGGTACGAGTGCCGTAGGTAGTAGTATAGCACTCGTAAAGCCGCGTTGTGCCTATGGATGTAGGCCGAAGTCGCGTAAATCGGGCATGCAGATAGTAAGTGCATGAGCGACTCCGGCGCCTGATGGCAGGTCCTACAATTAACGTCAGGGACCTCCACACCCATAATGCGACTGCGGTAGACCAAGGTATTAATAACACCATCTTGGCAGGCCACAATGAATCCCTCGGTCTCCGACTTTAGCCCTGCTGACCGTAAAAAACCAAAGGTCAGCTTCGTCGATAAACCCAGTGTCTCTATGTTGTTATAGAATACACCGTGCATGGGCTTATCGACGTGCTGCCTGAACAGATTTCTCTGCTCGGCAGTTTTAATTTGGGCTTTCAGACGATTTGGCGCCAGCTCAGTTACTGATTCTGGATCAGCACCTCGCCGGCCTTCTCGCCTGAAGTCGAATATGAGACCGAGATCATCTGCGGCCTTGCGTGCTGCCTTAAATAAAAATGCGCCAACTCCCACAGTTTCATGATCTTTCACAAACCGCAGGAGTGGGTCCGAGCTCCTGAGGATGTTGCATGCTACACTCAGCGCTACTCTGCCATGCGTGCACTCCAGACTCAAGAGTCCTCGGCCCCCCCATTGTCGTGGGAGGTACACTCGAGGAACGGACGACCTAGGATGGATGCTCCTATGAACATGCATCATCTTGCGAGTATCCCTATCCAATTGGCGCAACTCATCTTGTGTCCACTTAACTTCTCCAAAGGAGTAGAGCAGAATCGGAACGGCAAGCATATTAGTTGCAGACACCTTGTTCTTCCCCGAAAGTTCGGAAGACCAAATCTTTCGAAGCCGGTGTCTGTACTTGCCGCGGAGAGTATCCTTGATTTGTTTCACGTCCTGGATGTGATGTTGTTCCACACCCAGGTACGTGTAGGTCTCTCCGGCATCCAAATGTCGTAGGATGCTTCCGTCTGCGAGCTGCGCGTCTTCAAGGAATATCCCGCTTCGTCCTCTCTTGAGGTGGACGACCGCACACTTGTCCAACCCGAATTCCATGCCAATGGCCCGCGTATACTCTTGGACCACCCTAAGAGAGTTCTGGAGTTCGCACTCTCCGGAGGCATAAAGTTTTAGGTCATCCATATAAAATAGATGGGTGACCTTATGCCTCCGATTGCTGGGTGGACCACATTGGTATCCGCGGGTTTGGCGAAGTCCGACAGACAACGGCAGCAGTGATCTCAAAATAGGAGAGGACTCAGGGAGTCACCCTGGAAAACTCCTCTCCTAAATGTTACCAACTCTGTCGATACCCGCTGAGCACCAGATGTTATGGTGAAGCGGGAACTCCAGAGTGGTATCAGCTGTTCGATGCATCTCACTAGTGGGGCAGGTACCACAAGGCATTGAAGCAAGTGTAACAATAGTGCATGGGATGTTGTGTCAAATGCCTTGCGGCAGTCAATCCACGCCATTGAAAGATTACGCTTGTATTGCACAGAATCCTGTGTAATACAGCGGTCTATCAATAGGTTTTCTTTGCAGCCTGCCACACCTTTCTTGCCACCACGCTGCTCGTGTATCTGTCTGTAGACCGGCACAACTGACCTCAATGTCCTGGCATACAAGATACGTGTAAATATCTTGTAACGGGAATTGAGGCAAGTGATCGGTCTATAATTCTTCGGGTCGGACAGATCTCCCTTTTTGGGGATCAGTACAGTACGTCCTTCGGCGAACCAGTCCGGAATCGGCTGCCCCTCATTCAACCATGAGTTGAAAACTCGGGCCAGATGGCGGTGGGTGGAAGGGAATTTCTTCCACCACCAGTTGTTTATGCCATCTGGACCTGGGGCAGCGAAGTTCTTAGTGCCAACAAGTGCTTGTTGAACTTCCTCGGTACTGATCGCCGGACACACTTCGTCTTGCTCTCCCAACAGATTGTTGCATAGCTCCTCGAAGCGTACTATCGCTGGAGTGTCGCTGTCGAATGGACTCGTAGTCTCATAGATTCCCTTCCAGAATGCTTCGACAGTCTCAACAGACGGCGGATTTTCGACAACACGCGGCGGCTCTTGGAACAGACGAGAGGGACTTGTTTGGAACAGATGGTTTTGTTCCAAGGCCCGTGCTCGTCTGACCAAAGATTTTTTAATGGCCATTAGTGCTCGAATCCTATCTAGACAGTGCTGTTTGATGGTTTGCAGCACTGTCCGATTTAGAGTGTGGTGTTGTCGTCTTATACCGGCAACTATACGCCGAATTTTCGGCGCGAATGGCTTAGCTGCCGTTATAATAATAATAATAATAATAAACTTTATTCAGTTATACCATAAAAATAGTGTATACTCCACCACACTCTGGATTCGAGATGCGTGTTGTCTCGCCGATTTGATTTTTGCCTCGATTTTTTGTACGCGCCGCTTAGTCTTCTCGACCCTACCCAGCACGCTTGCCAGGCGTTGCTGGGGAACGAGTTGTCTAGCGGCTGCGTACACGGCACTGTTGATCTGCCATATGTTGGCATCTTCTGGAATCTCATCATTGAGTAACGAATCCATTCTTGCCAGGTCGTGTTGCTTCGGGTTAACCCTGGTGTTAAGGCTAACCCTCGCCCTGAGGATGTCGTCGGTGTACTCTAGGCGATGTTCTCGGTCAGCAGGTAGTTGCCGCGGTGGTGATGCGGCTGGCCCTTCTTCCTGCTGACGGGGTGCCCTTTCATAGCCTGTTCGACGCAGGAAGGATACCTGATCTCTCAGGTGTTGTTGAGAGAAGGCGCGATACTCCGGGTGCATATCGCACCACAACCGGTGTAATCACGCCATGTACCCCCTGCGTCCAGGTTCGCTGCTCTCATAGCAGATAAGCAGGTCATCCCGTAATCCCCCCGTCCACTTAAAGCGTCCATGTTCAATAGCAGGTTCGTCATCATTAAGACCGTCCGGTATGGCCCCTCCCACATGTCTCCGACCCCCATCCGACTGGGGTCTGTTGTGAGGGGCCCGTTCTCTGTCGTCCTCTTGAACCAGAGACTTGAGTCCTCAGAGTGGTTAGCCCTGGGGACCCACGTCCGACATCTGCCAGGCAGAGTCGCCTCTACCTGTTGCCCGGGGAGCATCGCGGGGAGGCTGTCGGTCCGTATTCGCCGTATTTTTATTATTATTATTATTATTATTATTATAAAATCTTTATGGAAAATGTAGGATTATAATTATTATAAAAACTTACTTATGTTTTTCTGTAAAGTCTTTATATTCATCACAGGGTTTAATAGATTCTATGCTAGCTTCTATCCTTTTCTGGATTTCCTTAAATTTTTCTGACGTTAAGTCGGAGTTACTTGCGACATCATGCAAAATCTGCTTCCTAAAAAACGAAAAATATTAAATATCACGAAAATAAATTATTGCCTTCGAAACTACAATTTTTGTTGATAAAAACATTGTCAATTAGTAGTTTTCTGTAGTTAGGAAAAGAAAAGGAAGCATACCATGTAGAAATAAATGCCTCTTGGAGAGATTGCTGATGCTCTAGCAGTCCTGGAAGTAAAACAGTTCTAAAGTCCTTTTCAAATTCTACAGCCTCGCAAAGTAATAAAACATATTCATTATGCGTTAGGTGCAGTTTTCTACAAGCTTTTTGGTATTTATCTCTGACGTCGTCTAGCTTTCTACCCCCTCGACCAGCTAAAAAAAAAAGATATGATCAAATACGAGCAACATTGCAGTAAGAAGGGTAAATATTATAGATTTTCAATTTACAATACCAGGCCTGAATTAGCCAACTTAGGGGCTCGATAATTTTAAATGCAGTATATATATTTTTTCTCTACTAGCCTAAACACATACCATTATTGACCTATTTTTGAACCGTGAAATTGTCTTTCTCAACTCCCTTGCTTAGAGTAGGTCAATAATAAGAGTCATTGTTGATCCGGGTCAATAATGAAAACTATCAGAACTGTTACATGACCCGTTACTCAAAATTTCACTTATTAATTATTATTACATACTTAATTAAAAAGAGGAAATACAATATTTCTCTCATTTTAGGAGGCCTTCAATTTTCACTTACATTATTAGAAACCTAATTTATAACAAAATTTCAAATAATTAATTTGAAATTAAGGCTACTTAATTTTCGTAGGTATTAATGAACAAGTATTTATATCAAATTGCTTACTTTTTATCACTATTAAAATCGTTAAGTAATGGGGTTTGAGGTGTAAAATGGTTGAAACTACTACTACTTCAGCCAGAGCGCGCCAAGATTATTGTATCCCGATAATATGTTTAGCACAGGGATATACAAGGCGTGATATAGTATTGTTCTTAATCTTGGTGTATAATATACTATTAAATTTCGGGAAAACAAAAAAATTAAGGAAATTACTACCAATATGCCCGTATTTCAAATGGTATCTAAGACAAGTGTCAGTTTTCGTAGAGCTAGACAAAAATATTGTACCCAAATTTAAATAAATTTGGTCTAGTAAAAGTAAATAAATCGTAGATAGATAATTTTTTGTATTTTTTAGAGTGGTAGAATAGCTGTCGATGATAGTGTATTAAAGAAATTGTTTTTCATTTTATAATCTACAAGGAATTGTTTGTTTGTATAATGAATAACAATTATTAGTTTTACAAAGGGAAGGGCACTTTAAATTGTCTTTAATGTGAATCAGAGAATATAGAGTCAAATTAATATCATGTTAGAGGTTGTGATGCTGGTGTGCATTTGGCACAAAACATTATGAAATGATCAATGACTTAAATCAAATCACATCTGTTTTTTTTTATTCAGAGGGTGCCAAATGAACCTTATGATTTGTGTAGTTTAAAATTAAGACTAGAAATATAGCTGTACATATTGCTGAGATGCGAACTTATATAAAATAAAACCGCTGCCCAAGGAATCACTACTTCCACATTCAGATTTTCTATCCAAATCTCTCACAACGAAAAAATTTTGTATGTGGAAATAATTGTTTATGGAACTCTAATAATATAATATTTGAAATCGTCTACCCCAAAAACCCATAAAACGACATCCCACATTGGTAGATATTTTGAGGTTTTTGGTTCTTGTACACACACTAAATCACATTTTTTTTTCATCCCCTTTAATAATGGGGGTTCGAGGTGGTAATGGGGGTGGCTAATGCCAAAAATTTTTTTGAGACCTTAGCTTCTCTTGTATGTATGCCAATTTTATGGACTCTTACCTGGTTGATTTACCTATTTACCCCCCATTTACCCCAATTTATCCCCCAGCCCTTCGACTGAATAAGATGAAAATATAATCTAGTTCCAGATCCCGTTAAAGTACATACTTGTACCAAATTTCAGACACAGAAAATTTTTTTTTCGCTCAAACTTAAAATCTCGACGTTTCATGACATTCTAAGCCAATTTGTACAATAAGTTTTCAAAATTTTTTTGTCGTTACTATACCTCCTTCCACTGCATGTGGAAGTAATATTAATAACAGTTAAGGATTTCTACGTACTACCTACATAATATTCTGGACGCATATAGAATCCATTATACTTGAGGAAAAATTCTTAAGTATTTGATATAAAGATGAGCTTAATTAAGATATGAGGTGATTGTTTACTCAAAGTAATTATTATCCATTACCCTTTAATGCATATACCTAAGGCTTGCAATAACAAATGGCAAATTTTCAGAGAAGCATGTATTGTGAATTGCCTACTTTATACTTCACACTAATTGGGTCTATTTGAGCACATCTGTTTTTTTAATATATTCAGATGGTGCTAATAGTCTAAGCTCCCATAGCACAAAAAAGTAAAGTACCATCGAACACCTCAAATTTAAAAGGTGAAAATGGTTGGAAAACATTAATTTCTGAAATTAGCTAAAAAAATGAATTTACTTTTCAAAACACCTGCTTGAAATTTACACAATTTATGGTAAATAATATATCATTTTTGAAAAAATTTTTCTTTCTGACAATTTTTGGTAATTAACATCCGACAGACCTTTTGTCATAACCAATGATCGGAATTTTGGGTTTAATTTCAGGTGCGTCGTTAGAAGGATTTATTAAAATATGCATGCATTTTTAGTTGTACATATGTATACATGTATTCTATTATTCCAAAATAAATGAGAAACTCATAAGGTGGTTCGTATTACATTTAATTTTGATTTAATTTTGTAAGAAAGAACAAACTTACATTTAATTACTTCCACAACCAGTGGAAGTATAGTAACGACAAAAAAAATTTTTTAAAATTTTTATTGTTCAAATAGGCTTAGAATGTCATGAAACGTCGAGATTTTAAGTTTGAGCGAAAAAAAAACTCTGTCTGTCGGTCTGTCTGTCTATAACTTTTTTTTGTGCGCACGTTTACTTTGGAACCGTTTAAGATATTGACTTGAAATTTGGTACACATATGTACTTTAACTAGATCTAGAACTAGATTATATTTTCATCTTGTTCCGGCGAAGGGTTGGGGGGTCAATTGGGGTAAATTTGGGGTAAATACGTAAATCAAGCAGGTAAGAGTCCATAAAATTGGTATTTAGTATATACAAGAGAAGCTAAGGTCTCAAAAAAATTTTTGGCATTAGCCACCCCCAGTACCACCCCCACCCCATTATTAAAGGGGATGAAAAAAAATTAATTTAGTGTGTGTACAAAAACCAGAAACCTCAAAATATTTTTTTACTTAATCCACCGGCACTACCGATGTGGGGTATCGTTTTATGGGTTTTTGGAGTAGAGGATTTCAAATATTATATTATTAAAGTTCCATAAACAATTATCTCCACATACAAATTTTCTTCGCTGTGAGAAAGTTTCGTTTCTTCGCTGATAGAAAATCTGGATGTGGAAGTAGTGATTCCTTGGGCAGCGGTTTTTTTTTATGTAAAATTTTATATACTTATGTGCGCCACTGGAATTAAACCCAAATTCCGATCATTGGTCTTAACCTATTTTTTTCATAAAAATACACTTCATAATACCTCCTTGGTTTTTGTTTAAAAATGAAGTTTGAGATTTGCCCTATATATTAAAACCTGTCTGTCTGGAAATATTTGTTAATTACCTTGTCAGACTTGATTTTGAATGCGCAGCAGTGGCGCAGCCAGAAAATTCATCTGGGGGGGGCCAATAGAACCGGCCTCCCCAGAGGTTGAGAAAAACTTTTCGCTGTTTTATGGAAAATCTTCCCACAGTATAAGACCTGTAAGAAGTTAAGTATTTGGGTTGTCTAATCATGATTTTCACCCCCCGCATTTCTAAAAAAGGGTGGTTTTTGAGAAATATATACATATATATGAATTTTAGCGTTTTTTCGTCTTCTTCTCTATTTTGAGGAAAAACCATGCATTTTGGTGAAAAATATCTAGAGAGCAAAGTTGTAGAGCATAAAATTTCCTATAAACCTAGTTTCTACCATTTTTTTTCGAATTCCGCTTAGTTTCGCCGCTAGAGGGCACGAAAGAAATAAATATACATATGGACTTTTGCGCCTTCTTTTAGATTTTGAGCCAAAATTATGCATTTTTATGAAAAATTACGTGAGATCAAACTTGTAGAACATAAAATATATATAATATTTTTATGAAAAAAAAAAAAAACTAGAAAACACCATGTAATTTTGTAAATTGTAATTAATTAAAGTAAATAATTTGTAATTTTTCATAAAAATGCATAATTTTGGTTTAAAATATAAAAAAAGGCGCAAAAGTCTATATGTATATTTATTTTTTTCTCGCGCCCTCTAGCGGCGGAACTAAGCGGAATTCGAAAAAAAATATAAACACAAAATTTATAGGAAATTTTATGCACTACTACTTTGCTCTCTTGATACTTTTCACCAAAATGCATAGTTTTTCCTCAATATAGAGAAAAAGACGAAAAAAACGCTAAAATTGATATATATGAATATATTTCTCAAAAACCACCCTTTTCTAGAACTGCGGAGGGTGAAAATCATGTTTAGACAACCCAAATACTTCACTTTTTATAGGTCTCATAATTGTGGGAAAATTTTCTTAAATATTTCCTAATTTGAAGGGACTATTTGTACTAATAGTGATTATGCTTCTTTATTTTTTGGTTCATGGAAGACGGCTTGGGGGGGGCCCGGGCCCCATGCCCCCCCCCCCCCCCTGGCTGCGCGCCTGATGCGCAGCATCCATGCATGAGATAGATGTCAGGCTGAACTACTAGCATCACAAAACACCTCCTCTATTTTTTTTTATTTCTGTTTTTAAATGAAGTTTAAGATCTTCTCTATCCATAAAAATCGATCTGTCATCGAAAAAATGTTTTTAAAAGCTTTTATTTAACTTGCAATGTTTGTTTGTTTGTTAGTTTAGGTTAAATCTTGCAAGCTGTATTTCGACTAGTTCTAATTAAGCTAGGCACACGTGTATAAGTCCGATGACAATGCAACATAGTATAGCCATTATCGGTCTATATCCAATATGGCGGACGTCCCAAGATGGCGGATCGCCTTTTTCTTTACAACCCCCTTGATATGGGTATCAAATGAAAGGGTTTGACGAGTAAAATACGATAAATCATGTGACGTCATTCTAAATTCAATATGGCGGACGTCCCAAGATGGCGGATCGCCTTTTTCTTCACAACTCCCTTGATCTGAGTATGAAATGAAAGGATTTGACGAGTAAAATACGATAAACTATGTGACGTCATTCTAAATTCAATATGGCGTACGTCCCAAGATGGCGGATCGCCTTTTTCTTCATAACCCCCTTGATATGGGTATCAAATGAGTAAAATACGATAAACTATGTGACGTCATTCTAAATTCAATATGGCGGACGTGGGAGAGGTGGGAAAGGGGAGGGAAAGGGAAAGGGAAGGAAAGGAAAGGGGTGGGAAGAGGAGGGAAGAGATGGGGAAGGGGTGGGAAGAGGTGGGGATGGGGTGGGAAGAGGTGGGAAGATGTGGGGAAGGGGTGGGAAAAGGCGGGGAAGAGGTGGGAAAGGGGAGTGGAATGGGCGGGAACAGGTGGGAAAGGGGTGGGAATGGGGTGGAAAGAGGTGGGAAGAAGTGGGAAGTAGTGTTAGAGGTGTGAGAAAACGAGAGAGGGAAGGGGTGGATGGTGGTGGCAAATGGAAGGGTTTTGTCTGTCTGTAAAATAAGTAGACTAAAAAGTAAATAATAAAATTATATAAAAAAAATATTTTTAAGAAAAAGCTTTTATTTGAAAAAACTACTAAAAAATATATTTTTTTTTAAGGGGAAGCTTTGAGGGCGGTCAGTTGAGGAAAGTAACTATGTAATAGCGCTATATGACCGTCCCCAAAGCTTTTAGTTTCCAGGTGTATGAATTTAAAAAAAATTTTTTTTTATTTTTTAGTAGTTTTTTCAAATAAAGGCTTTTTCTTAAAAATATTTTTTTTTATATAATTTTATTTACTATGTCAGATTTAATTTGTAAGCGCCGTGCCAACGTTTTCTTTTTTTTTTTAAATAAGCTTCTACGACGACCGCGTCAAAACACCATCTTCATTTTTAACTGAAATTAAGTTCGAGATTTCTTTTATGGATAAAAATTGGTCTGTCAGCGAAAAAATGTTTTTTACTATGACAGACTTAATTTCTTAAGCGCCGCACCACGTTTTTTAATTAAGAAATGTGGTATGACCGTTGCCAACTAAAAAATATTATATTTTTTCTAATTCTAAATTAATGTCTAAGATCTCAAACATGAATAATAAAGACAAGGATAACGACGCTAATGGGAATTTCGATGAAAACCGATCCGCAAAATGGGAAGAATCCAGATGGCGCTAGTAACATTAGCAAAAATATCATTAGCCAATGAGCAGATCGCGTTCCAGTGAAAAAATGTCATTAGCCAATGAGCAGCTCGCGTCCAGTGTGCTTGTGAGCACTGCGCCATCTATAACCATCTATAACGTGTGCTTCTTTCTTCCAGTTTCACGGACATGTTGAAAGCACGACGTGCGTTATCCTTGTCTACAGTACTTATCATCTCCAACTTTATTTTTAAACAAAATCAAGGAGGTGTCATGAAGTGTACTTTCACGAAAAAAATAAGTTATGACAAAAGGTCTGTCATGTTAAGTAATTAACAAAAATTGTCGGGCAGACAAATTTTTTCAGAAATAATACATTATTTACCAAAAATGTGTAAGTTTCAATCAGGTGTTTTGAAAAGTAAATTCATTTTTTTAAGCTAATTTCAGAAATTAATTAAAAATAGCAATTAACACATTTTCACTACTCTGGCGGGCATAACATTTTTATTACATGTTTTCCAACCCTTTTCACCTTTTAAATTTGAGGTGTTCGATGGAGTATCTTTTTGTGCTATGGGAGCTTAGACTATAAATAATGGTATAAGTTTCGCAATTCAATTAGCACTGATGGTTGTGGTGCTCCTGTGAAGCTGGAACCAAATTTATAAAACTATTGACGACTTTATTAAAAAGCAATTCAAAATATACGTTCGCAAAAAATCCCCTCCTTCCATTTTGTAACACCTAACCCTTGAATAGTCCAATCAATGAATGCCCAAAAGGCGGCTGTAGAGTACATGGAGGAGGGGAGAATTTTCCTCTTCAGGTATGTGTAGGGGGTAGTTAGGAGGTAAAAGTCCCCGCCCCTAACACCGCCGCTTCAGGGGGGAAGGGGGTGGAAAGGTTCCTTTTTTCGATTCTTCGCTTATAACTTGGAAACGATACGTCGTACGGAAAAAGGTAATCTATGCAAAATTAAACATAATTAAATTTCCTGCAAGAATATATTAATTTTCTTCCTATGTGTTATAATTTAACAGATATTCGTCAGCCGAAATAGATAATTAATAAATAGATTAATTAGGTACCTTTAATATTTCTATCAAAGCGGTTTACCGTGGTCTGCTAATAAATCACAGTCACAAAACAATCTTTATTTTACAACACTCGATGTATTTACTAACGTAATATTTTGTCGAAATCTATACATTTCCTTACATATACAGTGTGACTCACTTAAAATGAAGACCCTTATAACTTTTTTATTTTGTTTCCGATTTGAATAAAATTTTACTCAAGTATATAGAACAAATTAGGATCTACTTATAACCAGAAAAACATTCGCCTGCTACAAAGGCAAAGCCACCTGCTGTACATTCTTGTAGGAAATTTAATTATGTTTAATTGCATAATTACCTTTTTCCGTACGACGCATCGTTTCCGAGTTATAAGCGAAGAATCGAAAAAAGGAACCTTTCCACCCCCCTCCCCTCCTGAAGCGGCGGGGCTAGGGGCAGGGACTTTTAACATGTTTACCTCCTAACTACCCCCAACACATTCCTGAAGAGCTGAAGAGGAAAATTCTCCCCTCCTCCATGTTCTCTACAACTCTTTCGTTGACTGGACTAAATTGCATAGTCAACATTTAAGTAAATATAAAAAATTACATTTAAAAAAAACCTTTTGTTGATTAATGTTTGTTACGAGAAAAAAAAACGAACTTAAAATGTCAAACACACCTAGTTCTTTTCTATTTTCAAATCACACTGTTTATGAATTCCCCTCTTACATCGTTTATTTTGTCACATTTTCGATAAAAGCAAACGTATTTTTTTAAAGGCACCAAACTAATTAACACCTCTATTTTTTTACACATTTCAGTGCTAACTGGGTGCTAAATGATGGTATAATTTCGCAATTAGCGCCGATGGTTGCTGTGTCAAATTTACAGACTCCTGCATGTAAGAATTTGCTGTACACATCATTTATCTAAAGGTTATCACATTAATATCCATAATTCGATGAAACCATTGGCTCCTTTTCATATTCTCGTCCAGCATGTTTGCACCATATTAACATTTTTCACTTTTGACACCTTGAAATTCACTAACGTAAGTTAATTTTTATGTACCATTTGTTAAGTAATTGAGTAAACTTTATAGTTAATTGAAAACAATAGTTAGAGTGTTGATTTCTTACATTGACGTTTGTACTAATGTACTAACATCATCAGTCTGTATGTTTATTCCAGTACTATATATTTTTAGGATATTGTGGGTGTAAAAATAATATAAATAATTTTATATAAATTTGTGTTTTCGTTTGAATTGTTATAAAACGTGGAATTAAATTTGTACGTGGTGTTTGTAATCGTATAATTGTTTAGTTAAAAAATTCATAGATTAATAAACTGAATAAGTAGTGTTTATTAGTAGGTAAATCTGCCAATAAATTTGAATGTTACTTACAGTTTGTGTTACTGTATGAGCTACTTAGAATAGTTGAAGATTAATAGAATTGTGTTATTGGATAAAATCTAGCAACTGCAAGCTGTAGTTGAAAAGATACTAATTTTGATTCCCTTTAGTTTACCTATTATCAAACTGTTGCCAAGATCTATTTTTAATGAAGGTCACGAACTTGGGAAAAAATGTAAACTGCAATGTGTCCATGCGTGGACTAAATTCCATATTTAAATATTTAAAATGTTATGAAATTCTTTTATAGTATTTTGCTAGTTATTGATAACTTGATAGGAAATAAAAGTCATATGTGCAATATTAGGTCCTTTCCTTTGTTTTTGGGTATAGTGTGTTTAACACTACACGCAGTCAGCTGAAAATTCAGTGTATATGAGTGTGACAAAAGCAACGGATTGAACAAGTGTAATTGAAATTGATATTTTTCTAATTTATTTTTTCAAAAGCTTTCTGGAAGAATTCCTCAGTGAATTGATCATCTAGGAAAAAGTGTTAGATTAGGTAAATAATACATTCCTATACGATATTTTTAATAGTTACCATTTCTTAGAAGTTTAATTACTTGTGGGTCATCTTCCAACCTGCAATTATGCACTGAATTTCTTCAATTTTCCCACACCAATACACAAAAAACAGTTCACCTAAAAGTCTAGAAACTACTCTATTAATTCAAATATTTCTATTGCGCATGTTCAGTGCACTTCACACCTGCCTTCGACCAGGGGCCCTATTCTCCAGCTTAGGAGAAATGAATTGGGGTATTTTTTCTCTTTTTATTTTATTATGGTTCCTATTTCTTTCTCTTTCCTTTCTCCCGAAATGACCATTCTCTCGACTGGGTCCTGGACTCCTATTCTCCAGCTTAGGAGAAGTGAATCGGGGTATTTTTTCTCTTTTTATTTCATTATGTTTCCTATTTCTTTCTCTTTCCTTTCTCTCACTAATTCTACTCTCTCAAGTCAAGAATAAGGTCCTAGGTGGAGATAAGCTACACCAGTGCTGACCAGTGAGCCTTAGACTGGGCAAAGGAGTGGTAAAGTGTAGTGCATTGTAACACCATATCGTTGCAAAGAAACGACTTTAGGTAATTCAGTGTAGTTCAGTGCTACACTTTGCATGCAAAGGAAAATACCCAAACTGGCCATTCAACCCATCTATCTTTGGTAAAATTTTCCGCTGAACCCGAAAATGATAAAAAAAAATTCTGACGTATGGATTACCCCCCATACACCCTCAATTCCCCCCAAAAATTCAAAAAATCCAAACTGGCCTATCTTTAGCAAAATTCGTTGAATCCGAAAATGGCAAAAAAATTGTTTGGACGTACTCATGCGTATCTCTCACTTGCTTCTTTCAAAAATAAAAATAAATACAAATCAGATGTGGCAACCGTTATAACTTTTATAAAATCATTCGGTAAAACCAATACTAAAAAATATTTTTGAACTACAAGTTCCCTTTGCTCGTACACTTCGCCCTTAGATAGCATTTGCAAATTACGGTTAGCATTGATGAAAATTTTCAGTGAAAGCTTATTGTTTTCCAAAATATTTTAAGCTCTTAAGTAACTTAGTAGGTAGCATACGGAAGGTATTTTCTAAATCCAGGTTATAACTTACCCTGGGTTGGTAGACGCCTTGACGTGGCCCTAGAAATTGAACTCGCATTTTGATTGATTGCGGAATTAAAATGTTTTAATCACTCACATCCAAACAATTTTTTTGCCATTTTCGGATTCAGCGTATTTTACTAAATATAGGTGGGTTGGATGGCCAGATTGGATTTTTTGAATTTTTGTGGGGAATTGAGGGTGTACGTCATATATTTTTTTATCAATTTCGGATTCAGCGGAAAATTTTACTAAAGATAGGTGGGTTGGATGGCCAGTTTGGGTTTTTTTAAATTTTTTAGGGAATTGAGGGTGTATCCCCCATACACCCTCAATTCCATACGTCAGAATTTTTTTTTTAACATTTTCGGATTCAGCGGAAAATGTTACTAAAGTCTCTAAAACAACTTTTTTTTTTGTCGGCATGCGTAATTAATAGATATTTCTAATGCATGTTAAAAGTGACATTTTACTTTGTGGAACAAGGGTAACGAGTTCTGCAAACGTTCGGTACAAGTAAAATAAAATCACTTTTAATACCCTTCATAATAAAATATTTTCTCTACGACTGTATTTTGCTGCATTTCAATAATAATAATAATTTATAAAATTAAAATTCGTTCATCAGTTTTATAAAAACCGCTGCCCAAGGAATCACTACTTCCACATCCAAATACTATATTTGCACTCCACTATGTGGAAATAATTGTTTATAGAACCTTAATAGTATAATATTTGAAATCATGTACCCCAAAAACCCATAAAATTGTATGCCACATCGGTAACAGGGGGTGGGGTGGTGGTGGGGGTGAATAAAGTGAAATTTTTTTTTTAATGACTTTGGCTCATGTACACACACTAAATCACACTATTTTTTCACCACCTTTAATAACGGGGCGGGGGTGGTAATAGGTGTGGCTAATGCCAAATTTTTTTTTGAGACCTTTAGCTCCTCTTATATTTACTAAATACCAATTTCATGGACTCTTACTTGCTTGATTTACCTATTTACCCCCATTTACCCCAATTTACCATTCAACTCTGCAACGGAATAAGATCAAAATATAATCTAGTTCCAGATCTCGTTAAAATACATACGTGTCCCATATTTTAAGTCAATATCTTAAACAGTTCCAGAGTAATTCTGAGCACCAAAAAGATACAAGACTAACAGACAGACCGACGCGACAGACAAATTTATTTTGCTTAAACTTAAAATATTGACATTTCTTGACATTCTAAGCCTATTTAAACAATGAAAATTTCCAAAAATTTTTTTTGCGTTAATATACTTCAACTGGATGTGAGAGTAATACGCAGAAAATGGCATGACAAAGATATAAAAAATCGTTGTGTGCCGTAAACTACACGATAGGAGTAAAGCCTCTACTTCAAGCATTTTCTTAGAGGAAACCTACTACGCATCCATACTACCGAAGGTAACCCACTGTGCATCCAATTTATTCGAAGAAAGCCACTGCGCATTCATACTTCTTAAAGTAACTCACTGCGCATCCGTTTTACTCGAGGAAACCCACTGCGCATCCACACCACTGAGGTAAGCCACTGCGCATCTATAGTACTCGAGGAAAGCCACTGCGCATCCATACTACTTAAAGTAACCCACTGCGCATCCATACTACTTGAGGTAACCTTCTGCGATCTGTAATACTGGAGAAAGGTCACTGCGCATCCAAAATACTCGAAGAAAGCCACTGCGCATCTATAATACTCGAGGAAACCTACTGCGCATCCATAGTAGTCGAGCAAAGCCACTGCGCATCCGTACTATTCGAAGTAACTTTAACAACATATTTGAAATCGTCTACCCCAAAAACCTATAAAACGATATGCCACATCGGTAGTGGGGGTGAATGAAGTAAAAAAAAAAATGAGGCCTTAGTTTCTTGTATACACGCTAAATTACAATTTTATTTTTTTCACCCCCTTTAATAATGGGGTGGAGGTAGTAATGGGGGTGGCTAATGCCAAAAAAATGTTTGAGACCTTAACTTCTTTTATACCGGGTGTAAACGAATAGTGGGCCACCCCTGTAACTTCCTTGTTTTTGAAGATATCGGGATGAAATTTTGTATGGTGAAATTAGGTAAGATTTCCAACTTTTTGAGACCTATCCGCCATATTTATCACTTCCGGTTTCACCGGAAATGGCCCCAATAGTCTTTTCTAAATGGACCACCCCGTATGTTTTTACATTTTTTAAATAAAGATCACATTTTGGATACATTTATACTATTTTGAACAATTTATACAGTGTTGCACGAAAAATAATTCGAATTTTAGTTATCAATCTAGATGGCTGCGAATATGTTAAAATTAATTTTGTTCCAATGTAATTCATATAAAAAAAAACGAAAACGTCAATATGTCCAATAATACATCATACAGGGTGCTGTAAACTCATTAAAATCACATTTTTCAAAATGACTCATTTGTTTTAAATATTATATGGGCCACCCGGATATTCAGAAAGCTCTATTTAGTAGGGGTTAAACGGTACCAAAAGTTCCGTAATGTGTAATCGTTACCGGCAGGAATGACAATTTTTCTTAAGAAATTTATGATTTATATCTAACTTCAATTAAATTTTTATCAACCCTGTATATTTGTGTTAATATTTTATGATATGCAACAAGAATGAGCCAGAGGCCCTTTCTGTCTCCTGCGGAGGGTGGCACATCATAAAATGTTAACCCAAATATACAGGGTTGTACAAAATTTAAATGAAGTTAGATATAAATCATAAGTTTCTTAAGAAAAACTGTCATTCTTGCCGGTAACGATTACACATTACGGAACCATTGGTACCATTTAACCCCCACGGTCAATAAACGATACGGTTGCATCAATCAGCAGCTTTAGGACGAGAGAGACACGGGGGGCGGGAAATCGAATGAAAGAGACAGACATATCTGATTTCCGTGCAGAAGACAGAGACAAAGACTCCGGTAGGGTCTACAGCCTACGTCACCTGTAGACACTACAAGCATCTTTGTCTCTGTCTTTTGCACGGAAATCAGATATGTCTATCTCTTTCATTCCCGCCCCCCGCGTCTCTCTCGTCCTAAAGCTGCTGATTGATGCAACCGTATCGTTTATTGACCGTGTTTAACCCCTACTAAATAGAGCTTTCTGAAGCTTTCGGGTAGCCCATATCATAATATTTAAAACAAATGAGTCATTTCACAAAATGTGATTTTAATGAGTTTACAGCACCCTGTATGATGTATTATTGGACATATTGACGTTTTCGTATTTTTTTATACGAATTACATTGGAACAAAATTAATTTTAACATATTCGCAGCCATCTAGATTGATAACTAAAATTCGAATTATTTTTCGTGCAACACTGTATAAATTGTTCAAAATAGTATAAATTTATCCAAAATGTGATCTTTATTTCAAAAATGTAAAAACATACAGGGTGGTCCATTTAGAAAAGATTATTGGGGCCATTTCCGGTGAAACCGGAAGTGATAAATATAGCGGATAAAGTTGGAAATCTTACCTAATTTCACCATACAAAATTTCATCCCGATATCTATAAAAACAAGGAAGTTACAGGGGTGGCCTACTATACGTTTACAGCCGGTATATACTAAATATCAATTTTATGGACTCTTACCTGTTTGATTTACCTATTTACCCCCCAACTCTTCAACGGAATAAGATGAAAATATAATCTAGTTCCAGATTTCGTTAAAATACATACAGGGTGATTTAAAGAACAGTTAATTTAAAGAACATTTCGTTAAAGGTTTCCTATAGCTAAAATTAATATTTCCGGAGATATTAATTTTTTTCCTAAAATTTTGACAGAAAAGTTGTATAACATAAAAATTAATATCTCAGTAACAATAATTGATAACATGTTGATTTTTCAATGAGGGTAAGACAAGGTATTAGAGTTACTCATCATGTAAGAAAATTATCGAAATATCCACTAAAAGGTTTCTAAAATTATTGACATATGTCGACCACACAAAAACAGCAAAAACTCATTTTTTTTAAATGGCACCATACCTAACTAAATGCACCATTCGATAGAGAAAAAAAATGCGCATCTAACCATGTATCATGTTCCTATACCCAAAATGTAGGGTTCTTTAGATATTTGCGATTTTCTAATTTTATCAATGAAATGAAAAAATGAAAATTGTATAATTTACTAATAATAAAAATTTTATAACGAAACATTAATTATACTGTTCAATATGTTCTCCATTAACCTCTAAACATTTTAGAATCCTATTATTTACTGAGTGTGTAGTAGCACTCCGAATTTCATTTGGGTCCAAACCTTCAAATGCTCTTTGAACTCTATCCAATAGTTCCTCTCGGTTAGTTACCGGGGTTCGATAGACCTCACTCTTTATACGGCCCCATAGGTAAAAATCCATTGGGGTCAAGTCAGGAGACCTGGCAGGCCAAATCCATGGACCCAAACGCCTTATCCACCTGTCATCGAACATCTGATCCAATTCGTTACTAACTGGTTTAGTACAATGACTTGGAGCTCCATCGAGTTGGTACCAGCATGAAAAGTATTGATTAACAGGTAAATTGTCTAAAAAGTTCGTTACGACAATTCTTAAAATTTCTAAATATCTTGGTCCATTCAAATTTTCGTCGTAAATGTGGTAACACAATTTATTGCCCATTAACAAACAAAACACATTAAAACTAAATTTATACTGAAAATTCCTCGGGCGCATAACATGAGGATTTTGATTGCCCTAAAAATGCGAATTTCTGCGATTGAAAATACCTTCTTTTGAAAATTTTGCCTCATCAGTCCAAATAATTTTTTCTAAAAATTGAGGGTCTTCTTGTGTTCGGATTAATATCATTTCGCAAAATTCTGTTCTTCGCTGTGGATCTTCAGGATAAAGTTCTTGCACAGTAGTAAATTTAAAATTATGGAATTTATGATTCACTAAAATCTTCCGAATGGAACTGTAGGAAATGTCCAAATCCGCTGCCGCTGAACGAATCGAATGATTGGGATTTGCATAGAAATAGGCCAAGACGTTAATTTCATTATTTTCATTTGATGTTATAGGTCTGGCTAGTGTTCTTTCTGCGTGTCGACTGCCAAATCTAACAAAATTGCTTTGCAATCTTCTAAACTTTTGTGGATTCATTGATGGTAAATCAGGATACGTTTCATTAAATTGTCTGCATGTTCTGCTAATTATTTTGTCACACTGTCCATGAATGTTAAATAAATTCAAAATATCCGAGTGTGAGTAATTGTTTGCCATTTTCCCAACAGTAAATAAGTACAACAGAAACTACGTGTAATGAAATACAATAACATAAATTACCTATCTGTCACATTTTGTTGTATTTTGTTTTGTCAACACTCAAAGCCTACTCTTTAGAAGACGGCACTCTTTGAGATACTCTTCAATTTTCATTAATAACACCGAAAATCGCAAATATCTAAAGAACCATACATTTCGGGTATAGGAATATGATACATCGTTAGATGCGCATTTTTTTCTCTATCGAATTGTGTATTTAGTTAGGTATGGTGCCATTTAAAAAAAATGAGTTTTTGCTGTTTTTGTGTGGTCGACATATGTCAACAATTTTAGAAATTTTTTAGTGGATATTTCGATAATTTTCTTACATGATGAGTAACTCCAATACCTTGTCTTACCGTCATAGAAAAATCAACATGTTATCAATTATTGTTACTGAGATATTAATTTTTATGTTATACAACTTTTCTGTCAAAATTTTAGGAAAACAATTAATATCTCCGGAAATATTAATTTTAGCTATAGGAAACCTTTAACGAAATGTTCTTTAAATTAACTGCAGAATCTAAAAAAAAATTGAAAATGGGGGCATTCCATTTAAAATAACAAAGTTGGGGTCAACTTCCGGTATAACCGGAAATGCCACCATTTTGAAAATATTTTCGTTAAATAGATCCTACCCCGTTAGGCCTATAGCCAAATTTTCAGATCGATATCATTTTTCTTTCTCGATATACTTCTAATAGACGCCCAAAAAAAATCACCCTGTATGTGTACCAAATTTCAAGTCAATATTTTAAACTTCCACAAAAAAGGTTACAGACAGACCGACAGACAGAATTTTTTTTGCTCAAACTTAAAATCTCGACGTTTCGTGACATTCTTAACCTATTTGAGCAATAAAAATTTTTTTGTCGTTACTATACTTCCACTGGATGTGGAAGTAAAAATGTTGGAAAAAAAAAATTGAACCGCCTTCAAAAAAGGTCACTAAAAAATATTTCATTTATGCCAAATCAATGAAAACGTTTGAAAGCGAAATATATCATTTTTTAACCCCTCAAGAACTTATAATGAGCTATTCATACGTTTTCATCAATTTCCGACCTTTGAAAAACAAATTTTTTTTCAAAATTTTGCAACTTTCAACCCTTATATCTCAAAATCAGCCCAAGAAAAACATCTGAAATTATTTTTCTGACATTATTGACGTTGAATAGAACAAGTACCTAAAGTTTCGTCCTTAACTACAAATATTTGTTTTAATTTTTAAAAAATTCCCGCCAAAAAACGTCCCGTAATTTTCGTCTAAAATTTTGGTGGGGGATGTGGAGTTGGTGTACTTTCATAATACCGCGGTTTCTTTCGTAACTGCAAAAATTTTTTTTCGACCTTTACCCACAAAAATTAATGCCTCACTCTCCTCCGTCACGTAACCCAAGTAAGTATCAGGCTTAAGGCACTATAATATTCGATAATGTTGGCTAGATACAAAACAATTAATACAGAAAAGTTGACAATGGAAACTTGCTCTGAAGATTTTTTGAACTCTGACTTTTATAGCCTCTGTAAGAGTAATAATTATACTTAAAAAAAAAACTTACATTTTACATAGTGCTCCTCAAATTTACACCTCATTAACTTGTACACTTCCAAATATTTCTGATATTCTGTTTTCTTTCTTGTAACTTCATCAGATAACTGCAAAGAAAAAACGTAATTAATGCACTTTTATTGAAACGTCCATTTATACTATTATAATAGGCATATTAAATGCAGATGGAAGATCAAATAAGTCAAAATAATGACTAGTCAGGGCCGTATTGACACATAGGCAAAGTAGAGATGTCCCCTAGCGCGGAAAATTTTATATTGCGGCATACCCTTAGACAAATTCTGTATTCATTATATTACATTTTTTTCATATAAAAGTAAAGTGACTTGTGAGTAGTGTGAGTGATTTGAATTTTGCTAATTGGGGACATAATGAGAAAAAAATTCCAGGTTTAATAATTGATGAACGGGGGGGAGGGGGGGGGAGTAGTGATAGGAAAACATGTTTTTGTCCAAGTCTTGATGGGCGGGGGTGGGACCATGTGAAAATTTTTCTCCACTCCAAATCTCATAATTGATGAGCCGTCGGGGGAAATGTGAATTTTTGCGGTGGTCGAAATTTATAATTTTTGTTGTGTTAGTAAAACCACTGGAATGAGGGACACTCACATTGGGGAACAGCTCCATCAAAAGGGTGACTGTCCCCCCAATGGGGGACGAATGGTCCCTTTATATAAAAGGTGGGAATACAACTCAATCATTTCTTTTTTTGTATTACGTGTTATAATCAACATCGGCTCATATAATGAAAAAAAATAAACACCGGCTAAGTGTGAGTAGGACTGGCACGCCGGGTCTCGTCCTGATAAATATGGTTAGGTACATAGCAACAACTAATATTAAGTGCGTTTTATAAAATTATCTTTTGTAAATTTTTTGATGTGTCTGACTTCCATTAGTGATGGGCGATATATCACGAACTGTGATTTAATCACTGATATTAAGAAATCACAGGTAACGACTGTTAGTAAAGTTGGCAGAAAAGCGTGACGTGATCACGACTTTCCGTATTTCGTTCCCTTGCCGTGGTCTAACCAAGACGATATTTCACGATATTTACTTTGAGTCGATTATTGTTTGCGGCCGTATGTATTAACACGTAAAGCAAGCGATCCCGTGCCTTATTAGCGTTATTAGATACGCATTTCCCACTATTTAGATATTTATATAAATAAATATCTTTGTCTTTTATTGACTGGCGATGTGATGTGGCGATTCGAGGCAGGGTCGTGATGGAACATTTTTGTTATAACACCAGAAGTATAACTACTAAAAACCATGCGTAAAAATATTTTATATGATTAAATAGGTATACTAGCAATTTTATTGCAAATATTGAGCATTTACGTTTCGGCATGAAATATGAATAAAAATATGGAATTCGACAATAAGCAAATGAAAACATTTTTAAAAAACATCCTTATAGGTGTATTATAAAACAACAAAAAAAATAACATTAAAAAATAAATATACCATTTTAAATTAACAAAAATTCGTATAAAATAAACATAAATATAAACAAGAAATTTATTGATGCTTCCGAATGTTAATGTTTGTACTGTCGTGAGCAAAAAAAAATAGGGCAACTATTTTTCTAATGTAAATCTGTCTCTATTTGCACACTTGCAATGAATTTTGACGAATAACTGACAATGTTCCAAAAATTACAGTTAGATGTACACAACTAGATTTTAGCAAAAATACGTTATATAAGACCTGTCCGATTTTTTGCGCACGACAGTACAACTTTACAAAAATATCCTATTATCAAGTTCCATTCAAAACCTAGTATGCTTTTGCTTTATTACCAATCCATACATCAGAGGTTATTTGGATAAACAAATCATAACATATATTATACATATTATGCATATCTGCGGCAGCACAGATTACCAAAAGTAGCTAATTCACCATTCACTGTCTGTCGGCGCTTATTTATGGATAGGGAACAATTAACAATTTCTCTCGTACGTCGTATTATGAAAGTCGTGATCACATCACGCTTTAAATTCACTGATATAAGAAAATCACAGTAACGATTTACGTTGTGATTGAAAAATCACGATATCGCCCATCACTAACTTCCATAAAGCAGATAGAATGTGGTCTGTATGTGACCTATCCTAGCATGCGTTATATTGAGGAATTATTTAACAACATTTTGTCGTTCTACCTTTTTCTTTGTGAATTATCTCAATGACAGCAACAGAGGCTACCAGCCATACTTCTCTCAGTAAGTATTCATTTCTAACAACCAAGAATCTCCTTGTGAAACTATTGCTACTTAATATATATAAGACTTTCTAATGCTCAGAATTAAATACTTTACGACAAATGCCGCAAAAATGCTTACTAGGAAGTTCTTTAACACAAGGTAATCGTGATTTACAGAAAAACGAGAAATTTCAGACATTTTATCTGATTCACCTATAATACCAATTTAAACTTTATTCTTGTGCTAATTGCATTTTGCAATATTCGGATCGTATCGTAATGTTGATACAGTTGTTACAAAGTTTAATTAATTCAGTATAAGCTCATTCACACGCTTATGTAACTGTGAGATGCTAGATGACAAATTCCATGTTATAAAACTCATAGATTAATTTAAAATAAAACAGTCATTCTTCATCTTTATAAAGAATTCTTTTTATATGGCATAAAGTTACGTTTGTCCCGTTTCACTTCTGGCTTAAACAAGAGAGATATTGCAACATTAAAATGTTAATAATAATTATTCAGTAGGACGTTCCAAATTTTGATAACGGAAAGAGAACAGTTTTTCGGAAAAGTCATCTGATTCAATTTCTATTTTTTGTTTGTTGTAAGGTAGGTACCTACTTCATCCACCAAAGTTTTAAGATATAACGGTTCCGTTTTTCATTGAGTACGGAACTCTAACAAGTAAAATTGAAAATTTTAAAAACCCCCGATCAATGTATCTAATCGTACCAGTTTCATATGAATCAAAATGAGGCCCAAATCATGTTCGGCTACCACAATTGTCTGCACATTTTCAATTTTACTTCAATCGGACAATTTCAGAAAAGTTCAACATGGCGAATTCAAGATGGCGACCAAACATCAAAATCTAATATGGCCCATAACTTTCTCGACAAAATACTCTTTCAAATAAAAAAAACTACATCAAAATGGGATCACCCGTTGAAGAGATATGAAGCCGCAGACAGACAGACAAACAAACATACGCGTCAAATTTATTTCTTTTGGGGTCGGGGGTTAAAAAATAAGTAAGAACCTATTTCCCCACCTAAAAAGGGGGGGGGGGGGGGGTTACTTGAAATAAGACGAAAGCTTTACGTTTTGAGACCTTGGGAATACGAAAGTGTTTTTTTAATACCTGTGTAGCTGCCCATTCTTTTAAACTTCCAAATACAAAATACTGCCCCTGTACAAAAATTCACGTGGTTTAATGTGAGCAGGCTTAAGGACAAAGCCTTTGGACATATGAGAAATATGAAAATACGTAAATTAGAAATAAATGTTTACAAGTCTTTAACAGGTCTACAAACAAATGATTCCTGAATGTGGGTGTACTATTTCTAATTAACTTTCGCAATGTACACTTTTCCTAATGAAAAATGAAGATAACTGCGCTACCAACGATTATATTAATAGAAGCTAACGGATGTTGTAAAGATTAAAGTTGTAAGGTAAATGTTTCCATGCAATTTATTTGTTGTTGTAATGTTACTTATTTGCAGGAATTGAAATTGCATGTTCGATGAATTCATCCAGAACTGCAGACACCGTTACGTAAATGTCATTGTGTTTGTCCTTCCGCGCAGTAACACTTTTTTACAAGTACTCGATGGCTTCCAAATTAATTTGCGTTTCGATATTACCAAAGGGAAATGATCGGAATAAGACTTTTCACTCAACGTTGGAATGTAACGAGAAGAAACTGAATTTGGGTGAGGCAGACTGCGAGTACCTGTTTGATTAACATTTTGTCCGAACACGGCACAACTCACTTTTACATGGTGTCACTAAGATTAAGTCAATATATATTTTATTTTTATTGTTCAAATAGGCAGTCGGTAACGCCCGACTGCAACTTCCTTTCGTTTCGTAATAGCTTCATTAAACACAAACATTTTAATATAAAATTGATAGATCACTTAATCTACGTAAAGTTCATTTGAACCTGAGAGACACACTGTATATTGCAGTTTTCGTATTTTGTACATCTTCGTACTTTTGTGTGCTTAATCAAAATCCTTAATAACATTTTTTCTACTAGTACGGCTCCTTTCTAAAATATACATACGATCCCTTCTGGAAGAAAGCGTGAAATTTGGCATACATGTGGCTTTCATGTATATGCTTGGAGATACGTTGAGAAATGATTGTTCCCCCAAAATTGAGTGAAATTCTAAATAGCGGCTCAAACAAGCCTAACTTACATACATCACCGGTTGGCATTGGAAGGTAATTTGGATGTCCAAGTGTTGGTTTAGGGATTCAAGGAATTTGGAAATTTTCGGCTGTCATCTTGGATTATTGCAACCATTTATATATACAGTGCGTCGCAGGATAGATGTAACAAGAAGTGTAATGGAAAAAACATTTTAAAATTTTGGAATGCCATTTGGGAATCCAGTCCTGATTGGTGTAAAACTATGGTATATAAAAAATGAGTTGAAAATAAAATTATAAATTAATAAGCTACCTTAATTTTTCAAGATATGAAAGAATTTCAGTAAGAAACGTTGTTTAGAATGCATTATTATGCTTCTTTGTCAAACAGGAATATAAATTTACTTTGTTGGAACTGCTTTTTTTCAATAAAGCAGTGTTTTATTTTGAACTATGCAACTAAAACTTTTAAAAATGATTCTATCAAATTGAGATGATAACTTTGAAATCACATAAATAATTTTTAGTTTTCGTCGCATCATTCAAAATAAAATACTAATTAATTGAAAAAAGGTCCACAAATGCAAGATTTAAGAAACTTGTCGCATCTCCTTTCATCTTCCTCTCATTTGGTTATAGAAGTTCGAAGTTCGAAAGACAGTTATTGTGACATGATGCTTCCTGGGCCGCCAGATCTCTTATGGCCATTTTGACCAACAAATCCTGCCGTTCAAGAATTGCTACTCCATCGCGAATACGCTTTTCGATCTTCAGAGTTGTGACATCATGCAGGGTCTCCTTATCGTTCGCGAGTTTATTGCAGAAGAAACAAACTTTTGTGGTTGTAGAACATGTATCCCTTGATGCGCGTTTTGTGCTACTTGGTTCCGCCACTAATTTATTTTCAACTTTGCTTTTGTTTTTCTTGACGCGCTGAATTATAGTCTTGTTGTACGGCAATTTTTGTGAAATTTAGCCTGTTTAAATTGCAAGTGTTTCCAAGAATGATCCTGCCCCCTTCAGACTTTCGATTAATCTTCAGGTATGTCCCCAAACTCATTTAATGACGAAGCATCCTCTGCCAGACTTACATAGCTCAGTCTCAGTCCTCAGTCCGCCCTGGTGGACAACTGCCTTTTTTCAAATAGGCGGTACACCTGTGTCCAGTTGACAAAACAAGCACTTAGTCCAATCTGTTCTTGCCGCTGAACTTGCCATTATGAGCTTGCACAATTTATATTAACTAAATATATATAGATATGTTTTACAAGCAAATTTGTAAAATTCATCACTAACAAACTACCTTTATTTTTCAAAATATGAAAAAATTCCACCAAGAAAAGTTGTTTAGAATGAAATATACTCCCTTACCGAATTTCAGGAATATACATTTTCTTTGTTAAAATGCCCCGTTTTTCAATATATGAATACTTATTTCATTTTGAACGATGCAACCAAAACTTTTTTAAAAATTAAGTTGAGAATTAGTTCAGGAACGGCGTCATGGAAAGGGGGTGATCGTTACTTTAAACGAGGTAGTCGATTTTTTTAAATCTTGTATGTATTGTAGAGAGTATGTATAATCCAATTTTTAGACCTCCAAACCCTTGGTAAATTTTTGTGTGGACGAAAGTAATACGAATTTTTGGCACTTTTTTCAGTTTGTGGCCTATAACTTAAAAACAATGCATTCAATCGAAAAGTCATTTATTATCAAAATTAAAGATCATTAAATTTCGCTTCGAATGAGTGCCTCATAGTTGAAATTTCATCAAGAGTTATGGACGTAATTGGCAGTCGAATAACAACAATTTTTACCAACTTGTAAAAAATTCACACTGGGTAACTTTTTAAATGTCTTCAGCTCTGAGACGGCTAATCTAAATGAAAAAATCCATAGAATGAAAGTTGTAGAGCATGTAATTTCAAGTTCATAGATTACCTGGTTTTCCAATTTCGATCAATATTAAGCAAAAAAAAAAAAAATTAAAAAAAAAAAATTCAACTTTGAGGTACTCATTCGAAGTGAAATTTAATGCTTGATAATAGATGACTTTTCGGTTGGATGCATTGTTTTTAAGTTATAGGCCACAAACTGAAAAAAGTGCCAAAAATTCGTGGTTTTTCGTCCACACAAAATTTGCCAAGGGTTTGGAGGTCTAAAACTTGGATTCTACATACATACAAGATAAAAAAAATCTACTACCTCGTTTCTTGTAACTATAAAGTACCCCGTTATTGAACTAAATGCTCTGAGGTCATATAAACAGAAACCAAAGTTTTCCCTGCATTAATTCATAAAATATTAATCATTGGAAAAAGTGTTAGTTCCAAAAAAGTTACTTCATTTTCCTGAAATTTGGCAAGGGGGCATACAATTATATTCTAAACAACTTTTCTTAGTGAAATTTTCTCATATCTTGCAAAATAAAGGTAGTTTATTAGCGATGATTCTTACAAATTCGCTTATAACACACCCTGTATAACACAGACCCAACTCATGTTTAGTGTATCTTAGTTTTACATCAAGCAGAACTAAATCCCCAAGTGCCATTCAAAAATTGTTTGTCTATTACATCTTGTTACATCTATTCTGGAACAAACTGTATATATAAATAGTTGCCATAATCTAAGATGACAGCTGAAAATTCTCAAATTCCTAGAATCCCTAAACATACACTTGGACACCTAAATTACCTTCCAGTGTCAACCGATGATGTATAGTAGTAAAGTCATATTTGTTTGAGTCGCTATTTTTAATTTCACTCAATTTTGAGGGAAACAATCATTTCTCAACGTGTTTCCACATCTACATTGAAGCATATACATGAAAAGCTATACATGTATGAAGTTTCATGTTTTCTTCCAGAAGAGACCGTAACTCTTATGTTTTTAAGCTAACAAGCCAGACTATACGGAAAGTTGTCGGGTTTCAGTTCAAAAAGGGTTTTATATGCCACTTATATTCAGTATTTTAGTATCTACAATTCTATACAGGGTGTAACGCAACTTACCCGAAAAATTTTAACCCTACATGCACATTTAAATAAGAAGTCTACTTCTTAAAAAAAATAATAAAAGTCCAACACAGAAAAAGATACACATTGTTAAAGTTAAAAATTAATGGAAATGTTAAAATAACCTAGTATTTAAAATTAAAATTTTTAATTAAAATTTTTTTTTAATTTTTTTTTTAATACAACAGTCCTTCAATTAAGTAGAGTTCAATAAGTTACCATTTTCATCAATTTGTAACTTTAACAATGTGTATCTTTTTTGTGTTGGACTTGTATTAATTTTTTTTAAGAAGTCGACTTCTTATTTAAAGGTGCATGTATGGTTAAAATTTTTCGGGTAAGTCGCGTTACACCCTGTATACATGTGTGTATATTGTAATTAGGTATATATCCGGCGCTGCACGCACGTCATTTCAGCCTAGAATAGCAGAACATAAACAATTTATTTATATTAGGCTAAAAACAAAACTATTATTCATTTAATATAAAGGAACATAACATTAGTATATTACATATATGTGAGAACATTGACTGAGAAATCGAGGGCGTAATATTATTAAGAGCATTTATAAAATGATCTACATCAACAAGAAAAATAACGTTTGGCGGTTTAATTGAAACATAAACTGGACACTAAAATATAATGTGGAAAATAGATAGATACGTAGATGATATTTACGTCTCTCTAGTCTCTATTTTACAATTACATCACAGTATATAAAATGGGAGAAAGAGTCAAATAAAAACTTACATGCTTACATACAAATGTGCCTAACTGCAATTAAAAAAATGAAATGACTTAAACTTAGGTACATTTCATTGGGTAAAAAAACTCATCTAAGGTGTAACAATTTTTGTTAATCAGAATTTTTTTTTTGAAAATGTGAATACTGGGCGAGGTTTTAATTTCGTTGCTTAGCGCATTGTATTTACAACCATTATTAAAGAATTTCATCTGATACATAGCGGAGGTTATCAGGTTGCAACATATCTTGTGTCTTGTATTGCACTGATAAAGATCAAAAATGGTAAAAATACTGCCAAATAGTTGTTTTAGCCAGAAATTGCCAATTTCAAATAATTTTAAAAAAATTACTTGCCTTTAACGATGTATTTTAATGTATAGTAAAAAAAGTCACATATATTATTTTATTGACGAAGGCTACTCCAAATATTTAATGTTTACCGAAAGGTGATCAAATGTACTTTAAAAAGTTATATTAGTACATTTTTATGTCTAAATGTTAAAGTTTTTGAGATATAAGCGAAATGAGCGTGGCTTGTGCCTGTCCAAAAAATGGCGAAAGAGTATGAGCGGGTAGCAATGTAAAAAGTGCCCCCGCACCTACCGAACTAAAATGGCTTCCATAAAATATCTCGTATGCTGACTGTCTTGTGTACAAAGATTTAAGTTCGTGGACTCTGCATGGGGTGAAAAAAAAAAATAATTTACCCCTAAATGTTTTATTTTTTCTCACCTCCTATTTGACGGATCGCTTTGTAATTTGGCTCAAATAATATTAGTATTAGGAGAGTTTGTTTTAAAAATATTACTCTTCTATGATGATTTTATGCATTAAAAAAATTAATACATTTTTTCAATGGCCTGAAGGGTGACTACCCTGCTTGACACTATTACCATATTTTGATATAATATGTATTTAAACTATAACATATAACAGTTATAGTTTTATTAATGCGGTGGAACGGGTTAAAAATAAATAAAAATTATCTGAACTTGCAATATTACGAGTATATTATCTAATATTTAGATAGGTAATCATACAATTCATTCAGACAAGAGTAACTGAGTGATGCAGAAATTGGACCCATATTGCGAGCAAAGGAAAAAGGAACCCGACCAGAATGGAAGGATGTCTCAAACAAAGGAGTAGGATTGAAGGCTTTGTGGTCGCAATGGGATTCACTTAGAGCATGAGACAGGCTTTTTTATTATTACATATAAACATCTATAAGACTCATTTTATTAACCATTAGGAACATGATAACTCATAAAAAACATAATTTATCCAAGTCACTTTCCTCATCTAAATGTGGCAGTAAAGAAAGTTTTATTGGTTGATTCGATTATAGTACCTCCAATGTTTTCACATATTATACATTGTTATTGTTTTTGCGTTTTACATTAAGTGAGCTAATTTTTCTCTCAGAACTATTGCTATCAGTTGTAGAACTTTCCATTTCGTGCATAACACTAACTACTATCTAAGTTTTTTAAAAAGGGAAAAATTAAGTATTAGGTACAATACAAATAACATAAGAAAACCACGAGTACGATACACACACTTAAAATTCCGGGGATAAGATACTATATATGAGAAAGTAACAGTATGAGATGGAGCTACGGAGATTTGTAAGACAGATGCGGCTGCAGCAGAGCGGGGGCGTGAATAGCCAGTGGTCCGGCAGCCAATTGAAAAATAACTTATTTTGTGTTTTTAGTGCCTCTTCAACTGCCACAGCACGCACTTCTGACCGCGGGGTGTCTTTAAAGGCAGCTTCTACTTCGAGGGCACGCACCAAAGCCTCGGTAATACTTTGATACCGTGATATTCTAAGAATTCGCCCGACCTCTTCGGCCCTGATGCCATCTAAAAAGGCTCCCACGGCTAGTTGTTCCTGAAATTCTCTTGGTGCACTCGGATATGTCAGGTGTGCCAGTCTCTCTATCGCACCTTCGAATTCTTGTAAGCTTTCCCCAACCTTTTGCATTATTAATTTTAGCTGAGCCTGGTATACTTGGGAAAGGTGTTGGTCGCCATATCTCAAGTCTAATGCAGCTTCCAAGACTTTGAAGTCCCTTTGTTTCTCCACCAGGATGGTCTGAAGTAACTCTGAAGCTTGGCCCCTTAGCGCCAAAACTAATGCCATAGCCTTTTCCTCCTTACCCCAGTTATTCGCACTTGCAGCCACCTCAAATTGTCTCTTGTACGTTGTCCATGAGCTTCGGCCGTCAAATGAGGGAGGTTTTAAACCAGGACCTGATGATGCTACCAGCTGGCCTCCTTTCTCTCTCAATTGTCGTTTAAGGCGCTCCACTTCTCCTTCGGCCTTACTCATCTTTTCTTTGATGTCGCTTACTTCCCCTTTGACTTGACTGATTTCTGTCTTGACCCCACCTACTTTATCTTCGACCTTGTTTATCTCTTCTTTGATTTCGTTAGTGATTGAATTCATGGCGTCTTGTAGGGTTTTTATTTGATCACTCAGGATTTTCCTCAGTTCTTCCTGGCGTCTTTCTCGTTCTTCTTTCTCCTCTTGACGCCTTATTTCCAGGTCTTCCATTATTTCCTTCAATTCGTGTCTTTCATCTTGACGCCACCTTTCTTCCTCTTGACGTCTTCTTTCTTGCTCTTCTTTTTCTTCTTGACGTCGCTTTTCTTGTTCTTCTTTTTCTTTGCGATGTCTTATCGGAAGTGAAATAAATAAACATGAATGAATTATATGATTACCTATCTAAATATTAAATAATATACTCGTAATATTGCAAGTTTAGATAATTTTTATTTATTTTTATCCTGTTCCACCGCATTAATAAAACTGTAACTGTTATATGTTATAGATATAGTTTAAATACATATTATATCAAAATATGGTAATCGTGTCAAGCAGGGTAGTCACCCTTCAGGCCATTGAAAAAATATATTAATTTTTTTTTAATGCATAAAATCATCGTAGAAGAATAATATTTTCTAAAATAAATTATCCTAACACTGATATTATTTGCGCCAAATTACAAAGCGATCCGTCAAATAGGCGGTGAGAAAAAAATAAAACATTTAGGGGTAAATTATTTTTTTTTCCACCCCATGCAGAATCCACGAGCTTAAAACTTTGTACACAAGACAGTCAGCATACGAGACATCTTATGGAAGCCATTTTAGTTCGGTAGGTGCGAGGGCACTTTTTACATTGCTACCCGCTCATACTCTTTGCATAAATTTTCAACAATCATAACTCAGTCAATTTTTGAAACAAAGCAACCAACCTGGGCTTAAATTAAATGTCTTTTTATAAACTACAAAAAAGTTCCTTGCAGGTTTTTTTGTACATATCAGAGTTACAGAGTTTTGCAAAAAATATAACTAAAAAAATTGCAATTTAAAAAAATTGTAAAAAACAAATGAATAAATAAAAATCGGGCATTTTTTAATTGTAGGGATTTCAGTATTTTGAATTTCCAACATTTAAAAAAAGAACATTCAAATCGGTGCTTTAATGACCGGTTCCAAATAAAACTGTACAGGGTACAAATAATTTTGCCAAAAATAGGAAAAACTAAACTACAATAAATGCTCGAATTGTCTTCCATTGACATCTATGCAAATTTATCGCAATTCTAATATTTATTGAGAAGGCCATGGTAAAAAAAAGAAAATCGAAGTAATCGTAAATGTCAAAAACTAATTTGTGAGTTAAACCAAACTATATTGATGGTATTTTTAAACAAGAGGTGATTGTTATTTTAATTAATAAAAAGTTGTCGTACAACAAAACAAACATTAACTTAAAAAATAGATGAATAAGACTATTATTTTGTTCGTCTGACTATTATTTTGTTGAATTCTGTAAAATTAAACTAGATAATAGTATATTTTATTTTTAACTATTATCGAATTGTAATTCTAACCCAGTATTAGTTCGCTGTATTATTGTACTTGGTAGACAAACCAATATTATTGTCGTCTTCTAGAAGTTCTAAAAGAATTACCATAAAATTTGCTTGCTTACCACGTAGTCTATTAGAGAAATTATTCCCAGATGACGCCACATAAAAATCACTGACAATAATCAATCATGCATTATCTTATACTCTTATGAATTTATAGAAAATGAATAACGTGATTGCAATGTTCAAATTCTCTTATAAACGATCTCTAATCTTTGGTTTGGGTGGTCTGATGTCTCAATACTGAGATTTTGGCTAACCAAAAAAAACTTCATCATACAATAAAGTGTAGATCAACCTAAAAATTAGTTGGTGAACAAAAAACAAAGTCGTTGTACTATTTAATTGTAGACCAAATTGAAAATGGTTAGTGAACATAAAAAAATGTCATTGTACTATTTAATTTGTTACAAGAAGATATGATTATTAAACTACGAAAACAAATACAGTTGTATGACTATTCTTTTCTGATTGATTTAACTATGAAACTAGATAGACGTGATTTCATATGCTCTTTTTGATTGAATTTACCCATTATTTTCTTTGAGTGTATGATATGATTAATTGTTTTATAGAATGCGGAGAAGATTCGAATTTAGCTTCCGAGCTTTATTTTAATAGGTAAGTTATAGACAGCAAAACTTTCTGCCAAAAGTACCGCCTAATAGACCTCGGGCCCAGGCCTAAAATAAAAAATGATTACTTCACTGCTGAAACTTCGTGAACGTATCATTCTCAGCAAGTCGGACAACTTTTTCCTCTACGAAAAGTGCTTCAAACTTATGGATTTGGTGCAAAAAAAATGTATTACCTCAGCATAGTTTTTCATTATAATCCCAAGTTTTTTTTTAATTTAAAAAAAGAAAAACATTGTGTCGGAAAAATACCTTGGGTCGTTTGACGCATCCCAACACGGAGAAGTTTCAAATAAAAAAAAATTATTACCTCACAGCTGATTTTTCAGGACAGCTTATTAAAAATATTTTAAATCAAGTGGCAAGTACAAGTAGTGTATTACATGACTTGATTCTTGATCAATTAATAGTTATCCGACAAAATTACTTGGTCTGTTTAGTAGTCGGACAAAAAAAGAAAATTTTCAAAAACGAGTACCCTTACGTTATTGCAATTTTAAACGCGTAAGTATTATTATTACATGTGTAATTTTATTTGAAATAATTAAAAATAATGTGACATTATTATTATATTTATTAACATTATAACAATTATTATCATCATTATTAATAATTGTACTGAAATTTTTAGTGTTTTTCAAACGCTTTTATTTAACTCACTCGTGGTATGTTCGAATACGTAATTTTTTCGTTGGCCTTTTGTATCGCTTTTTCCTCATACTTCCCGATTAGCTAGGAGTTTGAAATTTTGGGAAAAAGTTGCCCGGTTATGACAATATAACATAGTAAAAACTTGAGATTCTATTGCAAAATGAAAGCACTAAAAACAATAAAATTTAATTTTCGCAAAAATGCTAAAATCGCTTCTAATTGAGCTGGAGCGCTGAAATTTGGTATACAAGCATATTTAACATGCCGAACAAAATTTTGCAAAAATAATTGGTATATTTTGATTGTTTAAACAAAATTTTATTGCACTCTTAAAAATTCGTAAAATTTTTAAGATGACACTGATTTCTATATAAAAACAAGTGCAGATGACTAAGATATGTTTTATTAAACTTTTTTATTTTGTTTTTTTTTTTTGGGCGTACAATTTTTTCAGTTTGGTTATTTTTTACATTATATTCAATCATTATCTTCATGATTTTCCGATTCACTATCTACTTCCGCTTAATCTACAGTTCCCGATTCGGTACTCGGTTCCCAATCATCTTCAATTTTATATTTTTTCAATTTTTTCCGAAAATCTCCAAAATTTTTGTCGGACAGATGGTTCAATGTATTGTATACATCATTACAAAAAGTACAATATAAAAGTTAGATATGAGGTAGTAACTATACGGGTTGCATAAAACCTTTAACTTTAAGGTGTCGGACAACGAAATTGCCCAAAAATTTTTGTCGGACAATATTGCCACTTGATTTAAAATATTTTTAATAAGCTATCCTGAAAAATCAGCTGTGAGATAATACATTTTTTTTATTTGAAACTTCCCCGTGTTGGGGGTGTCGGACGCGTCAAACGACCCAATGCATTTTTCCGACACAATGTTTTCCTTTTTTAAATAAAAAACACTTGCGATTACAATGAAAAACTATGCTGAGGTAATAATTTTTTTTTTGCACCAAATCCATAAGTTTGAAGCGCTTCCACGAAAAAACGGCCCCGCTACCGAAATTTTTCATAGAGGAAAAAGTTGTCGACTTGCTGAGAATAATACGTTCACGATGTTTCAGCAGTGAGGTAATCATTTTTTATTTTAGGCCTGGGCTCGAGGTCTATAAACAATATTTTTAGATACCCAGAAAAGAGACAGCCAGACATAAAAATATTCAAAAGGCTACAACAAAATTTAAAAGAGTTTGGATCATTTGTAAAACCTGGAGCAAAAATATATAACAAAGCAGGTAGAGAAGCTGTAGAAAATATTGTTTTAGAAACTGTAAGAGAAAATCCTAATATATCGTCTCGCGAAATACAAGTTACTTAAAAAA
Organism: Rutpela maculata; assembly: GCA_936432065.2. Lineage (NCBI taxonomy): Eukaryota > Metazoa > Arthropoda > Insecta > Coleoptera > Cerambycidae > Rutpela > Rutpela maculata. Next base: position 22,365,355 of record OW386291.2, read on the forward strand.
AAAAAAATCAAACTACAAAATTAGGATTAGTCACCATCTATATCCAAACGACTTTCAAAGGCGTCTCGATTTTTGTCAGTGGTTTTTGCATCAGTGCAATAAAGTGCCAAGATTTGAAGGAACAATTATATAGACAGCTATATAAACAGTGCCGGAATTTTTAATCGGCATAATAACCACCACTGGGCTCATGAAAATCCGCACATAACCGCTATAGTTAACCGTCAAGGACGATTTGGATTTGGTGTATGGTGTGGTTTTATTGAATACCAAATAATAGGTCCTCATTTTTTTCACGATAATTTGAATACCGGAAATTTTATTAGCATTCTACGACAAGAAATAAAGCCCTTTATAGATAATATGCCTGTAAGACAACTTTACTTTACCAACACGATGGCGCCCCAGGTCATACGTCAAGTGAAACACGGAATTATTTAAATGCTCAATTTGGGGAGGATTGGATAGGTATCTGTGTATATCAGTCAGGACTAGTTTATCAATGTCTAGTCAGCTGAGTTAACTAAATTGATAACTAACAATTAATTTAGCTAACTGGACATTAATAAACAACAAAGTAGTTTAGATATTGTTTAATTTTTAGGAAATAATGGTCCTATTTTGTGGCCAGCTAGATCTACTGATATAACCCCTGCCGACTTTTGGCTTTGGTGTTATTTCAAAAATATTATATATAGAGAACATTCTAATAACATAAAAGAATTGGAAAACAAAACATTAGCTGCGTAGTTTAGTTCTTTCTATTTTTGGCAAAATTATTTTATATTATAAGTTTATGTTGTTGTTAATAGTTTTCCATGGCCTCCTCACAAATATATTAAATTTTTCGAAAATTAACCACTTTTTCTTGAGATAAATATGACATGATATATCGTTGGATAGCTAATTTAAATTGTGATCGAATAATGAAATAATTTACAGTGTTCCATTTAAACAAACACATGTTATGTCTACATCTCGAAAACTGAGACATGCATAATTTTCTTCTTATCAGCAACGGATTCTACTCAAAAAAGTGCCTCAAGAATGCGTTACTCAACTTTCGATTCGACACTTGGTAATTGAGATATAGAGGTCATCTAAAAATGCCAATTTTCGAAAAACGCTCTGTAGTTCTGTAGTCGAAAAAGACAGACGATCGCGGTTTGCTCCATTGTTTGTTTCTCGAAAATCGAGCTCAGGACATCTATATTGGTTCTTGTCTATCTGCCATAGTTTTAGAGAAAACCCCAAATCCCATCTAATTTGGTCCACCCTGTATAGGGTCCTCCACATTTTAAAATGAGTCAAGTCAAGTAAATAATCTAATAAAATAAAATCATTAATCGAAAAAAAAAAAACTTTCATTAAGAAATTCATTGACGAGGAACCTACCCAAAATTAATAATATTCATTTTTAAAAAGTGAAAGTTCTCACACCATCACTTAAGACGGTTATTGTTACGTAACATGCAAGATTGCAATCAGTTTATTGTATACCTAAAGACGGCTAATTACATGTTAAAAAGGTAACGCGCGTAAATAGAATATACTATTATGTATTGTGAGACATTTTTCTGTCTGTTTATTTAGATCGCGTGGATATCTCCGTTGGAACTAATTAGAACAAATAGATGATGTGGCGTTAGCCTATAAAATTTGGCAGACCATTAAATAACACGGAATTTTAATTCTCTTCTAATTTTAGAAATGACTGCAGGTTTGTAGCTTGAAAAAGTGAATTGGTATCTAATATTAATCAAGACACTGTATCTGATAAACAATAACGTTGTTGAATGTCGAGTTACGTTATTTATAAAACTTTGCATTTTATTGCTTGTTGAATTTTTATTGAACAAGGAAGAGATGTTGGAACGTTGATTAGTGGCTTGTCACATCCAAGAAGTAGTTAACATTATACTTTATATAAGGGCAGATCGACAGATCAGGTTGTACGTTATTATTCTTCTATTAGAAATCCATTAACGGAATTTCTATTTCACGATTCAGTATAACTATTGGTAATTACAAATTTACCGATATGTTGACGTACGTAGCAGGAATAAATTTTATACCAACCGGGTGGAGTAAAAAATTCTATATTACCATTATCGAATTCATTTAATTTTGATACAATACTTTGAATGCACAACTCGAAAACCTAGACATAATTGTGTCGACTGTGTTTCAGTTACAAGTCCTACCAGAATAACCAGGAAATATAACACACTTAGGAAAGAACGACCGAGTAAGTGTAACAGAAAATGACACAGCCCTGATTGCCAGATCCTGGAAAGTGAGGATCGCTACCAGAAACCTCCAAGAGGACTTGTGCAACAGATGGAAGGTAGCCGTCAGCGGCGAGAAAAGCAAGGCGGACTCTTCAGAAAGTTAAGAAAATAAATCCCCACAGGTCACGTCTCCATGTACGGCGAAGACATCCAATGGTACGATACCGCCAACTACCTTGGCTTGATCATGGACAAAAGCCTAACATGGAGTCAGAACACAGAAGCCATCGTCAGGAAGGCCAGGAGGACAAGAGTTCTAATCTACCCAATGGTGGGCAGACAGAGCAGACTCAAAAAAACTCACGCTTATCAGGTCACTCATCAGGTGCCGTAGCCTGGGGCTACCAAGCGAATACCTACCTCCAGCAGATCCAGAGAGTGGAGAACGTCGCCCTTCGGACAGCGTGGACGCACCATGGTTCGTGCGTAACGCAGACATCTTCAGGGACTTGGAGTACACCCCAGTCACCGAAGTCATCCGGGAGAGAGCCAAGAAAATATATGCCCTTGCCGAGGAGCTCGAGAACCCGTTCATTATGGAGGCCATTGACTAGGATCCAGCCGACACTCCTAGGCACAAGAAGTCGAAGATGCAGATCATGGATAACGGATACCACCACCGATGAAGACAACCCACAGAAGAGACATGACGCTCACCAAACCACCCACCCACTACCCTGCGGGTACCGGACAAGCACCGTCCAGTACCCGTAGTCATCTAGCTCCATGTAGACCGAGAGTGCTACCAAAGCACTTAGGTTTGCACTTCCTCGAGCTACATAGCTCATCCCCACCTAACCATCAATGATCCAGAGGATGTCAATTGACATTATGTGTACCGGCATCCAATTCCAGCCAAAAATACCCCAAAATCTCCAAACGGACAGATGACTACTTCCGGAGATGACAAGCTGGCGAAGAAAGAACACCAAGCTAGAAGAGCACCAGAAGAGAAAGGCCTTAGCCAGCAAAGTACAACAACCAGGACCAGGAGAGGTGGGCCGAAATCATCCACACCGCTCACATTTGTGAATGGGGTTGATGTAAAGTAAGCTCGCCTACCTCTCACGAGGTCGGTCTAGGTCTACAGCGATGTACTAGGGTAAAGAACAGTAGTCCTGCTCGACCCTAGACATAATTGCCAGAGAATATTGGCGCGTGGCTGCTGGTTTCCAGGTCTTCTACCGCGTTAACTTTGTCGAGGTCTTCTTTTGTAGCGAAGTGAAGTATAGTTCGCTTCAGAAGAAGACCACGTCAAGCATTCAAGAAAGTCAACGCGGAAGAAGACCCGGAAACCACTAGCCAGATCACTAGCTCCGCGAGAGCCTTAGCACCAATGTAACAGAAAAGTTGACAAGAGTAGGAAACTGAATATACCGGGTGTAAGCGAATAGTGGGCCACCCCTGTAACTTCCTTGTTTATAAAGATATGGGGATGACATTTTGTATAGTGAGATTAGGTAAGATTTCCAACTTTTTGAGACCTATCCGCCATATTTATCACTTCCGGTTTCACGGCCCCAATAGTCTTTTCTAAATGGACCACCCTGTATGTTTTTACATTTTTGAAATAAAGATCACATTTTGGATACATTTATACTATTTTGAACAATTTATGCACGAAAAATAATTCGAATTTTAGTTGTCAATCTAGATGGCTGCTAATATGTTAAAATTATTTTTGTTCCAATGTAATTCATATAAAAAATACGAAAACGTGAATATGTCCAATAATACATCATACAGGGTGCCGTAAACTCATTAAAATCACATTTTTCAAAATGACTCATTTTTTTCAAATATTGTGATATGGGCCACCCGGATATTCAGAAAGCTCTATTTAGTAGGGGTTAAATGGCACCAAAAGCTCCGTAGTGTGTAATCGTTACCGGCAGGAATGACAATTTTTTTTAAGAAATATATGATTTATATCTAACTTCAATTAAATTTTGATCAGTATATTTGTGTTAATATTTTATATGCCACCCTTCGCAGGAGACAGAATGGGCCTCTGGCTCATTCTTGTTGCATCCACCCCCTATAAATTAGCAAGCCCCCGTACAATATAGAAACTTTTCTGTGAAGCATTTACTATAATACTGCCAAAAATGAACGAAATCCGTTCAATATGACAGTATTCCGAAGTTAAAACCTCTAGTTACTGTACTAAAAAGCGATAATGAGTAATTATTATTCTCATATAATAAACTGCAGGCCAAGTGAAACGAACCTCCTTCTCAGGGGGTGGCACTTAAAAAATAAATATATTTATTGGAGCTGAAAAATAATCAAATTTTAAGAAGAAAAGGTTCTATGCAATTACTTCCACATCCAGTGGAAGTATAGTAACGGCAAAAACATTTTAAAAAATTTTTATTGTTCAAATAGGCTTAGAATGTCATGAAACGTCGAGATTTTAAGTTTGAGAGAAAAAAAAATTGTCTGTCGATCTGTCGGTCTGTCTGTAACTTTTTTTGTGCGCACGTTTATTCTGGAACCGTTTAAGATATTGACTTGAAATTTGGTACACATATGTACTTTAACGAGATCTGGAACTAGATTATATTTTCATCTTGTTCCGTCGAAGGGTTGGGGGGTAAATTGGGGTAAATAGGTAAATCAAGCAGGTGAGAGTCCATAAAATTGGTATTTAGTATATACAAGAGAAGCTAAAGTTTCAAAAAAAATTTTGGCATTAGCCACCCCCACCCCATTATTAAAGGGGATGAAAAAAAACTGATTTAGTGTGTGTACAAGAACCAGAAACCTCAAAATATTTTTTTACTTCATCCACCCCCACTACCACCCCCCTATCACCACCCCCACCTCACTACCGATGTGGAGTATCGTTTTATGGGTTTTTGGGGTAGAAGATTTCAAATATTACAGTATTAAAGTTCCATAAACAATTATTTCCACATACAAAATTTTTTCGATGTGAGTGACTTGGATAGAAAATCTGGATGTGGAAGTAGTGATTCCTTGGGCAGCGGTTTTTTTTCACATAAATTGATAGTTTTTAAGTCATAACGACTTCAAAATTGCGATTTTAGCTTAAAAAAGGTATTTCCAAACGGCTTTCGTCAAGTATCTCGAAAAGTATTACTTTATCGAAAAAATGTTACAGACCAATTACAACAGAAAGTACAAACTGGGAATTAATTATATTTTTTGTTTATTGATGTAGGATGAATAATTTCGGAGATATTTAAGTTTATATTTTGCATCCAAGAGTTTCTAAATTACCTTTAAAGTTTAAAATGCATTTTTTTAAAGCAAGTGCTTTAAATGAGCAAAAAAAATTGAGCATCTACGTAATTCTACGAAAAACTGTATTTGAGATTATTTTTTTTTAAATTACTAATTAGAGTAACAAAATGGCGACCTTTTTATATAAAAAAATATAAATACGCATATTTTTCCGTCATAATTTCTTTATCTCTGATGCTACAGAAACGAGTCAAAAATAATTTGAAAGCGCAATTAATTGTCTTTAATTCCATTTCATAGCATGCGTGACATAGGTGTCACAATTTCTGAGATATTTAACATTTAAACTGCATTTTTCGTCTCATAAACGTTCGAACGCCATTTGTAAACTATCATATCTCCGAAACTATTAAATCTATGTAAATAAATAAAAAATCGAAATTCATTATCAGTTTATGAGCTTTACTTTTGGTCTCTACCCATTTTTCAATAAAACGGATATTTATTGAGATATTTCGAAAAGGAAAAAAAATTACGTTTTATCGAAAATACCTTTATAGTACGAAAAAATTTGAGCATCTTGATCATGCTATATATTAATGACAAACAGTGTTTGAAATTCCTTTCTTTTATTTACTGGCTAATTACAGTAACAAAATGGCTACTTTGTTATTAAAAAAATATGAAGACGTATATTGCTTCGGTCATAACTTCTTTGTTTTTTATGCTACAGAAACAAATTAAAAAACAGTTGAAAGCTTAATTAATAACCTATTATTCTACCTATTACATTCTTGACGTAGGTGTCACAGTTTCTGAGATATTTAACTCTCACACTAAATAATTGTCTTATGAACACTTGGATGCCAAATATAAACTTAAATATCTCCGAAATTATGAATTCTACATCAATAAACAAACAATATAATTAATTCCCAGTTTCTACTTTCTGTAATTGGTCTATAACATTTTTTCGATAAAGCAATACTTTTCGAGATATTTGACGAAAGCCGTTTGGAAATACCTTTTTTTTAAGCTAAAATCGCAATTTCGAAGTTGTTATAAATTAAAAACTATCAATTTATGTGAACAATTGCATAGAACCTTTTCTTCTTAAAATTTGATTCTTTTTCAGTTCCAATAAATACATATATTTTTTAAGTGCCACCCCCTGAGAAGGGGTGGCATTCACCCCCTATAAATTAGCAAGCTCCCGCACAATATAGAAACTTTTCTGTGAAGCATTTACTATTATATTGCCAAAAATGAACGAAATCCGTTCAATATGACATTATTCCGAAGTTTTGCTTATTTTTTACCTCAAGGTACTGTACTATTTCTTTAATTAACAATTATTATAATTATAAAAATTACACAGAATATTTAATTAATATATACAGTTGACATCTAATATGTATTCACGCCCCTATCGAGCTCAGAATTGTAGTTGGAAGTATCTTTGAGACTGTCATATGATTCCAATGCCACATCAATTTGTTATTTATAAGATATTTAATGATTGTTTACCGTTAAGAATAGTTGTTTTGCCATCCTCTATTATAAACTTAAAATTAAAATAATTTTCGAATATGTAGACGAGTAAAATTAATCAGCTGAATTTTAAACACATTTATACTAATTTTCACTATAAACGAGATATAATGTTCTTACACTGGCGCACCCACCAGAACATTAAAAATTCATGTGTATTAATTTAAATAATTACTGTTAATGCTATAATAGATAAATACAGGAGAGATATATTAATGTATAAATAGAAAATATTCATTTAAGGAATAATAAGATGGGACTTGTCTTCCATAGGAGCTTGACGAACACTGTGCATTTTTATCTTCTCAAATTCACGTTGCAGTACACCGAAAAAAGTGCACGTAAAATTACAACCTCATTACATTAGAATGCATGGAATTTTACTATTAGAATAATGTAGTAAGAAATCGCTACAGACAAATACATATACATGCCACATGAAAATATACATAACTTTCGAATTTATTCCTGTCCTAATGTGATTTTAAGTTGTTAAATTACAATGTAATTATCCACACTGAGTGCAAAACTAGCCCTCGTGTAAATTTACAGACCTTTTTGTAATGTTACAACAAATATGTGAATTCACATTACTACTGTAAAATTACAAGAATACTGTAGCAGTGTAACCAATAGCATTGGTAAATTTTATCACGTGATGAAGACTACAAACTACAACTTTAAGTAAATCCTTAAACTTGTCACCATTGTACATATTATTTCTGGCGGTGATTAATTCGTTCAAATTCAAGTATATCATACATCTACAAAACACAAGTAAGTATATTAACTAGATGAAGTAAAATATGGTATTTAAATCTAATAATTGTCACACTAATCATAATCACGGTACAAGCATGAATGCACCAAAATTACCACCAACATTATATTTAGCCAGCTTACAAATTCATATGTAAAACATATTTTCGTTTTACACACCACATTGCTACTTCTCATTATGTAAACACTAATTTTTTAAATTATATTTATATATGTTTATAATTCATAGGGCCTCCTGATGAAGTTTTATTTTAAGTTATTTACTGTGGTGTATGTTTAGTTAAGTTTACTTTAGTGTATTATTTTGTGTAGGTATATTTTTAAACAGTAAAAACAATATTCTAACATGTGGTTTTTATTACATACATTTAATTTTTTTCTGTTTGTGCTACATCAGGGAAAGCATGTACTTACTTTTATCTACAATTGCATATTGTATATATGTTTCAAATTTATTGTATTTAAGTATAATTTAGGTAGTTTTGAAATGTTAAAACAGTTGTCTCTAATTTATAACTTATCTAAATTATACTTAAAAACAATAAATATGATCCATTCTTGTTCACTGAAAATCATATCCACCCTGTAAATTTACAACAAAAATTATCAGGAATTCGGTAAGCCCTTCATGTGCAATTACGGCGAAGAATTATAAGAGCATACGTAAAATCACATCACATTGCGCATGTATTTATACAAAAGTGGTGTAACTTTACATCTAGTCTGTGAAATTCTACTAATTCTATACATTATCACTGAAGAAGCATGTAAAATTACACGAGTACCTTTTTTCAGTGTTCTTCGCCCAACCACATCTCGTATAAATATTATTTCTTCCGCGATCACGAGTAACTCTAAGTGCCCAAATAATTCACCGGAAATACGACTTTAGAAGAAAAAAAAAAGCGGAACAACAGCAATTTTCTTACGTAAACTTGTAGGTCTTGGAGGTACATTACATCCGGACACCCGACAGGTGGGGCAACCTATATATATTCATATATATTCACCAAAATGTCGATTTTTCGGCGTTTTTTAGCAAAAATCGGTGCATCGAATCAAGAAATGTAAAATAAAAAAAAATGTTCAGTACCTACTAAATTTTTCACAGGAGTACGGCATAAGAAATTCCATTTTTCAAACCGCTTTTCTGAATCAGTGGAAAATCCGAAATTCGTATGTATACAATTTCCTTAAAAAATGCTTATATCTAAAAACGGTGCGTTTTGTCGAAAAAGTTGTATCGACCAAAAATGTTTAGCTACAAATTTTCTATAATAATGAGCCACTAAAATTGGAACTTTTCCAAACGTTTTTCCTTAATTGAAAAAACCATTCGGAAAAGCGGTTGAAAAAATGGAATTTCTTATGCAGGAGTACCCTGTAGAAAATTTAATTCTGAACATTTTTTCTTACTTTACATCTCTTGATCCGATGCACCGTTTTTAATTACTAAGGGATTTTTGTTAAAAAACGCCGAAAAATCGAAATTTTGGTGTAACATGTAACGAAAACGTTGGAAATGGTGATATAATCACATCGGTGTCAGAGAGTATGTAGGACTACCAACGACAGATAAATTCAATAGGCTTCTTGTACAAAATGTAATTTTAGCATTTTTAGAATCTCTACTTAATACAAAACACAGTGTGTAAAGGATTTTTTCTTATTTTTTAAGTTTACTCTTTCGGAAAGTTGCAGATGTTGAATAGCAGCCAATAAAAGCATACAGGAACAGAATTTCTTTCAGTCCTAACTGCTGCATTTGGTGGGTGGAGTAAACATTGGCTTGAACTTTTCCTCTGTCAGATTTTATGAATAAAATATTGCAGTAAACATCACTACGATAAGAAAATGACTAATATAATTTTTTATTTTTTTCCTAATTTGTTCCATACTTGAATAATATTTGATTCAAATCGGAAGCAAAATAAAAAAGTTATAAGGGTGTCTTCATTTTAAGTGAATCACACTGTATATTTAAGGAAATGTATATATTTCGACAAAATATTACGTTAGTATATTTACTACGACGTATTCGTCGAGTGTTGTAAAATAAAGGTTGTTTCATGACTGTGATTTATTAGTAGATCACGGTAAACCGTTTTGATAGAAACATTTCAGGTACATAATTTATTCATTTCTTAATTATCGATTTTCGTTGGCGAATATCTCGAAAACTGTAAAGCATAGGAAGAAAATGAATATAGACATTCTTGTAGGAAACTTAATATAAATTAATTTTGCATAGACAAATTTTTTGAGTACGATGCATCGTTTCCGAGTTATAAGCGAATAATCGAAAAAAGGGACCTTTCCACCCCCCTCCTCCTTGAAGCGGCAGGGCTAGGGGCGGGGATTTTTAGTATGTTTACCTTTTAACTACCCCCCACATTCCTGAAGAGGAAAATTCTGCCCCCCTCCATGTCCTCTATACTCATTCATTGACTGGACTACGAGGCGATTGAAGTTAAGATACAGGAGAATGTTTTGAAAAAAAAAAATTTTCATTTTTATTTATGAATATTTTTGTGACGCAGTAGCATATGGCATATATCCGGCAGGCGTAAGGCGTAAATTATCCGACTGACCCTTGAAATAACCTTTTTCTGTCACATTTAAAACAATTTAAACCCTTTTAAATATGGTACAATTCACTACGAAGGCGTAGGAGGTCAATAACAATTTTCACAAGTTCCAATCAAAATTCACTTTGATTTTTGCAATTTTAACTAAACGATTGTAACTTCGATCTACAATTGTAACTTCGACCTACAATTGTAACTTCGGACCTACAATTGTAACTTGGACCTACAACTGTAACTTCGGACTTACAATTGTAACTTCGACCTACAATTGTAACTTCGGACTTACAATTGTAACTTCGACGTACAGTTGTAACTTCGGACCTACAATTGTAACTTCGACCTACAGTTGTAGATACGATCTACAATTGTAACTTCGATTTACAATTATTATCTAGATGATAGAGAATAAATGCGCCAAAATCTGTTCTGTTCGTAGTTCTGTTCTTGTTGTAGAACCTCCCAGAATCGACCTAAGTCGAAGGCAAAATAAAAATTCAACTTAGTTAAAAAAATTCATTTAAGGACATTTTCGATCATAACATACAAATCTGAAAGGCTTCAGAGCCATAAGCTAGCACAAAAAGACCGATATGAGTTCGTTCAGACATAAGGCACAACCAGGTGAAAATTCGAAGAAACACCGAATTTTCACTTAGGAAAATATGTTTTGGTCCAGGCCATGAGAGTGAAAGTATATTATGGTCATGGAAAAATGAACCAAAAATAAAAGTATAATTTTTGGTCGAGGAATAACAGACATTATACTTTTACGAAATTATTTTTAACTTTTTAATTCCTCCATAAAAGACAATGACCATGAAGATACAGTCATTATGGATATCATTCATAAGAATAAATATAAAATTTTAACTATTTACGTATCAAAAAAGGGTGAAATCGACAAATGTGGCGAGTGCGTGTAGCGTCTGTAGGCAAATATTGGCAGAAAACAGTAAAAATGGACAAGGCCGGTTTCTCACATGAAAAAAGTCGGATGATCAATACAAAGCGATGGTAGGAAAGCCAAATGATAAAGTTACAAAGAAAAGCGCGTTGTGCATAAGTAAGACAAAAATCCATTTTGCCAAAAACTTGCTCGAAGGCGAGACGGTGTCATTTTCCCTATATTGAACATACATGGGGACTAGTCAGTCTTGAGACTGACCTAACGTTATTAAACTTATGTATTAGTCGAACTCCGTCTTGTGAATAATGTAACAAGTTAATCAAAAGCGAACCAAAATTTTTTAAGTAAAATATTTTTATATTATTCTCAGTCAGCCATTACCACAATTACCAAAATTCATAAATTTTAAAAAGCTTTCATTAAATTCTGAGGAAGTTGCATGAATCTTTTCTACCAAATCGGTTGTTAGCGAACGCTCTCATTTGTATGGTAAAATTTATCTTGCCTTAGTTGGGGAGGCGTGATTCTTTCACATTATATAATTTATTGGATAGGATATTGCAAAATTTCACTGAACTTGTTTTATACCTATTAAATAAATGGTATTAAAAAAACTATTTGCATTTTATTGATATTATGACTTGTTGCTAGGTTCTTAATCCCTTAAAGGTTTTCGTTTGGAAGACGGGAAACACTGAGTTAATCGGAGTCTCATGATTCCGCAAGTTTGAAACTCAGTGTTCTGGTCGCCTTACGGGAGCTCGATAGGCATTTCTTTATGCGATTTTTCAGGAATCATTAATTGTAGAATCCATTATTAGTAGGTGAATAAGTGAGATCCCGTCAAAGAGAAAGACCAAATTCTTATTAGAGAGAGGAAAATAGATTTTTTATTAGAGAAGATCGTCGCTGATAATCTAAGGTAGTGCAGCCTCGGCCTATTACTTGTCTATCGAGTAATATCTTATCTCGAACCCGCTTGGAAGTGGAAGAACGAGGCAGAGCGTGACTGGCGCCCCTTAATAAATAAATTGATGTCGCGTCACGCACGGTAGTGTGTTCTAAGTTAAATTCACACCTGAGGGTGCTCACTCTGCATTTTTCAGGTATGCAATTTTGAACAGGCACATGCAGTTTTAACGCATTGCTTTTAAATTGCACTATCTCTCACACTTGTGGGTTTTTGTAGAAATAGTGAAAAGAAGCACGTACTATAAAACAGTTGGTACTATATTTTTAAGGCTTTTTAGTTTGTTGTGTGGCATTTCGACTAGTAGAGCGCCAAAAGCTAATTGTAATACAGCTAATAATATATAATATACCTAATAATATAAAAATAACAACACAATTTTAGATTTGGTAAGTATATTTATTTATTTTGTAGGTACTGTACCCATACCAATCGCATTTCTAGGGAATTTCGCTAAACTGCACGCTTCTCTGGGGGAAAATTAGAAACAGGCTGCATTCTTAACGCACGTGTAAAAACCCATAAGTGTGAATAGGACACGCATGCGTTTTACATGCTGCGTTAAAAAACGCAGAGTGAGCACTCCCCAGGTGTGAATTTAGCTCGATATTCTCTCATCAACGATCGCATCAACGATATTTTTGTAGGTCGAAGTTACAATTGCAGGTCGAAGTTACAATTGTAGGTCGAAGTTACAATTGTAAGCCCGAAGTTACAATTGTAAGTCCGAAGTTACAATTGTAAGTCGAAGTTACAATTGTAAGTCCGAAGTTATAATTGTAGGTCGAAGTTACAATCGTTTAGTTAAAATTGCAACAATCAAAGTGAATTTTGGTTGAAACTTGTGAAAATTTTTATTGGCCCTTCTACGCCTTCGTAATTCACAGACCGAATACAACTAAATAATTTTAGGAAATAACCGCAGATATGTCCCAATCATTGCACGTATGCACGCGCAGAGATATACCTAGTAACAGATGACGTCAACTCCAATATTAGTGTGTTTTTATACCCCTTCTCCCGGATATTAGTCGGTTATTTAAATACTTCCCAGTTAGAAATTATAAAAACAAATTTGATAATTGCTAATGTTTAGTAACACTATATTAATATATATAAATTAATTTAAAATATACGGCACATGAAACAGGCCTATTTTACTTGGTTCATCTGAACCAAATTTAAAAATGGTTTATACAACAGAATGACCTCTGAACTGCGATCAGTGCTGAACTTCAGTTCTTATCTTTATCGTTGTGTGGTACGATCGGCCCTAAATGTAATATATTAATAAATAAATAAGAACAAAACATATTATGGAATTTGCGAAGTTTGTAAATTTGCACGCCAGTGGGTCTACTGTCTACTCTTATTGCTCAGACTGTAGTTGGACCAAATTGTTTAGCGCTTTTATATCGCGATCTTTTCGTATGTAATATCACTAGTGCTTGAAATTTTATCAGTGTAAAAGTATAACAACACTACAGTGTCTTAATTAAACGTTGCATTATTTGGAATACTTCCAAAATACGTACATTTACATTGTATACTATTCAAATACTTTACCATTTAAAATGGTCGAGACGTAAGTAAACTATTACGACAAAACCGTAGGTCCAGTTAAAACTTAAAGGATGGGCAGTATCAAGTAGTTAATGAGGATAAACAAGTAAACACGTGTGTACATTGCGTATTTATTTATGTTTTGTGCCCAGGTGTCCATACTAGTACAGGTGTCAAGTTCAAAGACTTATTTATTTGTGTTTCTACTACTAACAGATTCACAAATAATATTTGATGTATTTATCAGATATGTATGTAATGATCAGGGTGGAGTTTTTACAAAGATGTTAATTACTTCCACATCCAGTGGAAGTATAGTAACGACAAAAAAAAATTTAAAATTTTTATTGATCAAATAGGCTTAGAATGTCATGAAATGTCGAGATTTTAAGTTTGAGCGAAAAAAAAATTCTGTCTGTCGGTCTGTCTGTAACTTTTTTGTGCGCACGTTTACTCTGGAACCGTTTGAGATATTGACTTGAAATTTGGTACTAATATGTACTTTAACGAGATCTAGAACTCGATTATATTTTCATCTTGAAAGGGAAAGGAAAATGATTGTAACGGCCATTTATAGGCCTCCCAGTACATGTCCGTATGTATTTAATACCCAATTATTGAGTTACTTAGACAATATGGAAAACTGCGAATTTAATATGTTAGTAGGTGACATAAATATAAACACTAAATCGGACAGTGACTACGCACAAGATCAATCAACACACCAGAGTACAGACAGCACAAAAATCATGTTTAGACCACTTCTTTATAAAAACAGACAAATGTAAAATTATACCTGTAATAATTAAAGTAAACATAACTGACTACCCAATCATAGCCCTTGTAGAAACCGATACAGTGCAAAAATGTCAATAAAATTTTGTATAAAAAATATGTAAATTTTAATAGCTTAATAAATGATTTAAAGAAAGAAAGCTGGTATGATATATATAATAACCAAAATATTGATGTAATAACTGATATTTTCCTGTCCAAACTTAATCAGGCAATAGCAAAGAACACAAAAGAAATTAAAATTAAAAAGAAGGATAGTAAAAGAAAACCATGGATAACAGCAGACCTATTAAAATCGACTAAATTAAAGGAAGAATTGTACATAAAATCACTAAATTCACAAAAAAACGCAGAATTACTCTCGGAATATAAAAAATATAAAAATAAATTAAACAACCTTATAACTAAAGCAAAAAAGATGTATTTTAGAAATCAAATAAATAAAAGTAATAAAACAACAAAACAGCTATGGGAAACGGTAAATGATATTTGTAACAAAAAAATATCAAACAAAAATATTAATAGTATAAAAAGTGAGGATGGTGTAGTACTGGAAAATAAAAAAGATATTGCAAATTCGTTTGTAAAATACTACACACAATTAGGTGAAAAATATGCAAATAAAATAAATAGTCCAGAGAATTATGAGGAAATTACACCAACGCTACAAAATTCAATGCAATTATATCCCACCGATGTAGAAGAAATTAAGCAAATAATTGTATCATTAAAACCAAATAAGGCACCGGGAATTGACAATATACAGGCTGAAGTATTAAAACAAATACAAAATGAAATTGCCGATCCCTTAGTATACATTATAAACAAATCTTTCAAATTAGCCTACTTTCCAAAATCACTGAATATAGGATTGATAAAGCCAATATATAAAGGAGACAGCAACATTGAACTTGTTAATTATAGGCCAATCTCGGTGATTACAAATATAGCTAAGATATTTGAAAAAATCATAAAATATCGTATAGTGTAGTTCTTAAAAAAATTTAAAATAATCTCTGATAGCCAATTTGGATTTCAAGAACACAAAAGCACAGAAGACGCAATAGCTGCTTTAACCAAGTCTATATATTCCGCCTTAGATGAGAAAACACAGTGTCTTTGCATATGTGTAGACCTCGCTAAAGCATTTGACACCGTATGTCACAGACGATCTTTAGACAAGCTACATAACTATGGTCTAAGAGGCAATATATTTACTTTACTTAAAAGTTACTTAACTGACAGAACACAACTTGTTAAAATAGACGATGTGACTAGTGACCCCCAAACGGTGACATATGGTGTCCCACAAGGAACTGTTTTAGGACCATTTCTTTTTTCCCTGTATATAAACAGTCTGCTTACCATTACTGTTAGTTCTGGAAAAATCATCCGTTTTGCTGATGCTTCAGCAGTTCTATATAAAGCTAATAGTTGGGCTGAAGTAAAAGATATCGCGGAATATGAATTTAAAAAAATAAAAGATTGGCTTGACTATAATAAATTAACGGTAAATTTTAAAAAAACGACATATATGGTGTTTACATTATACAATATACATCTACCTAATGTTTCTGAGGTCGCTGAATTCAAATCCGCTGTTATTTTTATCCTTCAAGAACATCTAGAGGTCATTTCAAGGCATTTTGAGATCATTTTGACGTCAAATTGAGAAATATATCAAAATATATCAACTCAAACTTAAACGATCCACCATGAAGAAAATTTTTTAAAAATACTCAGTTTCGTTAGGTAAGTAGAAAAAGAAGCAAAAATTCTAAATTCACCCCCCATAAGAACGGTGTAAGTTACAATATCTAATATACGGTTATTTATTTATTAAACTCTCCGTTAAATGGCTATTATCAGGTTATAATGTGCACCTGAATACTCTTACATCCGTCTCCACCAATTAAGGTGGTGGATTTTATCTTTTTAGAGTTTTTATTGGTTTTAATTGCAAAAGAAATCCTTAATCACCCAGTTTGATGTTTTTTATCATAAGGTGACTTAGTCAATTCAGATTAATATTTCTCACACTTTTGGGGTTGGGGTGTACGGTGTGCCTATCACTATCCAGAAAATATTACTTGTTTTTTATATTAAAAAATTCTTTGATTATTTCAATATAATAATTTTTAACTATAAAAATCAAGCAACATTGTTTAAAGGGGATATTGACACTCTACAACCCCCTCCCTAGAGGGATAAGAAATATTCAGGAGTGATCTGAATTGGCCAAGTCACCTTAATATGATAAAAAAATATCCAACTGAGTATTAGGATTTTTTTTTGTAATTAAAACCGATCAATATCCCTGAGAAGTTGAAACCTACCCCTAAAGGGTGAGGAGGCGTATGAGTGTACTCAGATTACTGTATTCTGATAGCAACCAGTTATGAGGTGTTCCGTTTTTTTTGAAATATGTAAATAACTATATAGTAGTTAGTAGCTTACAGCCTTCTCGGGGGTAGCGAGGGAATGGCGAGGAGGGTTGAAGAGGTGAATTTGGGTTTACTTCTTGTTCTACTTAGTTATCGAAACTTAGTATTTAGACTAATATCAATTCCAATGTCATCCCCAAGTAAGGGTTGGTTTTTAACGTGTTCCCGAGATTTTTCGCCAAAACGGATGACGGATTCGTTTTCAGCACTCCAAAATTAGTAAAAACACTTTACCACGGATGGGTCAAAAAAGCCCCTTTTTTAACATTGTTTTTTGGAACATATATAAAACAGCATAGTAGAATACTCCCTAGAATACTCCCCTCATACGGGGTGATCACCAGTGGACTGTAAACTCTCATTTTTATATGAAACAGCCTTTATTTTAATTTTAGAGCAAAATGTTACTAAGGTTTTTTGATTAAGTACACAAAAATATGAAAAGCACAAAATTTCTAAACCTCAATATAAGTGTCTCCCAGGCTCGAACCAACTTTATGTAGATTGGACGATATAAGTATCAATTTTACCCTAAAATATTTTATATGGGTTTTTTAGTAAGACTATTAAGAAATAAATAAAGTTGCAGTCGGGCATTGCCAACTGCGAATATCTATTAAATACGATAAACTCTCGTTGAGCTTCATATTTTTCTTTATAATTTGGAATATACAGTGTGTCTCATTTAAAATGAAGACACCCGGATATTTTCGTAATTTTTTGTAATCCAGATTTGAGCTTTGGCACAATTGTAGTCCTATATAAGACGTACATTTCGAGACTACCAACTTAAATTTAAGTAACAAACTGAGACAACGGCAGCCCCCCAAATGGGGCCCATTCCCGATATTTTGCTTCGCGTTAAAGATATCGAAAAAATTATTAGAAAAAGTTGTTCAGAATCTAATTTTGAGCCCCAATACCAAATTTAATTACGAAATTCGCATTTTTAGTTTTTTCAATATTTTTCTGCAAAGTCCACACACGGTTACAATTTTGGTTTTCAATTTAATAGAATATAGGATGCCATGGAAACAAAAACTATGATTAAATTAAATGTCAATCTGACAAAACTTTGAGTTATAGTGTAAAGTTCTAGTTTACAATCGTAAAATGCGTCTTCATTTAAGGGAAAAAAATCGAAATAAAAGTTATTTGGTGATGGGGTTCGTAGTAGCAGAGAAGTAGCCACCGAATTTAACCGAAGACATCCTTTACGAGTCGATATTACTCAAGGAACTGCAGCCACCATAAATGCTCGTTTCAATGAAACTGGCAGTGTTATTAAAAGACCTCAGAATGATCAACCCCGTCGAGTACATCCGCACCCTGAAGATAACGTAATCTTAGCTACAAATTAAGCGAATCGAAGAGCGACTCTACGAAATTAGCGTCTCAACTGAATATCGACAAGGAGAAAATTAGAAGATGTTTCATACGTCATAAAATCAAGCCTTATAAACCAAAATGTTTACAAACTTTGAAAGAAGGTGATGAAAATAGAAGGTTAGATTTTTGCTATTGGGCCCAGGGTAATTTTTTAGACGACCGGAAATTTCTAAATAAAATTTTGTTTACTGATGAGGCTACATTTACCACTAATGGGGTGGTAACTTCTCAAAACTGTAGATACTGGGCTACAGAAAATTCGCATTGAGTTATTAATTGTAAAGACCAATATTCAGAGAAAGGCCACATCTGGCAGGGAAGCTGTCCACCAAGAGTTATATGGTTTTTCCCAAAGATGGCCATCCCTACCACCCATTACCAACGAACGGGTTTTTTGTTTAGTTGTGTTTCCCGTATCAATAATCAAAATTATTAAGTGGTCTTGTATACGAACTTAGTTTTTACAGTGTTGTTTTCATTTTTATATTAATTTTAGGTCGATGTGGACACATTATAATTTTAACCTAGTTTTTAAGCCTGCCTACAGAAGACTGCAAGCGCGGATTTATGGGGGGGGGGGGGGGGTAACGGGGTAACCCCCCCCCCCCCCCCCAAGATTCTGTAAACCACCAACTTTCGTTTTAAAATGTTATGATTTTTATTAATTCTGGGAAGAAAAAAATGGTAATTACCCCCCCCTCCAAGATTGTGTAAACCAATAACTTTCGTTTTAAAATTTTATTTTTTATTTTTGGGACGAAAAATATTTTTTCGGATTTTCCCCCGCTCATCAAAAAAATTTTTTTCGGATTTCTCCCTCCCGCTCCTCAAAAAATTTTGGGTTCAGTGTCGTCCCCCCCCAAGCTCAAGGTCCAGATCCGCCCTTGGAAGACTGGAGCTACTATCCCACATTTCTATTTTTCTCCAAGCCAAACCGGACCTAAAAATCCAGTCCAGCCTCCAGCCTCACTCCGAGGGCTACGTAAATGATGATGAAATCATTTACGTAGGCCACGCTCACACCCTCCTCGGCGGTGTTGACTGGCTGGCTCCTGGCTAGGATCCGATGAGGCATATTTGTATTAAAACATTGAATAAAATATTAATGTTGTGCCGACTATACATTTAACACTCAAGTTCTTGGATCCAAATCCCACCGAACACGACTTTTTTTTTTTTGTTTTAATATGAAAAACATATTTCAACTTAATAAATATAATAAAAAATGAGATCGTTCATATTTTTTAGTGCTCTTTTCGGCTTCAAAGATCCATCGCGTGGGAAGGTTCCAGCCGCTTCCAGTAGCTGCCGATTTTTTTAATATAAATTTAGTTTTGTCTTTTTATAGCGTTTCGTATATTTCGGATACATCGCACGAGCTACAACAGAGTAGTAGGCAGAATCGATGGAGCATATCATAGGCGTATGTAGCACACAATACAGCTGAGCCGACCATAATATATGTTGGAAAAGAGGACGGACAATCACCTCCATTGAAGAGTGTCTTGGTGTATGCCGAGTCAATGAACCAGCTAGTTGTTGGTAGTGTTGGTGCTTGGTGCTGCGGTACTAAACTGCAAGAAATGCAGTGGCGTTTTCTCAGAAATGTCCAGCCCAGGTATGACTAATAATAATTATGGTAAAATTTCAAGTATATGCCTTCAATGCGATGTCGTGAGAAGAGAATGTTAAACGATATTCTACAGATGAGTAAGATGGGCAGTTACTGTTAGGGGCATTACTAAATATCTAAATTTTTTATTTCCTATTTTTAATTTTAATAAAATCTGTAATCATCACATAAATTACTAAAATTGATAAAAATAGACTATAGTCCTATCAGTGAATGGTTTCTAGAGGGAAATGCCGAGATCACAATATTTGACTTGAAAGCTGTATTTGGACTATTTAGGAGGTAAACATACCAACAAGTCCCGAACACAGGAGGTGCGAGGGGTGCAGGGGGGCACGAAGAAGGTCACGGTTTTTGATTTTTCGCTCATATCTCGAAAACGGTTAGCCATAATCAAAAAGTGGCTATAAGCAAAATTAAAGCTGACTAAGTTTTCTACAATAATGTTTCTATTGATTTTTTTTGTATCTGTTATGGTTCAGTAATGGATTGTATATGTTTTAACTGTATTCTATCTTTATTATATTATAAATTGAAAATTTTTTTAAATAATCATCGTAGACAAATTTTTTTTGTACAGATATCCATTTCATAGCAGACTGAGCTCAAATATCGAATAAAAAATGTCTTTGTGTCTGTAAGTATGTGTGTCCGTGTATATGTATATGTGTGTGTACCGTTTCTTGTAAACACGATAACTTCTGTTAGACTTAAAATATTTAATTACAATTTGGAACATATGTAAAACAGCATACTACAATAATCCCTATTGAAATTGTGCCATATCTGTAATACATGGTGATAACTAGAGGCCTACAAACTCTCACAACATAATAATCTTATTAAAAACACCGTGTTCCAAATTTTAGGATAACATTGATATATTCAAAGCTTGCTTGTTATATATGTCATAGTCATTATAGTCAAATAATACTTATGAAAAGTAATGTTGACTTGGCATGTATTTTCAACAGCAAGAATAAACAAATACATCTTTTGGGTCATTTAAAAGTACGAAAGGGCTGGAGATGATTAAAACAGTTTTAACTATTTCCATATACAACGTGAGCTACCATGACATGCGGAAAATTTAACAGTAAGTTGTCCCCACCGAAAGGAGTTAAAAAAATGAAAAAATAAAAAAAAAATGACAAAAAAAATTACCTTATTTTTTTGTAGAAATGCGCTGCCAATGACTTTAACTAATCTAACGTAACGCGGTACAACCATATCACTTTATCAGACTTGGGATTGACACTACTGACAGCAAAGCTGGATAAGATAGAAGTGACTTTTTGGTTTTAATCAAATCACACCACAAAAATAGCGAAATAAATCGAAGACATTGACCCCATGCTGAAACGACAAGCAGATATACGAGATATTTAGTTAAACCGGTCAATGACAGGGCGGTGACCCTGTTAAAAACTTCTACACCCTTAAAGGGGTCTACACACGATCCAGCGGCAGGGAGCCAGTCATGTCGGCATGCTTTGAACTCATTCGTAAAAGTGAACTGGTCCACTGGAATTCCAATTATCTTCAAAGCGTACCTGTCGCTGTATCGTGTGTAGACCCCCTTTTTTTATCTCGCCGGCCGGCTTGACTTTTTATGCCACGATCCAGCGGCAGGGACCCGACATCGTCGCTACGCTTTGAAGATAATTGGAATTTCAGCGGACCAGTTCACTTTTATGAATGAGTTCAAAGCATGCCGACAAGGCTGGCTCCCTGCCGCTGGATCGTGTGTAGATCCCTCTAAGGAAATCTAAACAACTCGAATACGTTCTTTCACAAGTAAGTTCGTCGACCTATTCAGGAGTAGGTCAGGACTTACTCAACATCAGTAGTGTATTTTCGAAAATTTACTAATAATTTAATATACTAAATTACCTCAGAACCCTCTAAAATTTTGCAGGGGCTTTCCCATATTGAAGACTAGTACACCATTTTATTTTCCGCATTTCTTGGTAGATTACGCTGTATAACGTCAATTTGGTTGGCTAAACCAATGTAGGTTTCAGTGTCTTTCTGTTTGTAAAAATTACTTCAGTGTCGCTATTTAAAAGTAGGTTTTCGATCGCAAATTTTGTTGATATGATTGAATGAACAGCTGAGATAATAAAATGTGACTTTGACATGTTTTGAACCTTATTACCAAGATTCAGTTAACCGCTAATCGCAACATAACCCGAATCAGGCAGCATAATGCAATCCTTTTCGATATCCGACACTCCCTGCCATACCAGGCGTTGCCTATTTTCCGGCAACCTCTCTAGCCATACTTTTCTACACGACAACTTCTTATTTCCCCACCTTTAATCTTCACTAAAAACTATAACCAACCTTCTTTATGCCCTTTTTACGTTCTTATTTCTTTTTTGTTGTTTTTTCCTTTTTTGTTTCTAAATTCCATCTCCACCAACAAACTCCCAAAAACCACAATATTTCGTACCACGTTTTCCGGACATTTTCCATGACATTTTCCCGCTGGTAGGAAGACCACCGGGGTAGAATTGCTTCAACGGGTTTTTTCGTTGAGTTCTGTTTTCTACCAGCAACCAAAATTAAAGTGCTCTTACCCAGCGAGCGAGTTTTACAGTGTTTTTTCTATTATCTAGTTTTAGGTCCTTGTGGACACATTTTTAACTCCTAATTTAGCTTTTAAGTCTGCCCATGGCGGATAGGAGTGCTAACTCTGCATAATTATCGTTTCAGCCGAACCGGACCCGCTCCGCCCAACCAGGCTTTCGCCACGACGCTGCGCGCCGTGGTTATGTGGTTGGCACCGGGACCGAAATTTTTTTTTTCTCCCTTTTTAGTGGCCTCTTTATTTAACTTATATACATTAAAATATCCGTCATCTGGACTTTTTAAGCTTTAACATTACGCTCGCTATCAGAGAATCCTGAAATCACCATGTATCAAATTTCATATAAATCTGCAAAAATGTAGCAATTAACGCAGCCATATTGGATCTTGAATTCTTAACTGTTGACGTCAGATTCGTTATCAGCTGCTTTTAAAACACCTAGCTACCAATTTTAATGCAATTCCGACGACTTTAGATTTTTTATAACAAAATTAAATTATGACTAGCGACTTCGCCATATTTTCGAATATTCTCTACTAAAAAAATCTTGTTTCCATTTTTGCTCACCTTCTACTAGAAATAGCTTGATGAAATTAATAAGGACCACCGCCGAGCCATACCTTACAATTTGAGATTTCATAGTAATCGTGTAAGCAATGATTGAACAAACAAAAAAAATTTTTTTATGAAGTCGCCTAAAAATTAATACTGACCTGTGACGCCAATGGCTAAATGACTCAACTTCAACCACAACCTCCTTTATTCAGTCAGCTGAGCTGGATTCTTATATATGTACTGTGTTGGGCGGCGAAAGAACTACCACGATGTCAACTTCAGAGTATTACTAAAATATCAATTAAATTAGTCGTTCCATAATGCCATTAGACCTTGACATTAAAATGACTTTAATGGTGAACAAAGTAGATGAAAGTTTAAGATGCGTATAACTGTTTAATACACCCAAATATTTACCGGTATAGCTACTATAAACATATATTTATAATTATTATTATTAAGCACGTATCTGCACCTTAATAGAATCAAATAAAAAAAAAAATTAAAAAACAAGCTTTTGCTGTTATTAAAACGGAAAAATAAATTGTCTCAAAAGCTTGTACCAGTTCATACAGGCATTAATTTTATTTGACAGAGATTGTAAGTACCTATGTAAGTATTTTTTTTCTATTCACGCGACAAGCTTTTAAGACAATGAATTCAACATAATTTATTTTTTTCGTTTTAGTACACCTAAATAATAATAAAAGCTTGTTTTTATAAAAAAAAAATTTACATTTAACTTTATTTTTAAATTTTTAATTACGTCTTAATTATTATACAGGGTGATCTACCATAACATGCAGAAAATTTATCATCGTCCCCACCGAAAGGAGTTAAAAAAGTGAAAAATTAAAAAAAATGACCCTAACCAATCTGACGTAACGCGGTACAACCATATCATTTTGTCAGACTTGGGATTGACACTATTGACAACAAAGCTGGGGAGGGTAGAAGTGATTTTTTGGTTTTAATCAAATCACACTACAAAAATAGCGAAATAAATCGAAAAGGCATTGACCCTATGTTAGTGAACTCTACAACAACAAGTAGATATAAGTATATTTACTTAAACCCGTCAATAACACAAAAACACCAACTTCGGCGGTGCTTTGTATCTGCCGGTGTCCTGATTGTTCGACCGAAAGCAAAAACGTGGCACTTTGACCACACCCGCCAGCTTCATTTTTTATGCCAATTAAGGAAATGTAAACATCTCCGATATGTTCTTTCACAAGTAAGTGCATCGCCCTATTACTGACCACAGACACGTAACAGTAGGGTACCCAAGAGACAATTTAAAAGTCATTTGGACTTGAGGAAGTTTTAAGAAAGGTTTGTCAAGGTTAGAAAATAGTCTTGTGCTTTATTGATGTTGTAGTTAAAGGCTTTTAAGCTTAAAGTATACTTGCTCTTATATGGTAAGTTTTAAAGCATTGTGTAAGACCAATTATAAAGCTAATTTGTTTCTAGGATAATACGTATTTGTAATGGGTTTATCATAAAGCTAATTAGTTTTATTAACATCTTAAATTCCATTTAGATTTAAAGAGGCTTCAAATTATTCTTTATGGTTTTAACATATTTGAAATAAATGCATTTTAAATCCTTTTTAAAACTAGACATTTTCAATGCCCATTAGTACTTATTAAGGGCCATTACAAAACTAGACTCTTAAAACATCCTTGACACATGTTGTGATGAAACCGTTATGAAGAAATAAAGGCCTCTATAAATCTAAAAGGTAAATTTGAATTCCATAAAACACTTTCTAAAACCTCAGTAAAACATTTATTATAAAAATAATAAATAATATGTCTGCCTGAAGTGTCGTTGATACATGTGTGTATACGTATATTTAGAACACATACGCGCGCGTCACACTGTCAAATTATTTTGAGGTCAAGTTTTAAATTTTTTGTATCAAATGTCAACGCGGTTCGTCTTGGAGGCGGTTCTTCTAAATCTCAAACATTTTATTACAGCTTAAGTCCATGTGATCTTCGCCAAGTGCATTTGCATTTATGTAAGGAAGGGATTATTTGTGATAGTATACAAAAAGACTAAAAGGACTTCATTTAGAGTAAATGTTCTAGGTCATTACTATTATTAGAATATATAGTTTAATGAGAGGACTATAAAATGACAATTAAGTTTTTAGTTGGCCGGCCATGTTTTTCTTGTTAGATAAAAATATTCAAGGTCAATATCACAATTATAATTATTAATAATTATCACTTTTTCTTTAGCAAATTAAGGTAGAATTACAAGAAACGACTGAAAATTACCATGGGAACCGAGAAGTAGCCTAATTTTTTAAATTTGCTGATTACGCGTCTATGCAAATTTTGTATGGATATTAAAATCATTATTATTTCTGAGGCCCCCTTGTTTTTTGGGCTTTTCTTTTGTAGTTTTAATGATAAACTGCCGTTGGTTTTAATTTTTTTGTCATACCTGATGTCTTTTTATTACCTTTTAAATCGGCCTTAGAGAGGTTATAGTGTCACTCCACGCTTTATAAATTTCAAATTACATTTTATCTTCAATAAGTCTGATGGTTTGTTTGCTTAAATCAGTTTAGAAAAAATAAATGCAATAATAAAATTATTTGGATTCCTTCGTGGACATTCTTATAGCTTCTCAGTTCTAATATGGACTTATAAGAGTTTTAAAAACCAGTTTCAAGGTAGCCTTCTAGGTGTTTTCTAGAAATGCAGGAAGCTAATAAAAAAGCTTCCAACAGCTTTAAAATAGGTTTTAAAACGGCCTGAACAAGGTTTTCAACAGCGGCACTATGCCTCACTAAGGAGTTTTATGATGAAATTTAAAAAGGCCTTAACAATCTTCATAAAGGTGGGTCCGCCCTTTTAGTCTACAAGTCACTTTATGTTGGTATTAAGGATATTGTTACAGCAAAATAGATTTTTCAAGGCATTTTATAAATATTTTTATAGCACCCTTGTATATATTTAAGAAACCAAAATTGTTCCTTGGGTATCTTCGTAAGTTTTAATTAACCCTTTTTAATATACTAAATTACCTCGGAGACTCTAAAATTTTGCAGGGGCTTTCCCACATTGATGACTAGTACACAATTTTATTTTCCGCATATCATGGTAAATCACGCTGTACATTCATTGCGTCGTCCTTACTTAAAATAATACCGGATTCTTCGCCATTTCTTAGAATGTAACGTCTGAGTGAATACACTATTCGATCAAATTATAGTTTAAAAAACTAAAAAACACTTTTTAGAACCATATTATTGTATTGTCACCAGAACTACACGGAAATGCAAAATTTCAGTTCAATTGGACATCGTTAAGTGGTTCAAAATTGCTAGCATGCCTGACGCTGAAAAAGGTGTCACTTACATTAGGTGTTTGCAAGGGGATCTATAATTGTAGCAAAACGTCGAATAATTGAAAATTATTGACCACAGTAAAGGTATAAAAACAGAATGCAAGCGCGGATTTATGGGGGGGTAACGTGGTAATTACCCCCCAAGATTCTGTAAACCACCAACTTTCGTTTTAAAATTTCATAATTTTTATTATTTTATTTTATATTTTTGAATATATATTGTATTTACAGAGGCGCAACTATGGCAGGGCAAACCGGGGTAGTGCCCCGGGAGATCAAGGGGCCCCGGGAGAATTTCTTCCCCCGCTCATCAAAAAAAATTTTCGGATTAAGATTAGGTATTAAGAACAACTTAAGAACAATTTTTTGCCCTGGAGCCCCATGACGTCTAGTTACGCCTCTGTGTATTTAGTTGTGTTTATAAATTTTGTTTTAACATTTTTGTTAATTTCAGCACGCGGCTGTGTTACCCCCCCCCCCCCCCAAGCTCAAGGTCCAGATCCGCCCTTGACTGAATGTGACAGATTATAGAAAACATGAACAACAAGAAACTACGACAATAAAAGCAATAGCGCCTTAAATCAATTTGTAAAATTAGTTTTCCTGGTAATTTTCCTGCGATATATTATGATAACAAAATTAGCATAAATCATATATAAAGTTATTACATATTAATGTTAATAATTATTAATTGTTACAACTTTCTACCAAAAATTTTTTTTTTCACAATTATCTAAATAGAAAATAAAAAAAACAAATAATTGTTTTCATTTGTTTATTTTTCTATGTAAATTCATTTCTTTTGTTTGTTTTGGTCGATTAATGAACTAAACAAGTGATTTTTTGTGAAAATCAGGGACATTGACTGTTGGGTTAAAACTTGCGGGGTCTGCACTTTTGATTTTAGCAACGACTGTATACCTACTTCTAATCTCATTAATAAAGTCCTTCATTATTATTATTGTTTTGTAAACAATAGAAACCCCACACATAGTGTACCTAAGGAACACCAAACAATGGATTAGAATATGAAATAATCTTGTGTTATTGTTTTGTAAACTATACATTGGTTTCTGTAGTTATTGAAATTATGAATGAGGCATATCGTCATCCATTTTGGTAAACAATATGCATTCTTATCCTAGAACAACTAATCAGGGACCTTGAATATTAAACCTAAAGCTAATAATTTATTATTACTTTATCATACTTACACATAAATACAACAAATACTTAGGAATTCAACTAAGTAGAATGCATTTTATCATATATGTATGAAATGTTCTAACACACGCGTATCAAATTTTATATAAATGCAATTTAAACTGACCATATTGAAATTCTGCCAATGGGGAACAAATTTTACAGAACCATTTAAGTAAAAATAGGTATACGATATACAAAACAAAAACACAACAAAGTAAAATATTTAATCATTTTAATTAAATTCATTGAAGGGATTAACTTTAATAACTAATCGTATGTTAAATTAGGAATTTCCCCCAACATATAATAGTATACTTTAATACAAGTGTGGCAAGGGCTTCATTGCAAAACGATGTACGGAAGTATGATAGGAACACTCGCTGCGCTCGTGTTCCTATCATACGAGTTTTGCACTGAAGCTTGCCACATGTTACATACTATTTTTTCTACGGTTGTGAAGTCATTTCCCTTAAAGTTTTTCCAAAATTTTAAATTTGTGAAGATGTAATCGAGGCGTAGGGCAAAGTGACATTTTTCGCAGTCATTTTGAAGTTAGAAAATTTGACTTTCAACACAATCGTAGAAAAACTATTATACAACAGTAAAATGTTCAAAATCACACCACACGATTTTTAACCTAAAATCAGCACGCTATAAGGTTACAAACGTGATGCAGGTGCGACTAAAATCAAAGAATGTTTACTTTAAACAGTTTCACAAACTCATACATGGTTTATTCACAGTCGGCAGATGTACTAGGTTTATAGAAGCCGTTTTTGCTTCGCAGTTTTAGCAACTCCGAATGTATTACTTCTACAAAAACTTGTATTTTTGTTATGTTGGTGAAACCACCGGAATGGAGGACACATGGTCACTTTAATGTAACTAAATGTAAAAATTATCCTTTTTGTCGGATTATTGAATTTTCTATGACCCATGGTCTAGTAATATGGCCTGCAAGATCTCCTGACTTAACCCCAGTCGATTTTTTCATTTTGATGCATTTGAAAAATAGAGTCTACGCACTGCTCCAACCACAAGGCAAGACCTGAAAGAGAGAATTAGACACGAAATTGCACAAATAACACCTCAACAACTACAGAATGTTAAACGTGCAACAAAAAGTCGCGCTACTCTGTATTAATCAAAACAGTGAACAGTTTGAACAATTTTTATGATGGTTTATTATAATTTAGGTTTTAAATAACTTTATTTTATGGTTATGTTTTATTAAAATTATTTCTTGTTTAATTTGTGTTTACCTATTAAAAATACTTTTATTATTACGAAGGATATCGTTGAGAAATGATTTAGTATATATAAGAGAAGTTAAGGTCTCAAAATTTTTTTGGCATTAGCCACTCCCATTGCCCCCCCCCCCACTATTAAAGGTGATGAAAAAAATAAAATTGTGATTTAGTGTGTGTACAAGAACCAAAAGCTTCAATTTTTTTTACTTCATGTACCCCCACCCCCCCACTACCGATATGGCATATCGTTTTATGGATTTTTTGGGGTAGGCGATTTCAAATATTATATTGTTAAAGTTCCATAAACAATTATTTCCACATACGAATTTTTTCTCGTGAGAGACCTGGATAGAAAATCTGGAAGTGGAAGTAGTGATTCCTTGGGCAGCGGTTTTTTAATTAATTAATGTTATTTTTAATATTTAACAAATAAAAATATTTTTCTAATTTTTAAACTGAATTAATTTATAGAGCGGGAGCTAGGCGGCTTTTTCGGCAGCTCATCGTTTTATGAACTGAGATATTTTTATGGTTTAATGGATGATAACGATTCATAAAATCGACTTCTGGCGGGCACCTCCTGTCAGGAGCGGCACGAACACTGTTTAAAAATCAGTGAAATCATGTCATCGTTACAAGGCTCATTTTTTTTTGTGTGTACACATTTTATGTTTAGAATGAATAAAATACGATCGCCAGAAAGTGTGGGCCGTCAGGAGGCGCAGCCAGAAAGGTAATAATGATACAATACATCTGAGGCACGGTGTACGGAATCAAGTTAGCCGAAAGTGTTAAATTCCCGTATATTTAAGAGCCTATGGTAATTTTGTTGACACTAAGAACTTTACGGGGAGACTACTCTATTGTTGAAGGAGCTTATATTTACGTTTTACAAAGGAGCCAGAACTTGTAACGATGAGTTTAGAATTCTGAGATGAAATATGCGAAAAAAAATCCAATTTTCTTCAAAAATCCTAAACATTTTCTTTCTGGCTAGCCTTACTGACGGGAGTTTCTTTCTGGGATTTTTTTTCTGTGTTCAAAACATTTAAATAAACATGATCAACCTTAAAAAAGTTAGCAACGATGATGTTATATAACTCCGTTTTTTACCTCTTTGGCCTTTCTGGTTGCGCCCCTGATGGCCCACACTTTCTGGCGATCTTATTTTATTAATTCTAAACATAAAATGTGTACACACAAAAAAATTGCTTTCTAACGATGAAACAATTTCACTGATTTTTATATCTTGAACCATAGCCAACTCGACGGGCTGACATATGCCAGAAGTCTATTTTGTTGTTATTTAAGTTCGATAGAATTAATCAGCGCATAGAAAATGCTTGTAACGATGAGTGTCCGAAAAAGCCACTTAGCTCTCGCACCATTATGTCAAATAGAGGTCCTTTCCTAAATTGTCAAACAAATAATTTTTCTTTTTCATGGCTTACTTTAAAAATAATTTATACCATTTTTGAGTTTAATACTTCATAGATATTGGTAGCGTTGGATTGGTCTTGAAAAGTTGTATTTAACTGAGGGGGTGGTGCCATTTGAAAAAAAAAGACTTCAAGAAACTAATTTCGAAAGATTAGAATGCACCTAGTTATTAAATTTGTTGTTTTAAAGTCAAATTTATGACGATTTAAAGTTAATCACAGCACTCTAGATTAAAAAAACTTGGCTCTAAAACAATTAAGTCGGCGTAAAAACTCACCAAAACAGTTCAAACATATTCAGAATTTTCCTAGGATTCTGAAAATGTAATAATATACATGGTGTTCCATTTAAAAATCAAGAATTGGTATCACTTCCGGCTAAACCGGAAGTCCGAAAAAAATCTTCAAATACGTCAAAATGTAAAATTTTACGTTAGTCTAGGAAATAGCGTGCAAATTCGACGACGAGTGGTTACCGTCTGCCAGTCGGTAATCGAAGAGACCATATAAATACAAAAAATTTTTCTCTCTAGAACTTTTTGGTATGTTGGGGGGATAGGGAGGGGGAATTTATTTTTAAATCGAATGATTATCGATATCTGTCCGCATACGTAGTTAGTATATGTACTTCACATACCTCAATTACGCTGGCAGACGAAACTTCCGAACGGCGCGCTAACCGGAAAAAGAAAAAAAATTTTTAGTTTCTTTTACCGGTTAGCGCGCGCGCCGTTCGGAAGTTTCGTCTGCCAGCGTAATTGGGGTATGTGAAGTACATATACTAACTACGTATGCGGACAGATATCGATAATCATTCGATTTAAAAATAAATGCCCCCCCTCCCTATCCCCCCACCATACCAAAAAGTTCCAGAGAGAAAAAAAAATTGTATTTATATGGTCTCTTCGATTGCCGACTGGCAGACGGTAACCACTCGTCGTCGAATTTGCACGCTATTTCCTATACTACGTCTATATTGACTATGCCGAGTTTCATTTTGATATCTTGAAAAACGAGGGGTAAAAGAGGGGTGCTAGTTATATTGTTGTCAGCCGGTATATTCATATTATTTGAATCTTTGGCTTATTAACTTTACGTTTCAACATCGCGTGGGATTTTGTGTGTTGGATGTTGAAGGCAACTGATTTGTAAGGAACTTCACAGAGTTCTTCACATCTATTTCAGGTTGATTACAGCACAGAAATGAACGAGGTAATTCTATAAAAGTGATTTACTCCATGCAAATTAGACATTTTAGAAGAAATAATTTATAAAGTGATAATATTTGAGATGCGCACTCTATATAGGGTTAGAAATGGATACCCTAAAAGTCCCCCACCCCATTTAGGAGTGGGACGTTCTTTTTTGCAAAAAACATCCCTAACGGGGACTTAAAGCGGGTTTTTACTTTTATCTTGTAAACCGTTCGTCGGAAGAGAAAAAAAGTATAGGAAATAAAAAAGTTGTCGTTAAATTCTGCATAAAAAATGTCCCATTAACCTTGTAGCTTACCCTCAGTCCTTACCTATTTCGCACCACCAACAGCCTCCAAACAGAGGGAGCGCACAGGTGAAAATTGATCCTATTCGAAGTTTCTCAGCGAATATCTTAAAACTGGTCATTTTAACAAGAAAAATGCTCAGGAATGAATTTATAGAGCGGAATTCTCTCTATAAGATGCATGTATAGCGGGTTTTGATGCAAGTGATTTTTATTTATTTTCCATTTTTTTCCACAAAGCTGTATTTTTTAATTTGAGCTCGTTTCCACACCATCCTCGAGATAGAGCTCTCGGTGCATTTTTTTAAGTGGTTTCCCCTGTAGGCCTATTCCACTAAAATGCTGTCCAATTTTACTTATTAAAAAGAGGTTCTTCATCGACGAACTCTTCTTCAAATTCGGAATTTAAACATCCTTGCCCGTGGCAATTAGAGCACATTGTTGAGCAGCGCAATCCAACCTTATCACAGCTGCATCGTTTTCCGCAACCCTTTTTGCAGCTGCAGGATATTAGCTGTAGGGTGGAAATTGGTGCTGGTAACTCGGTGGTATAAATGGGTGCTAAGATGATGCCTACTTTCTTCCAATCCCAATCCGTTGGTTCCAAGTTTTCTCCTCTCCTGAATTTTGAGAAATACTCTGTAAGAATGTTGACGTAATGCCTCAGATGTTGGTGGCAGTTTTGGTAGAAACAGGCAGTACTAGATTGACCGATCAAGTTATTGAAAATAATGAACTTTTGATGATTCAAAAATGTCTCATTTTTGGGGGATTTGTATAATGCAAGCGCGAATTGCTCTCCAGCACTTCTAATTTCTTGTTTCGTTGAGCTACGGTTGTTGAATATACGGACAACCTCTTCGAGATCTTTTGTTTTATTGACGCATTCCTTTGCCAAAGAAAGCTGAAGTGATATCGCAACTGAACGCGTGGACAAACAAAACTGTCTTCTTACGGCTTTTTAAAACTTCCGAGGACTGCAAGTCACGAGAACTGTACGCTTTATTTTCTATTTTTCCCTGAGCCTCTCTTAAGAAACGGATATCTTTATCTTCAGGTGCGCGAGCGATGTTTCAATAGAAGATCAATATCTTGTCCGACGACGGCCACTCACAGCGTGCTTGAAGGCGGAAAAATTATGATGAAAACGAGTCCAAAATCGGTTTGCGCAGGCTGATTCTACATTAAAAGTAGATTCAAAATTGATGAAATTTAAAATCGTAGCTGACCCCTTTGAACCTTTTTTTTATAATAGTGCTTAGAATTTGATTTTGATTTTTTTCAGTGAGCTTTTCTACAATTTTGAATACATTTTCTTTGCTATTTTTACAAATGTGACTTTTACCTCTTCCAATCTCTTGAAAACAACCACCACACAATAAATTTCTACTCTCTATAGATGAAATCGGCAGGCTATCTATTGCTGAACTCCCATAAAGTCCCGTAGAAACATCAATTTTGTTTTCTAAATCTCTTTTATGTCCTTTACCTTTATCAATTTTAACGTGGCCTTTGAAACGACCAGTCAAACATATATAACAGTTGCATGTATTTTGTGATGTAAGAGTATCCTTTGGTAATATGACATCTGTATAATTAGGCATTTTCTGAAATGGTCTTTGAAATTTACCCTTGTTAGCATCAAGTAGTGTGAGAGAACAAGTTGTACATATACTTAAAGGATACTTTTCATTTTTTAGATCAAAGTCCTCAAATATAAATTTTTTAATCAATTTTTCAGTGTTTTCAGTTATAAAAAATTTTTCTGGTTTTTTTTCCCCAAATATAATTTTTTTTCCACATGGAGCACATACCTTTTTTCGATTATCCTCGTGAGAGGATTTATTTCCATGGCTCATTTGAAATCGTTATAATTTGACAGACTTTTAACCAATGAAATTTTTTTTTATTTTTTGGTTCTGGAAAAAAGTATACTATATACTTTTGAGATTTACACTTTATATTTGGAAACAAAATACGAGTAGCTACCTAGCGGCAAAGAGTGTAATCCAAATAAATTATTTTGTCAGTAATGAAAAAATGTATAAACATTAAAACACTTACAAGTAAAAAGATAATTAAATTTTAATTAAACGTTTTTGTTTCTTGGTTATTTCCAAGTGTTTTACAACAAATGAAATTTAATTTTTAGTTTTATTTCTAAAAGTGCTAAGTGCTCGAAGAAAAAGTTGATGTATACGAGTTACTGTATTGCAAAGGGTTAAAATCCAAAAATGTGGATAAAACGCGAAAGGGATCAGCTACGATTTTAAATTTCATAAATTTTGAATCTACTTTTAATCTAGAATCAGCCTGCGCAAACCGATTTTGGACTCATTTCGTCATAATTTTTCCACCTTCAAGCACACTGTGCACTGTATCATTTTCATGAGATTCAATTAACACGGTTTGAACTATGAGTACGTCAGCGTTGTCTACAGCAGTAATTATAAATTCATTCCTGAGCATTTTTCTCGTTAAAGTAGCTGGTTTTAAGATATTCGCTGTGAAATTTCGAATAGGATCGATTTTTGCCTCTGCCCTCCAAACTACCTGTCTGTTCGGAGGCTGTTAGTGCGAAATAGGTGAGGATAAGCTACAAGGTTAATAGAACATATCTTATGCAGAATTTAACATTTTTTTTATTTTCTATGCTCTTTTCTCTTCCGACAAACAGTTTACAAGATAAAAGTGAAAGACCAGCTTTAAGTACTTACAGCTGGTTTTTGGTGGCGTTTTTTTGCAAAAAGAAAGGGACGTTCCACTCCTAAATGGGGGGGAACCTTTCGGGTATCTATTTTTAACCCTGTCTAGAGTACGCATCCCAAATATTATTACGTTAAACATTATTTCTTCTATTCACTGTTTTTTAATCTAATTTGCGTGTACTAATTAGAGAAAACGTGATTTGATTTAAAACATATATCATATCATATTTTTTTTCGTAGTATACTTTTGGTTTTCACAAGTGCCGATCTGTATAATTTGTTGTACCCGGCGACGTTCGAAATTGTTTGATTGAAGGATTGAATTGAATTTCCGCTTAAAGCGATGCGAATTATATGTTTTGCGTTATTTATTGCTTGTAATTGCGCAAATATAAACGGTCAAAAAATTCCTTTCGGAAATAATTATTTTGAGTAAAAAAATATGCAATTAACATACTTCACCATTTTCTGAAGGATCCTTGCTCTACTTTGTATGTATTTATATGGGTAGAACGGTACAAGAAACTTTCATTAATAAATCAGTTGAAGTCCGTATTAAAAGTATCTTTTAACATCGATGGATGTTTTAAGAGGCATTTTAAAAGCAAACATCTACATAAAGATAAAATATATTTTTCAAGTAGGTACTTTTATCTTTTAATAGGTTTGTAGTTTTTTAAATAATCGACGATAGTTGTCGAATCTGTGAATGTACTCTCTAAAAATCGATGATGGCTTTCACATCACATATATTCTATATCAATTATAAATAATTTAAATTGTATAACAATTCAAAAAATTATACATTTTTCTGCTATTTCAAGAAAACTACCGAAAAGCTGGGAGAATATTTATGACCAATAATTCTCGTTGTGTCGAAAGACTTTAGCGAATACAGAATTTGATTACCTTGTCTGATTTTCAGTTACTGAGAAAAGATTTACAAATGATGAGACGATTTTCTTCCTTGATATTAATTTAACATAATAATTGTAAGGAGAACTGCGAAATTCTCTATTTGATTGAAAAACTATATTTTATTAATTGATATTAACTATACTACAAGCATAATGTCTTGGCGGTAGACCCATTGGCGTGCACTTTTTCTTATATAAAATGGTTCTCGGTTAAATTTTCTGAGTTTTTAGTATGTCATAGATCGCGCGCGCCGATCGGAAGTTTCGTCTGCCAGCGTAATTGGGGTATGTGAAGGACATATACTAACTACCTATGCGGACAGATATCGATAACCATTCTATTAAAAAATAAATGCCCCCCCCATTCCTATTCCCCCACTATACCAAAAAGTTCCAGA
This sequence comes from Rutpela maculata, assembly GCA_936432065.2. Classification (NCBI taxonomy): domain Eukaryota; kingdom Metazoa; phylum Arthropoda; class Insecta; order Coleoptera; family Cerambycidae; genus Rutpela; species Rutpela maculata. Next base: position 22,401,408 of record OW386291.2, read on the forward strand.
GAGAAAAAAATTTTGTACTTATATGGTCTCTTCGATTACCGCTATTTCTTAGACTAATAAGTAAGACTGAAACCAACTATGAGAAATGGCCCTAAAACCCTAAAAATGTAGTTTCTTTAGTATGCATTGATGACCAACACAGTCGAACGCTTTGGTCTTGTTTCATAACTAAATAATCCTTACAATTCCAAAATTATTATTAAAAATTTTGTCGTAATGACGAATGGGACTGAAAACTGTATTAAGACCTAGTATTGGGAGTGGCCTATCTATATAACACCAGTTATCTGTGCTGTTACTTTACGTTCATTCATAATTTGCAATTCATTAAATGATTAATATTACGCATAGAATGAAAGGCTAATATTTCCTTATGAAAGAAATGCATAATTTAAATCTATTTATACAATATTTTTATGGGATAAAATAATTAATACAATTATTACTAAATAAGAATGTATATCCTTTTAAACAAGTGACATTTATTATTTTTATAATATGGAATTTTAATATGGCATTTTTTTAGATGACTGCATAGTTAAACAAGTAGAAGTTGCAGCCGGGCGTGGCCGACTGAGAGTATCTATTTGCAGGGCCGGGCCTAAGGGGTTGGGGCAGTTGGTTCCAAACGCGGTTGGCAAAATCTACCTAACCATCACATACAAATATATAATTTGAATTTTACACTGTAACTCCCACAATCGCGAAATTAAAATAATTATTATTATTAAGCGATTGACAACCCTATAAAATATTTTGTTGATTATGTTGATTACTTCCACAGTAAAAGATATTTAGATTCTTGTATGGGTTATTCACAGGACGAATTTCTTTAGGGGTCTGCAGGTGTCAATTTTGTGGTAAAAAAATTAATATCTCGAAAACTATAAATTTTAGATACAAGGTTTGTTATACCAAGTGACCTTAAAATTTTGTAACCTATCAAGTCCGATAATAAAAATACGGGTGTTCCATTTAAAATAACAAAGTTGACATCTACTTCTGGTATAACCGGAAGTGATAGAACTGTCAAAATATTTTAGTTAGAAAGAACATAAGCTCTTTACTATACACACGTAATTTTACAAAAATTTGTTCAGTAGTTTTCGAGATATGGATCGTGTAAGCTCCCGGCTGGACACGTTGTATTTACTTCCACAATCCACATCCAGTGGAAGTGTGTATACTTACTAGTAACGACAAAAAAATTTTGAAAATTTTTATTGTTCAAATAGGCTTGAAATGTCATGAAACGTCGAGATTTTAAGTTTGAGCAAAAAAAAAATTCTGTCTGTCGGTCTGTAACTTTTGGTGCGAACGATTACTCTGGAACCGTTTGAGATATTGACTTGAAATTTGGTACACGTATGTAATTTAACGGGATCTGGAACTAGATTATATTTTCATTTTATTCCGTCGAAGGCTTGGGGGGTAAAATGGGGTAAATAGGTAAATCAAGCAAATAAGAGTCCATAAAATTGCTATTTAGTATATACAGGAGAAGCTAAGGTCTCAAAAAAATTTTTGGCATTAGTCACCCCCATTACCACCCATTACCATTATTAAAGGGAATAAAAAAAAATGTGATTTAGTGTGTATACAAGAACCAAAAGCCTCAAAATATATTTTTATTTAATCCACCCCCACTACCACCCCCTTATCACCACCGCAACCCCACTACCGTGTGAGATATCGTTTTATGGGTTTTTGAGGTAGACGATTCCAAATATTATATTATTAAAGTTCTATAAACAATTATTTCCACATACAAAATTTTTTCGTTATGAGAGACTTGGATGTAAAATCAGGATGTGGAAGTAGTGATTCCTTGGGCAGCGGTTTTTTAATTTTTATTGTTCAAATAGGTATTCGCAATAGACAACGCCCCACCGCAACTTAACATTAAAAATACCTTAATAACATTTTAAAGTAAAATTGAATAGTACCTAATATACGTTATACGTTAAGTTCACCCGAACCTAACTGAATATTAACCAAGTAACACAAGTTGAACTCTCTTATTACATTTGAAGTTTTATAAATAATATATCAGGGCAGCTTATAGAGGTAACTGGTCATATTGAAGCTTTATTCTGCACCAAATTGCTTATAAAACAATTCAGCAGAATAATATTGTTGGTAAAATGCTTTCACTGTATATTAGTTATACTTGAAAGCATCTCATACAGATACAAACCACATAGATGGATAATAGCAGAACTAACACTAATTATTTTATAGTAGCTATAAGAACATCTATATCGCCATTGTATAAGAATATAATTAAGGTCTGAGAACGTTCTCTCAATATTTATACAACCATTAAATACCCAGAATAGGCGCAGGCTTATAAAGCCATTTTATCGTTTAAAGGCCGCAAAAATAATAATTATATAACTATTTAGCACTCCTTAGCAAGATTTTCACAGCATCCTAAGAAGCTCTTATAGAGCTTTCTCGTTTCATAACAGTTGTATTATATGAACTTAAAAAATATGGAAACATATCTAACCATTGCATTGCTTCAACTGCTTACCTGTTTTATGACTCAATACGTGTACATTAAAATTTCAATTTTCATCAGATACTAAAATTGATTTTTTGTTTAAATTTTACTGTCGATATATGGTTTGATATCTCATTAAATAACAATGCTCGATCGAAATTCTGCATAAACCGCTGCCCAAGGAATCACTACTACCACATCCAGATTTTCTATCCAAGTCACTCACAACGAAAAAAGTTTGTATGTGGAAATAATTGTTTATGGAACTTTAATGATATAATATTTGAAATCCTCTACCCTAATACAAAAACCCATAAAACGATACCCCACATCGGTAGTGGGGTGGGGGTGGATGAAGTAAAAAATATTTTGAGGTTTCTGGTTTTTGTACACACACCAATTCACAATTTTTTTTATCCCCTTTAATAATAGAGTGGGGGTGGTAATGGGAATGGCTAATGCCAAACGTTTTTTTGAGACCTTATAGCTTCTCTTGTATATACTAAATACCAATTTTGTGGACTCTTACCTGCTTGACTTACCTATTTACTCCAAAGTTACTCCCCAACCCTTCGACGGAACAAGATGAAAATAATCTAGTCGCAGATCTCGTAAAAGTTCATATGTGTACCAAATTTCAAGTAAATATCTTAAACGGTTCCAGAGTAAACGTGCGCACAAAACAGTTATAGGCAGAAAGACAGACAGACAGAATTTTTTTTCGCTCAAACTTAAAATCTCGACGTTTAGTCCTATATAATTAAAACTGCTATTAATTTCCATAAATTAGTTATTTAAAATATGATTCGTAATTAAAAGTGCATCCCAATTTAAATACCTTTTAGATTTATTGAGGTTTTATAAGAGTTTTATCGATTTTAAAATTCTGATAAAACCACAATAAATCTAAAAGGTACTGAAATTGTTACTTGGGATGTGAAATAGTCTAATAGAATTTTTTTGCATTAAATTTTTTACATTTGTGCTTATTAAATAGCTTTTACAAAACTATTTGTTTTATAACAGCTATTATAAAGCTCTTTCAGTTGCGTAGAGTTGCGAAGAGAATAGTTGAGTTCTATTGGGTTCTACTTACTTCAGCTTTCTGTAGTATAAATGCTGTAACAGGTTATTCTATAAAATTAAGTAACTCGTTATGGAGCCATTATATAGCGTTCAAAATCCTTATATAGTATAAAACTACTACGGCTTATACTGCAAAGCAATTCAACTCCTTATACAGCTATTATATAGCTACATGTTCTCTTTTGTTGAATAAAGACTATCGCAGGTTTTGCTATAAAACAATTCGGCTTAATATGCAGTTACTATACAACCACAAACGCTTTTAGTTTATAGAAAAGGATTGCAGTTTACTTTAGAAAACAATTAAGCTTCTTATGCAGGAATTAAACAACCACGAACCTTGCATAGCAGTACAGTGTACAGTGGGTTCTCCTATAGAACAGTGTATTAGGCAGCTATTATAAAGACTCTTTGGTTAGATTGGCAGTAACTATACAAACATCATAGCTTCCTAGTGTCTCTCGTTGTTATGTGAAAATTTTCAATATTGCCAATAGAGTGTCAAGTGGTTCCAGAATATTTTCCGCTACGTTTCATTGCCTTCCATGTTGACATCATCCTGACTATTATGATGCTCTTTAAATATCTTAGCTGACGGGATTGGAAACTATAGATCAATTGATGTATTGCCCATGTTATGACAAGTATATTACTAATTTCCTCCATAGTTTTAGAAATATAACTACTGCAGTTGAAATGTCCTAACAGCGAACCTGCGGCTGTATAAAAAGTCTTTATGCATTTGGTGGGGTCCGTTAAAACACTTTAATAAAGTTTATAAGACTACCTAACAAGAACTGTTACCTGTATAAGCCTAACAACTTTACAATTAGTTGTAAGAACGTTTATATCCTTTACACACCGCTGACAATTGAGAATATCATTCAGAAAATTTAACGAGGACATGGCGGTTAAATTATTAAGGTCAAAACAACAACCTAACTTTTTAAATTTCCTGTGACAGGTGTAATATCACATTGACACATCAACGAAAGAATCATTAGTTTCTGAAGGTTGTATAAAAGCTGTATAAAGCCAAAGGCCAGAGTACTCTTTTGTTAGTTTATAATTGCTTTAGAAGTAAGGTTCCTCGAAAAATATCTCTTATAAAGTAAGTAGTACTAATATACAGCCAAAGTGCTATGTTAAGGATTTATAACTGCTTCTTCGGTTTCTTCCATGAAACCAGGTTGTATTTTCAAAAAATGTGACGGGGCGGCCGTTGTTATTAGTATTAGTATTTTAGTAAACATAACAGTTTACACGGCTCCAACGATCACCCTGTATGACGGATATGAGACAATTTCAATAGGGAATGTTCTGCCATATTATTTTGCATATGTACCAAATTTGACACAAGAATGTCAAGTATAACAGAATTTATCGTGAAACAATCTACATATATACAGACATAATAGTACGGGAAAAATAAATTTTGACCTCGAAAAAATTAGTACAAGCATGGAATTTGGTGGAGATGTTCCACTTGCCATCCTAATGAATATACTAAAAGTCCCCTAAAATCGAAGCTGTGCTTCGCCCGCCATATTGAAAAATGGCGGCTCATTTTCAGATTTTTGTATATAAATCATTTACCGTTGCAGATAGGAAAAAGTTTCAAATAAAAATGTAGGCAATAATAAAGCAAACCATTTTTTATATTAACATTTTTTTTTAAATTGAACGGTTTCAAAAATTTTCTGGCATTTCTTCTTACACTTCAGAACAACACGAAGAAAGATCAAGTCGACAAGCTGGAGGCACCCACGATAAACAAACTTCTATAAACTGGATGCAACAGCATAATCCCTTTAACCAGCGTTGTGAAAATTTGGTTAGCTTATCTTCAGTGTGAGTAGCTGGTCATACTATAGACTGCGATCAAGCACTTCAGAAGGGCCTACCCTCAATATCAAGAAAATATTGTTGCTGTGAACCTCAGTGGCGCAGCCAGAAAATTCTTCTGGGGGGGGGGGGCGGGCAATAGAACCGGCCTCCCCAGATGATGAGGAAAATTTTTCAGAAAATGGTTGATTCCTCTACTAGATAATATTGGCATTAATTACAAAATATTTACTTCAAGGGATAATTTGGATACTGCTTTGTACTGATAGATATTATGCTTCTTTATTTTTTGGCTCATGGAAGACGGCTTGGGGGGGGGCATGGCTCCCCCCTGGCTGCGCCCATGGTGAACCTACAACAGTTATTCAACCGAATTGTGTGTGTAGTTAAAGGAACAAAGGAGCAAAAAGAATGTTTCAAATATGAACTAGAATTTTTTTCAAGGCTTTTCGTTTGGCACTATTGGCATCCATTTTAAAATTAAAAAAAAACACAAAAAAAAAAAACAAAAAAAAATCGATTTGCACACCCTTCTGCACGCGACGACTGCCTAAAATTTGCGTTTCTGGCATATTCATGGTAGTTTCATTCATATATATGATTGGCATGCATTTTAAAAACGTTGCACCTGACTGGTCCATGTACCGCCAGTCTATGTACCTACTAATTTTTTCAAGGTTCGCATACTTTTAGGCTTATTTTTATTGCACTATAATAAATCCTTTCGATAACACCACTTAAACTTTATGGAAAAGAGGTTTTAGAAAATTGATCCCTGATCCAAAGTGTCCAGCAGGCACAAGGCCTAACAACTGGACAGTTCAATCGAAAATATAAAAAAATTACTACACTTTATTACACTTATTTTCGTTCTAATGATCGCGTCCTCGATAAAAATAACATTAAATTCAATATAATCTATAATAAACTTGAATTCCACGTAATTTATTTACAGATACACATGTAAAATATATTAAAATTAACAAAACCTGACGAGGATTACAGAATTCAGTGCCACCCGAGCAGAAATCTTACGTATTACAAATTTGCATACATATCGTATTTTGTTCGTCTGGAGGCAATCTTAGGTAGGTTAGTTAAAAACACCCACTTCATTATATGCTCGTTAAATATCGGCCCGCCCGTAATGAATGAACACAAAATAATAGTTAAATTTCAGGTAGTGGAAGCGTTATCTAATTTTTCAACTCGGGATCTGATAAAACACCAAAGCAGGATCAAACGAGGGTCAGACACGGTAGTACGGTTTTTGCGAAGTCTGGGCCATGAGAAAGGCACCGAAAGGAGGTTACCAGAATACAAGATTCACGCCTCAGGCGCAGTTCGTCTGCGATTTTCGTCTAACTTTCAAACACCGTGTGAGAACGCGCTACACCTACTTTAAGGCATGTTTATACAGGACGTGACTGTGTTGCCTTTCCCCAAATGCCTTCGTTGATTATTTTAGTAGTGTGACAATAACAAGCCCAGAGCAACATAAGGGTGAAAATCTCTCCCTGCCCTGTACAACAATGGATTCAGTAGGTAATTCCTTATTTATTCCACATATTGATGAAAATGATGTAATGCAAGAATTAGGTGAATTAAAAAATAAAAATTCCACTGGACTAGATGAAATTAGCATAAAGATATTAAAATCCATTGGTGAGGTAATATGCAAACCCTTAGCTTACTTAATAAAAAAGTCCCTTGCACTTTGAATTTTTATTAATATACTTAAAACTGCCTACGTGGTTCCGGTTTTCAAAAACGACGATTCATCAAATATCACTTTTGGGTATCATATCAAAACTTATAGAGAGTAGTGTACTAGTGTACTAGTAGTGTAACTGATGAAAATAAAATGGTTGTCTCTTTTTTTTGTAGAAAAAATCAGCAATGAAACCAATGGCTTCACCACAAGAATTGAAATTGAACGTAATCCATTTACAATTTACTTTATTTAAGTACTAAGAATATGTTCTAGAAGTTTGACCGGTTTAGGATGCCTATAATTTGAAAAAAAGTTTGATTCAAATTTGAAATAATTTTTTAAATTTCTTTAAAAATTTTCATTGTTTCACAATAATTCAAAGACTAAAGAAGATACGTAAAAAATGCTACAGTACAAATTTTAGAAGCCGGTAGGTACTGCCCAATATTATTGTACGGAGCTGCTTAAGAGATACAGTTAAAAAAAATTGAGTTGTGTCGAACACTTATCAGCGTTTCTCGAGCAGATGCGCTATGATTGGTTTTATCAATGATAACTTCCTTAATTTTTAAGCTATTCAATCGCTCCAAAAATCATTTTACAGGGAACTTTAAGGATTACAAGGCATGTAAAGTTGAACTTCCTTGAACCTTTCGTTTTTGAGATTTTTGAGTTTAAAGGGCTCGGGGAAGGTGGTCATCGTACTCAAATGCAAACTTGTAACGGTGATATCTTAATTAATTTTTATCCTAGAGAAATAAAAAAAAATGTTCAGTAATAAAAACCTAAATATTTGTACTCCAGCATTTTTTTACGTATCTTCTTTAGTTTTTGAATTATTGTGAAAAATGAAAATTTTTTAAGAAATTTCAAAAATCATTTCAAATTTGAATCAAACTTTTTTTCAAATATAGGCATCCTAAACCGATCAAACTTCTAGAACATATTGTTAGTACTTAAATAAAGTAAATTGTAAATGGATTACGTTCAATTTCAATTCTCGCGGTGAAGCCATTGGTCTCATTGCTGATTTTTTCTCCGAAAAAACGAGACAACCATTTTATTTTCATCATAAATTAGTTTTGATGCTAACGACTTTTACTAAAGCTCATTTTAAAAGTCTTTTCAAGTACTTTTAAAAATGTCTTATATGTTTTTCTCCAAAAATTTTCCGTTTTTCCGTTATTTAACGTTGAAATGATCGAATTCAGTTTTCGGCGAACAGTCATCTTCAACGAGCCATAACTTGGTTCGTATTGCATCTACAGAAATAAAAAAAAAAACAATCGATTTGTTATTTATAGGGTACATTTTGCTTATAATAATTTTTTTGGTAAAACGTAAAGTTTTCGAGTTATTAGTGAAAAGTCGTTCTAAAACGTGCATCTTTTAGATGAAAAATCATTTTCAGTCAAGAATAACTCGAAAAGTATTGACTCATCGAAAAAATTTCATAGAACATTTATTGCTTAGAATTCGTTCCTCTATCGATTTCTGCAGTTACTTTGAACATAATAATTTCCACCCCGGAGAAGGGGTGGCATCCACCCCCAAGGTAAAAGCACACATCGGCACTACATAACTTTTGTTCCTTGAGCCATTCCCTAATTACTGTCCAAATTTCACGTCAATCGGTTTTATCCGAAAGAATTCTGAGCGAAAAACCTTCAAACACTGAACTAAATTAACTTTTTCACGAATATCGGGAAAAAACATAACAAAACAGATAAAAGTTGTAATTATTCTTTAAACAATATAAATAATTATCAACCCCGACTACGAGAAACATTTTTTAACTTAAATTTTCAATAAAAACAACTCAAAGTTTTATAAATATCGCGAAAAAAATTTTTTTAAATATATTTCTTGTAAATATTGTTATTATTTTTTAAACAATATAAATAATTATTTGCGCCACTTGGGATGTTTCTGATTTTGAATAATATTAAAAAAGACACATTTTAAAAAAGAATGATCAAAATCAGAACTGTTGCTGAGAATTAAGAAGTGAAAACCTTCATTGACTCGACTAACCTAAAGAATTGGATAATGGGAAATATGTTCTATCTTTAATGTTTGATCTTAAAAAAACTATATATGCAGTGGGAATTAGAGGAGGCACGTTACAGTGGATCTCGTCATATATTTCCAACAGAAAATCATTGGTTAAACATGAAAATGTTAAATCTGAGGCCAAAAATATTAAAATAGGAGTTCCGCAGGGTTCTGTATTGGGACCTTTGCTTTTCATGATTTACGTAAATAACACCATCAGATATGTCTAAAGACAAAGTTATTATGTTTGCCGACGATACCACTATAACTATAGCAGCCCTTACCCAAAGAGAACTCTCAGTAAAATTGAATTGTGTGCGAGATGAACTAGAAGCATGGTGTCAAGGGAATAATCTAATTCTTAATAACAAGAAAACAGTCTCATTAAATTCCTATATACAGTAGTGGTAGCCAAAATTCTTGGGTCGATCCCCATAATAAGATAGAGTGTAGGGATTGCATTACCGGTTAACCGGTTAACCGGTTAACCGGTTATTAGGACAAAAAACACATGACGATAATTACCGGTAATTTTAATTTTTTACCGGTTATTTCGGTAAATTCTGAACTTACGATATGTCACGTATTCAACGTTTCTATTTATGTCACTGACCAGTATTCACTAAATACAGAGTGACTGTCCCAACACCGAGCACTTTTAACACTAAATAAATAATATTATAAAAAGTAAACTCCAAACACCAAGCCTTAAGAAATACAAGACAGACATTGACAATATCTTACGACGGAAAATTGAATATTTCACTGCCGCAAATATCCGTGGAATACATTTAGAAGTATGTTATTAGTTATTACCAATTCTTATTAACTTATCGACCCACCAATATCGATTGAGGAAGGGCATTTTCAGCTGGTGGTATTCTATGCACAAATATCAGACGACTAACATATATAGCTTTGAAAAACTAACCCTTTTAACAGGCTATTTTTAAAAAATATTGTATTTTTAGATTAGATATTCAGTAAATGCCCTATTTGAGTTTATGTTTATAATTTTTGTTATTTAAGTGGATATTTTTGTTATTTACAGAATAATTAGTTATTTAAATTTATTTCATTTATATTTTTTCTTTTTGATAAATTAACTCCTATATAAAAAAGCCACATTTTTGTCACTTTGACATCGATAAAAAAGGTGCATCGTTTTTTATCACCGATAAAAATGCCTGTTCCTCAAAAGCAGAGTACACCTAGTAGTCGCACGTCACTTTGAAATCTGTACTGTCAGCTATAATTTTTAAGTATTGTGGAAACTATACTGTACGATATGAGTCGTTTTGGGAAAATTATAATTATTTTTAATAAATTATTGTTGTTCGTTCACATTCATATTCTGTCGTTAATTTATCTTGCCAAAAAACACTCGAGCTTTTCTTTTATGGATAAATTTCTTTTTAACTCAAAATTTTGCCACTCAGTAATTTTGCTCGAAAAACTGACATTTGACAAAATCATTCGACCTCCGGTCTCGTGATTTTTTCATGTCAGTTCTTCTTATAAAATCACTGATTGGCAAAATTATTTCATTACAAAGAGAAATTTATCCAATAAAAAAAAGCTCTTGTGATTTTACTGTTGATAAAAAACCTTTTGTTTGTTCATTATATCACATATAAGTACGTATATAAAAATGTTTTTTGTTAAATTTAGATAATTTTGTATATAGAAAAAGACAATTGCCATTTTCGCCACCCTAATCATCCATTCTAAAAATTACCGGTAAATACCGGTTAACCGGTCATTTACATTTTTATTTACCGATTTACCGGTTATTAAAACTTCCGGTAAATTGCAATCCCTAAATAGAGTGAAATATAAAGAGCAAAATAATGTACACGAAAGAGAGCGATATAACAACAACGATGCCAGCACTTGTGTATGTTAAGAGTTCCGCCCTCTATCCCCTCTTATAGTCCCTCCTACAGCTTGAGACGTTTATGATGAAAACAGTAGTTTCCTAAAAATTGTTTAGTACATTTCAAGATGAGTTGGGATGTACTACTCTTATCAAAAATGATGTTACGCGTATTGGAGTTTGCTGGTTGGTAGTTATTTGATGCATTTTTTAATGCTCAAATAACTAAAATACTGTTTTATTTTTGCACATTTTTAGTCATGTGGCGTGAAAATTAAACTAGCATTCCCTAGGTACATAAATAAAAATTCTTTAAATAAATAGGATTTCTCCCTTTTCCATATCACAGTCATTTTAGGTGGGGATGTCTAAGCGAATACTCTGCAGTGATGGGATAAAGTGGGGTAAAAAGAAAATGCGAAATCGGATGAAATCCAATTATTGATTAATACGGCTTTATTTGCAATTGGTTTCTTGTTAAAATAATTTAATTAACAGTAGCTCATAGAAACATCATGATTTGTTATCCTTATTTAGATTTATGCTGTGTATTTTAACACGGCGTAAAATAATTTACGTTCCCCAATCTCCCCCAACGTCAAATCTTGGTATGCTTTGCCGGCAACAAGTAAGAAGCTCCTCCCACAGTCTACACGTGCGCACCTCCCATTGGGATGTCTAAATTAAACAGGCAGGCAAATATGGGCGTGCCGTTTTTTTTAATCCATATAGTTCACTCAAAACATAATCTTTGTCCTCAAAACATAATCTTTGTCTAATTATGAAGAAATGACAGAAACAGAATGAGTTGACGCAAATGTATCACAAAGAAAATTCAGTAAAAGAGGAAGGATTATCTTGACGACTAAAAGTAGCTAGAGAGAAAAGTGGCAACAGCGTAGGTTAAATCTCTTTCTTTTCAGCATATTATTTGTCCATTTCTCTACTCTTCTACCTTACATTGGCATCGACTCAATATTTTAACATGCCACTACTGTATAAGAAAATCATTACCCTCAAATTAGCCGAGAAGTAATGCGCGAGCGGTTCCGCGGTTCCGAGGTGTCACTGTGAAGAGGGGGAGGGGTTTTAGTGAGTAAAAATCTCACCCTACCCTGCCGCGCAACATCTAGGCGGGTGTTTTTTGAAGACTTCCCCTCCTCCACACACAAAAAAAAACTGGGATGCCGACTTTTGCGGCGCACTGTAGGGCAAACTATTGTTTGTAAATATAAATACAAAAAAATGAAGCTGTAGGTTTTTTCCACAAATTTCATATAGAACAATTTTTTCGCCCTGATTTCAAATTTTCTTCCGCAATAAACAAAAAACTATCAGTCCTACGAAAAAAAATGTATAGCACATACAACATGGACAATTTTACGCCCTTTATTATGACGTATTTGTTTTTTATGTAGCCTCAACAGAAGCCGAGATATTTGAAAACACGGTTCTTAACCATTTTTTCAAGATGGCGATTCACCAATACACTCACCAATGACCCCCCCCCCCCATCAAGCCCCAAAAGTTCGCGCTGACGTCGGGTGACTGTCGACCTCTACATAGTGATTTCATATACAGGGTGTCCCACCGGGAATTACAAGCTTTTGGCATTTCCGCTTATACCGGAAGTCGATACCAACTTGCTTATTTTAAATGGAACACCCTATATACTTGAAGGTTTCGAAAAGAGCGAAAAATTCTGAGTCGAAAACATGTAGCATACTCTATCCCTAAACCCAGGCGTTTCACAGATACTTGACATTTTATAAAAAAAATTGACAGGTGTAACGGTTTGCAATAATCGTTATAACTTTCTTGGCGTAAAAGATTCTCATTTGCTTTTTGGCATGCAGAAAGACCATAAGGTGAGATACCTTTTACAGTGTAAAGACAGTCAATAATAATAATAATATAATATAATAATAATAATACGTTTATTTACATAAGAAATTAACATGTGTTTACAATAATTTTGTATATAAGAATATATTGTAAATAAACAGGAGATAATCCACAAAAGTAAACTTGCACGTGGATACAATTTGCTTATTTACCTTATGCAAAATATTAATAATTATAAATAATTATAATAATTGTAATAGTAGTAGTTAGACAACGTATTTATTAATGTAAGTAATAACAACTAAGCTAAATAACAAAACCTAAAAAAAGAAATCTTCTACATATAACTTTCGCAAAGGAAAAAGAAAAAAAATTGATACAAATTTTTGCATATTCTGATTCAAACTAAACAATAATGTATATTAAAATCAATTTTATCACTCAATATAACATCTCTTTACTTTTACACAAATAAAGATTTGCATAAGTTAATTTTTAATATTAACCAAGTTATGTATTTCTTGCCTATTTAAGTTAAGAATGTATTTTTTAGTCTTTTTTTTAAATAACTTTTTTATTTTAATATCTTGTAATTCAGTTGGCAATGTATTGTACAGTCTAGATGACAAATAAGTATAATTTCTTTGCCCTACTGTTTTGATTGCTGTCGGTACCATTGCCTTACCTTTATTTCGGGTTTCATATTGATGTTGGGAAAAGGATAGCATGTGTTTATTTTTATGTTGGTTAGATACTACACTAAGAAAATATAATTGCCTTATGTCCAGTACTTTCGCTTCTGAAAAAAGTTCATCACTTGGGTAAGTATTAGGTTTTAAAAAGAGTATTTTTAAGAATTTTTTCTGAATGATGTCTAATTTTTTAAGGTGACAGTAAGCAACTCCACCCCAACCTAGAATGCCATATATTAATCTAGATTCAACTAGCGCAAAATAGACCATTTTCATAAGAGGTATGTCTAGTATGTTTTTTAAATATTTGAATCTGTACATTATACTCCTTAGAGTTTGTGTAGTGCTATTTACTTGCAAATCCCATCTTAAATGTCTATCAATCACTATGCCTAAATATTTCGTTGATTCAGCTGAAGATATTTCTATTATCTTACCGTGGTTATTTATTTTTAATGAGTTATAACTAGGCAAACCATTTTTATAACAACTAAATGGCAAAAATACGGTTTTTTTGAAATTTAGGGTTAATAGTTTATGATTAAACCAGTCCATTATATAACCTAGCTCACTTTCCACAGTTTTTTTTAAATTATCCCAATTTTCACCTTTGAAGAAAATGGCAGTATCATCTGCAAAACTAAAAATGGAAGCATTAACGCTGAGATTAAGTAAACTATTTATGTAAACAACAAACAAAACTGGGCCTAGCACAGTTCCCTGAGGCACTCCATAAAGCACAGTTCTTTCCTCACTTAGAGTATTGTTAATCATGACTACTTGTTTACGATTCGACAGATAGTTTTTAAAAAGTTCCAGTACATGACCTCGAAAGCCTAGATATTCTAAGGCATCCAACAACTGCGAGTGACTAACAGTGTCGAATGCCTTAGCCAGATCCAGAAACACACATAAAGAGACTTTATTGTCGTCTAGTGCTTTGTAAATTTCTGCTGTTAGTGAAGAAATTGCATCTTCCGTAGACTTCCCTTCTCTAAAACCAAATTGTCTACCTGATAATAATTCGTTAGAATTGATATATTTCATTATTCTATTTTTTATTATTTTTTCGAATATTTTTGCGAAATTGGATATTAATGAAATTGGTCTATAGTTAGAAACTTGCAGTTTATCTCCATTTTTGTATAAAGGCTTTATAAGAGCAGTTTTAAATTCTGAGGGGCAAATACCGGTTTCTATGATTTTATTTATTAAAAATGCTAAGGGAGATGCAATTTCATCAGCAATTTGTTGAATTGTCTCGGCTTTAATCATGTCGGATCCAGGAGCTTTATTTATTTTAAGCGTTTTAATGACTGAAATAATTTCTTTTTCCTCCGTAGGTTCAAGAAATATGGTCTGTGGCTCTCTCTGCATTCGCGGAGGGGGTGTTGGCGGTTTAACGATTTTACGTGCTAGGTTCATTCCAACATTAGAAAAATAATCATTAAAATTATTAGCAATTTCTAAATCACCCTGTATAATATCGCCGTGTTCTACTTGTATTTGTTTAACATGAGTTTCTTTATTTTTTGTATTACTAATTTCTTTAACAACATTCCATACATTTTTACTATCATTGTTTTTTTGAATTTTTGATTTATAATAATTGATTTTTGTAATATTAATTAAATTTGTTAAGTTGTTTCTATATTGAATAAATTCTACCCTAAATGCAATATTATCCGGATGTTGTTTATGTTTTTTATAAAGTTCATCTCTTCTATTTATCGATTTGACTAGCCCTGAAGTAATCCAACTTTTTCTTTTAACCTCTTTACGTTTTATTCTTTTTATATCCGTGTTGTTTTTTAATACTTTATTTATTACAGATAGAAAATGTGCTGTTGCTATATTTACATCAGATATATCGTAATAAGAATTCCAATTGTATTTTTTTAAATCCGATTTTAAATTTTTGAAGTTTATACATTTTAATATGTTTTGATGATTGACATTTTGTATATTTTCCGAAATATTTGTTGGTATGCTAATTGTGGTAGGAAAATGATCTGTTAGATATGTTTGTAGAATGTGTGTTGAAAAAGCATGGTTTGTGTTCTTAGTATTAGTTTTTACGAATATATGATCTAGGCAACTTCCCGAAATTCCCTGTGGTCTAGTGATTTTATTTATAGTGGATATAAAATTGAATTCATATAAAGCATTTAAGTAGTCATTTGTTATATCATTATTATCTTGTAAAATATTTATATTTATATCACCAATTATTATATGATAGTCCGAGTTTAGTGACTTTGATCTTTCTAAATAATTCCTTAGTTCCACAATAAAATTTTCTGTGCAAGTGGATGGTGGTCTATATATTGCTGTTATAATAATAGTTTTATTTTCGAATACCATTTTATACTAAGTGTTGAATTTTTTACGTTACATTTTGTCTTCAAACCGCGAAAACTTGTTTAAGTCAAATGGAACACCCTGTATTCTTTTGCATTAAATTATGTAAATTTAAATTCCCCCTTTTCCCATGTAGATATTGTAAGGATTCAACTCACGATTTTGTGAATTTTTTGGGATTTTCTTAGAAATTCAAGAATTCTTAACAGAAATTTTATCAAATTAGCCATTAAAAACAATCACTAATGACAGTTATTCTCTTATGTCAAAAAATGCCACCGCTTTTAAATTACACCCAAGAACACTTTTTAAATTTTTATGGATACAGAATAGCAAATACATTAGACGTTCTTGATATTATTTTATTACATTCTCCATTTTAAAAAGTCTTCGTGGATGTAATTTAAACGCGGTGGCATTTTTTGACATAAGAGAATGACTAACGTTAGTGATTGTTTTTAATCATGGCTAATTTAATAACATTTTTACTAAGAACTCTTGAATTTTTAAGAAAATCGCAAGTAATTCAAATACAATATCTACATGGGAAAAAAGAGGAATTTAATTTTACATAATTTAATGCATAAAATACAGGGTGTTCCATTTGATTTAAACAAGCTTTCGCGTTTTGAAGTTGACAAAATGTAACGTAAAAAACTGAACACTTGGTATATTATTACTAAATTTCTTTAAAATTCAGTGCACCTTATGATTTTTCTGCATGCCAAAAAACAAATGAGGACCTTTTACGCGAAAAAAGTTAAAAAGCAAATTTTTTGTAAAATGTTAAATATCCCTGAAACGGCTGGGTTTAGAGATAGAGTACGCTACATATTCTCGATTCAGAATTTTTCGCTGTTTTCTAAAACTTCGAGATATAAAGAGTGTTCCATTTAAAATAAGCAAGTTGGTATCGACTTCCGGTATAAACGGAAGTGTCAAAGGCTTATAATTATTTTCTTTGGATTGGCCGTACTGACATTAGTAATTCCCTACATTTTCAAAATTTTCTGGTGCGTATTTCTCACGAACTTCATAAATTAAACTGGACCTCACATAAGGTCCAAACGCTGACACCCCCCATGCTGGCCACCATGATAGGTTTTCAGAACGTAAAACAAAGTACAAAAACAAAAGAACAAAGGCGATGTTGTCAGATTTAATCTAGTATTATCCCGTTGGTTGTTGATAGGCAAATGATTGTCAGATTTTAGAAATAATTTTATTAAAATGAGAGTATTAATGAGTACTTCTGATGATAACTTACTCTAAGTATTGTAGTAGTCTCACATTATGAATAAATTTCTTGTTATTAGAAAAGATGAAGTGGTATTTTGGGAGAAAAGTATTCAAGTTTATTGAAAATATAAAACATTTGGCAATGCGCTACAAAATAACGAGCAGTAGTTGTGATTCCTACCGAGTATTGCCAACCTCAAATAAGTTGACAGCCTATCATGGCGACCATGGTAAGTGGTGTCACGAGCTTTAGTTTGGGATATGTGCGTTGTGAAGTCCAGTTTAATTTATGAAGTTCGTGGTATTTCTCCCTATATCAATCGATGCAGTTCCCGGTGGGACGCCCTGTATACTGACTGGACTAATGATGCTTTTTTACGATAAACCGTAAATACCATACGTATACCTATTACAGTTTTAATTATAACAGGCCTACGTAATACTGTCATTGTTTAAATAAATAAGTTAACAACACTATTCCGTTAACTGATATTTCAAGGTGATTTTTTGTCAGTTCTAGCGAGATTTTAACTTTCTCTGTTATTATTATTATTTATGATTTATGGATGCGAATAGTACATTATTAACGATTTTTCTCTTCCTAATGAACGTTAAACCTTTTTGTTTACTTTTACTTTATGCAAACAGCATGAAGTAAAGAAAGGAGGAACGAACATGGAGTTGTTACCGACAAGGTAGCTTAATCGGCTAAAGCTTATTGTGTGATCAAATCCGACTTTGTCAGGGAATTATTCCTGATCACGAAGTACTTACCACTGGCCTAATTTAAGAGTAAGACAATTTTTTTCCAATTTTATCATTTTGTGGAACACCCTATTAGCCCAGTCACTTTCTACAAAAAAAACTCCAAACCTCTAAAAAAATCCAATCTAAGATTTTCCAACGGAATTCTCTTTATATTGGCGTCACAAATAATTTCTCAAAAGTCCATAAAGCTAACTGGACGACTACAAAAGTTACAGTAGGCCAAAAGTTAACGAAAATAAGTTTTTCTCAAATATCTCGTAAATTATCGGTCTTACGTTAATTTTGGCTTTTATAAAATTTGTTCGTGAGATAAATCTGCATAAAAAAAGGTTGCATCCAAAATTTACGTAGAACCAATAGTTCTTGAGATATTGGGCTGAAAATCTTCGGAGCAAAGTGCATGCGCACTATTCTATACGCATAGTGCATAGTGATGTATACAGAGTGTCCCAGAATTGAGTTCCCGGACGGGAACCTGTGATTTCTGAGTTCATATTGGGCCCATATAACCCAACTTACCTTAGTCCAAAAATGCATCCCTGAGGAAGTACATCCTCTTAAAGTGGGACAGAAAAAAAACATTTTCTCCAATAACTTCCGTTGTATGGAAGATAAAATTTTCAAATTTTGATGGGAGCTGTATCTCTATAAGTACTCTATGTGAACTTGATAATAACCAAATATCTTTTGTTTCTAAATTTTTTTTTCATAATAATTAATATTTGACTGGCTGTAAATTTTTAATCACCCTGTAAAATTACGGAATACTTGAACATTTTTACACATCATTGAAAGGGATGCAAAAAAGGTACTCTTAAAAATTTAAAAATGTCAGTCAAAACACAAGAAATTATCGTTTTTTCCTCTATTTGTATTTAACATTTATTTACAATTCTAGAATAAAATTTTGTTATAATGGAAAAGCACAGTTTACTTAAAAAAAATTACATTCATAAAAAATGCTCCACATGACGTGCACCTGTTTCAGTAGGTACACAAATCAATTTTCTTCATCAATGACGAGTGAATTCGTTGGAAAAATGCAAAATTCCTCTAAATTTATCGCACGCGTTCTGTACACGTTGCCAAAGTTGCCCCCTAGTGTCAGTTGGAACAGAGTCTACAGTGGTTTTTAATTAACCCCAAATACAAAAATCGCAGGGGTTCAAATCTGGCGAACTGGCTGACCACGTAGCGGGATTGGCAGACAACAAACTGTCAACAAACTGTCGCACAATAATGTTAAAGTGAGCATCAGGACAACCGTCGTACATGAATCATAAATTACGTTGCATTTCCAAAGGTACATAATCGAGCAGAGGTAGTAAACCATTTTGCAAGTGTAAGTACTCTTGTCCATTTAGACGGTTTGGTGATTTAACTGTACCTATGAGTTGATTGTTAACTATACCTATTCACACATTTATTGAGAATTTCTGTTGTTTCGTTTATAACGTGAGGATTTTCATCAAAAGATGATCATGGTGAGCCTTATGTAGACTAAATATTCCGTCTCTCGTGAATTCTGCTTCATCGGTGAATGCTGCTTCATCGGTGAATAATATTCGGGAAAAGAAATTTTGATCTTAGTTTTGTTTATTTCGTAACCACTGTGAAAACTCCATTAGAGGTGGAAAATCTCGTTCTAATAAGCTTGGACTTTTTGAAAATGTAATGAGTATAATTGTTGTTTATTTATAATTCTCGAAATAATACTCTTTGAAAACCCTGATGCATTGCCGCTAACCTTCTAACACAAAATTACAACCCACTTGTTGCTGGTAGATTACCGATATTAATTTTACACTTGCTACTTTTTGACGTTACTATTTAATTAAGTTTTGTCATGAGAACGCGGCAGGTTTTCTATTTCACGAGCACCTACAGAGAAAAAATTATAATTCTTGATTTTTGGTTGATATTACAAAAATTTTAAAGGTATTGATTTGTGTACTAAAACAGGTGGACGTCATATGGAGCATTTGTTATGAATGTAGTTTTTAAAATAAACTGTACTTTTCTGCTATTACAAAATTTTGTTCTAGAACTGTAAATAAATGTTAAATACAAATAGATGAAAAAACGATAATTTCTTGTATTTTGAATGATATTACAAAAATTTTTAAGAGTACCTTTTTTGCATCCCTTTCAATGCTGTGTAAAAATGTTCAAGTATTCCGTCATTTTACAGGATGATTAAAAAATTACAGCCAGTCAAGTATTAATTATTATGAAAAAAAATTGAGAAACAAAAGATATTTGGTTGTTATCAAGTTTACATATAGTACTTATAGAGATACAGCTCCCATCAAAATTTGAAAATGGTATGTTCTACATATATAACGGAAGTTATTGGAAAAACATTTTTTTTCTGTCTCACTTTAAGAGGATGTACTTCCTCGGGGATGCGTTTTTGAACTAAGGTAAGTTGGGTTATATGGGCCCAATATGACCTCAAGAATCACAGGTTCCCGTCCGAGAACTCAATTCTGGGACACCCTGTATAGATAACAAGACCTATGTATACATAGGAACATCGTTTATGCACATATACCCGCATAATTTCTTTCTGAGATGTCCTTGAAATGGACCCTTCTTCATAATAATAATAGTAAGCAAGCGTTGGTGTATGAAAATAACTCAAAAATCCATTGATATGCTTTTCGAAGAGACAACGCCAATAGCTTCTAATCAAGAACTATTCTTGTCCAATAAATTGAATAAAAATAGAAATGTTTAAAATTAATAACATACAAGCTCCGGATGATGCTGATGTTTTAATCATTGATATAGCTTTGAATCAGTCAATTGAGCACACTACAGTTGTTGGAGAAGATATTGATCTCTTCATAATTTTAATAGAACGCACTCCGATTACCCGCAATATTTATTTTCTTAAACCCGGAAAAGGAAACGTCCAATCGAAGATCCACAATCCAGAAGTACGCAGATTGTAGAGAACATATTCTATTTTTACATGCTGCCGTTAGTGGTTGCGATACCACTAGTGCTTTATTTCGAAAAGGAAAAATAAACGCATTTAAAATATTACAAAAAAGACCAGATTTACAGGAAGCATTGCGGCATTCAAAATAGAAAACTGTTCGAAAAATTTGCTAATAAATAGTGGCACATCGTTTATTTCAGCTATGTACGGAGCTACAAAAAAATAGACTTCAATTGATAATTATAGATATTTTAGTTTTGCAGAATGCACTAGACTAAACAAGCTTGTGCAATTGTCGTCACTTCCACCCACAGCAGCAGCTACTCAACAACACCCAAGCAGCATTCAAAGTGATGGGAACTGGTATCTGAGACATCGGAACTTTAATATAATAGGAATGACATAACTGTTACTAATTTTGCAATTTCGGGGTAATATTCACTTTGTGGTATGCATTTGTAGTGACAATTATGTAGATTCTACTGAATTTAGGCATTGTATAGTTATAACACTTTCAAGTAACTGCTGGAGAATCTGCAACGTCGCGGATACTACTCTGCATTACTGTGAAGCATCCTCAACTGCAAAGTGAAAATTGGTAGTAATGCCGACTGCACAGCTTTACCAAAGGACCACTTCAAAATAACGATAACTTCAAGTGTGCAATTTTAAGCCCCCGGACGTTGTTGGGAAATTTTCTGAAACTTCAAAGTTGTCTAACTTATTAGTGACATCTCGAGTAAAAATGAGGTTATTTCTAAGAGGCTTTGAAGTTATTTTTACTACTCCCCACTAATTGAAAATGACTTAAAAGTTACATATACCTTGAAAATCTACTATAAAGTAATATTAACTTTTAAGACAATTCATATAATTATTGGCATTGAATAAAATGGCGGCATTTGAAATGCTCAGTAAAAGCGACACTCATCCACGTTTTATAGAAAACTGAAGAAACAGTTAAACAGTAGTAGAAATAGTGATTCTTCAGAATATGATGCAAACATGAAAGATTATTTCGCCACAGCAAAACCATCATCTTTGGCAACAAGTGCAAAAGTGTTCTCATCAACACAAGGAGAAAAGTAATCGAAAACTATAACAGACTGCAGTGATATTAGTGATACTGTGTACTGCACGAAAGTTACAACTTGTCTTTAAAACACAGATTGACCGTTCAGTTAGTGATCCACTGAGCATATTAAAAGAATTTGCCGATAAAAAACTCCAAATTTAATAAATATTGTGTCGATGGGGAATGGACAATTTCGGTATAAACGGCATAAGACATTGTTTGCGTACAATAAATTGAACTGAATATATACAAAAAAAAATAGCAAAAAAACTATATTTCTTTTCTAGAATATCTCAAAAGTTATCAGTGACGACAAAAATAACAGTTTACAACACCATTATCCAACCTCATTTCGATTACTGTGCCAGTCTATTATATTCCTTCGATTTAAATAAAATAACTTCCCTTCAAAAACTACAGAATAAAGGAATGAGAGTGATTTTGAAATGCAGCCGATATACCTCAATCCAACATATGCTTTCTTCTCTTCAGTGGCTGTCTGTAAAAGATAGATTGCTTTCCATGGCTATGGTATTTATTTTCAAAATTTTAAATAACTTAATACCCAAGTATTTAAATAAGTTTATATTTTATGCAAACCAAATACATCAACACCACACAAGAAATAACAACAAATTTTATATACCAAAGCAAAATCTAAGTCAAACTAGGAAAATTATGTTATATAAAGGCCTCGATTAATATAACAAGTTGCCAGAGGTTGAAAGGAATCTATCTCTCTACCTGTATTCAAACGTAAAATTATAATCTACATAAAGTCGATTGATTAACTCCACTTGTTTTATATATGTATTTTTTAATTTATTTGTATATGTATTAGTCTGATTGTGTAAGTGCGTATATTATTTATTTATGTATAAATTATGATTCTTTGTAATTACATTAGAAAAGTTAATTTGTATATTAGGATTTTCCTATTCAAATAAATACTTACTTACTATTTTTTGAATGAAATGAAATGTAAACTGATCACTAAAATATGAAAACTCATGTATTTTTTCCATTATTATTATTACCATAGACTTAGAAGTTTATGATTATTACACACTTTACGTTAATAAATATATTTACAAGACATACATTGTACATCGTTTTCACTAAAAAAACAAATATTTTATTTGCACAAATTTATTAACAACTTAATTAATATCAGATAATAAAAAGTACTTAGTAAAATATAATAATTGTTATTTTTAATCCACATTCGTGTCCTTGTCCACATCACACACAGTGACACTTTAACAGTTATTACCGTGTTGCCAATTAAAAAAAATTTACCTATCTCGTATCTGCCAATTGTACCTACCAACATGAAAATAAGTTGATAGCAATAGTTACCAAGATATTATACCGTCATTGGTCCCATCTGCTACATTTAGGTAAATATAACTACACAGTGAAATTGTTGTAGTTGCCGTCACCACTTTTAGAGTAGCAACAACTGTAACGTTGGTGGTATCTGCTACTTTATGGGAAATGTAACTTGTAGGGAAATAATTTTGGTTTTTGCAACCTCTAAGTTACTGCAATTAAAATCGACATTTTTCTGTTGTTGAATGAAGACGCCATATTGACTCAGATAAAAATATAATTCAATAAAAAATTTCTTTTTATTATGGTCATTTACAAATATGTTTTCTAAATAGATTATTACTTTATAATATATAAAATTAAAAAAAAAAAAAAACGTTTTAGATAAAATATTTTGCAGTTTTGCTTGTACACATAATTTTTGCAAAAAAATTTTTTTCCGAAAAAACCATTTTCTCGAGGGGGCGTCTTTTTTATCGAAGCATCATGATAACATTTTACAGAAAACAAGTGGTGGTTTTAATATCCACACCCAGGGTAAATGCAAAACATCATGCTTATGCATGTTGTATATAATCACCTTAACTTGGACCTTGGACATATCATGTGCTCAAACTGATCAGTAAGTCATTAATTTGGTATTCAAATAACAGAGAGCCAAATATATAGTTTGCGCTCTCATTTCGGTCAGCTGAGCTGTTCCAAAAGTTAGTTATTTCTACTACTTGGTTACATCCCGTTTACGTAATAACCTAGTCCTCGACACGGTAACGGTAGAAGTATCGGAATAGTAACTTGCTACGTAATTATTATTCCCCATTTTGGTGAATGCTTAGTAGAAGGATGGTTCCCATTACGTAACAATCCTTAGTTCCGGAAACCTTTAAAGTTCCACTAATGGTAACTACTACGTAGAAACTACTAAAATTGCTGCTTGGGCATCTATTCAGGGTATACTACCAGGTGCGAACTTGACTCGGGAAAGATTTAGACCCTCAGCAATGGGGTTGGACTTTAACCAATAGTTTATTAGAGCCACAACTACTCTGATTCCTCCTGCACCAGATAAACTTCTCAATTCTATTTTCTGCAATTGCACAAAAGGTTGTGGCACCAATTGTGGATGCAGAAAAATAGGATTGCCATGTTCTATAGTGTGTGGCTCTTGTCGGGGCCAATCGTGTCTCAATACGATGTCCGAGGATACAATCGTTGACAACGATGATGAAGCCGACCTTTATTTCGTTATTTTCCGCTGAGATAATTGTTGATGAAGATGAAAATATTGAAGAAGTGGAAATAGAAGAGATAGACGGAGATGAAGAATAAGAAGACAGCAAAGACGAACATTAATCAACAAAATTATAATATAACATGAATTAGGCTTACAGGGGACACCATTTAAAAAAAACCTATATCTCAAAAACTATTGGTTCTACGTAAATTTTGTATAGAACTTTATGCAGATTTATCTGACAAATTTTATAATAGCCAAAATTAACGTACAACCGATAATTTACGAGATATTTGAAAAAAAAACTGATTTTCGTGACCTTTGACCTTCTGTAACTTTTGTAGCTGTCCAGTTGGCTTTATGGACTTTTGAGAAATTATGTTTTACGCCAAAATAAAGGAAAATCTTAGGTTGGATTTTTTTAGAGGTTCATGTGTACAGTGACTGGGCTATATTGACTTTTCACAAAGTCGCGTAAGATGTCAGTCACTGAGAAACATTCTCTTTTATGTGTTTTAAGTACATCTTGGCGTTCCACCCAAAACTGTTGGCAGAGCGCTCCGGCGAATTTAAATTCAAACTGGTAATAATTTATTTGACTACTTGATAATATTTCTTTGAAAAAAATATATAAATATTTTTTAATCTTTCGCATCAACGAGTCAAGTCCTTGACTTTTGTTAGCGATGATCAGATGGTTTACTCAACTTGCCTGTCTGTTATGCCGATCTCCTCTTCAACAGGTAGATTCTATTTATAAAGGTAACATGGTAACACTGAAATTTATTTACATCAAATTTATGTTTGCTTCTATCTGAATATTACATCGGTTAATATATTCGTAGGATTACAGGAAATCAATTATTTTTTAATCTAAGCTTTATCCAGAAGTTGTTATGATGCGGATGAGAATGATTTGTCAACCTGTGAACTTACGGTTAAGCTGTTTAAATCCGTACGTGGTAATATTGAACAATCACTTAACATTAATTTCGTAAGTGTTACTTTCCCTAGTACACGAGGTCTGTTTTAAACCAGGATTTGCTTAATTACTTTTGTGGCATTACAGTTTTGTTGTTTAATCTGAATGGTTGCCGAATTGTTTGCACATTTTAATTGATAAAATTAATTAGTATCTTACTTTTACGACCTGTCAATGATACATGTCTAACTAAAAATTAAACGTCCTGTCTTATAAATTTAAAATATAAGTACATACCATTGATAAATTAAAAATTATTAATTGAATCATATACTGGAAAATTTTCATGACTTTGGAAAATCTGGGAATGGGCCAATTTTTTTTTTCAATGTTATAATCAGAGAGTCTATAGATAAAACCTTTCATTATAGCTAGGGAGCTGGTGGCAGAAATTTTTATATGACCTTATTATGTGAATGAAGTTGAAAAGACATCATAATGAAAAGCCAGAAAAATCATTTCAGTCATTACGGCTTTGCTGATTTTTTTAATTAACAGTTAATAAAAAACGCTCCTATATAATTTCATTGTGTTGTTTTAAACGTTGCCTGTCAATATGACACTGATTAAATGCAGTTAGCTGAAATCTATGTGTCTGCGTCTTTTTGCAATTCAATTTTTTTTTGTTAATTTATGATATACTAAAAATTAAGTGATTTCATTGTCGGTGTACCTTATATCAAAAGTTTCGCAAAGTGATAAGAAACAATAAAACAAACTTCAGTCACCTGTGTATCATTCCTATTTTTGGCAAGATAATTGAAATCATCCTAAAAAACCGTCTGATTAAATATTTTGAGAAGTATTCATTACTACACAAACTCCAATTTGGTTTTCGAGCTAAGTGCTCGACAATAAATGCAGTCTGCAAGATTGTGAGTGACATTGTGGACTTTGAGGAGGGAAAACATCCAGCGATTACGCTGTGTGACCCCAGTGAAGCCTTCGACTGTGTTCAACATAGTCTTTTAGTGGAAAAACTCAGTTTTTATGGAGTGAAGGGAACACCACTGTTTCTCCTTGAGTCTTATCTGCAAAATAGGCAGCAATGCGTTTCAGTAAATAATAAAAAATCGAA
Source organism: Rutpela maculata (assembly GCA_936432065.2). Taxonomy (NCBI): domain Eukaryota; kingdom Metazoa; phylum Arthropoda; class Insecta; order Coleoptera; family Cerambycidae; genus Rutpela; species Rutpela maculata. The sequence continues at coordinate 22,428,043 of OW386291.2, forward strand.
CTATAGATCAGTAGCACATGGTGTGCCCCAGGGCTCTGTTCTGAGGCCACTGGTATTATTATTTATGTCAACGATTTATTCTATTACTTATTCCCTAGTCAAATCATCATGTTTGCTGATGACGCTACCCTACGCGATTCAGATAAATACCTTGCAAATCTACATGAAACTATATGTGAAACTGAAAGTCGTGCTGAACTGTGGAATAACTCCAATATGTTAAAACTAGATCGTGATAAAACTCAAAAACTAATTTTTTGCACAAATAACATTACAAAAGGGGACAACGTCAAACTTTTAGGCGTGGTCCTCGATGATACTTTAACCTGGTCGTCCCATATTGAGCAACTCAGTAGTAAATTAGCTAGCTACATCTTTCTTGTGAGACGTCTAAAATATGTGGTAAATAATAATACATGACTATCGGCATATTATTCACTGATTCACTCTCATATAAGTTATGGGGTCGTACTACGGGGAAACTCAAGCAATGCTCTCAGGTTTTTTAGACAACAAAAACAAGCCATTAGAATTATTGCAAATGTAAATCTCGATGAACACTGTCAACCTTTATTTAAATTTAAAAAAAACTAGGTAGGAATTAATAATTAAATTCAGTTAGAAAATTAAGTTCATTAAACATGTAATTAATATGTACAACTGTACAGCAATTACAATGTTATATATATATATATATATAATAATATAAATGAAAAAGTTGTTAATAAAACACAGTTCAGTTGAGATGAAAGTGTGGGACAATGTACTGTCCTATTTTATTAATTTCATTGATGATCAATGTCATTTTGATGATCACTTTGATTTATTTTGATGGAAATTTTGCTAAAATCCTCGACTACTTGAAAATTCAAGACTTGGTAGAGCCCCTAAACCATTATTTAAAAATTTGAAAATTTTATGGAAGTCTTTTTTTATATCATAGAACAAAATAAGAAGGTGCCCCGGGTAAATTTTAAAAGTTAGTATTTAAGGACTACCCTAATGTGTAGCCAACACCTTTACACATAATAAAATAAATCGCAATTGGTCCTTACATGATTCATTTCAGCGCCCATATCAGTCAAAACCGAGTAGTGCAGATAGTGCGTTGTGAATTTTAAAGTTTTATTAGATTTTTGTGCTCGTTGATTTGTTTATTACTGTATTAAAATTCGAGTTTTTTGCTATGGAGGCTTATAATTTTGTGATAAGCAGTAATATTTTTGTAAATGCCAATTTAAAGTCGTCAATGTGTTAATTGTTCTTAGTAATAATGAAACATTTAGTTTCGTTCCAAGTGCGACCAAGATATATATTTTTTAATTATTTATTTATTAGGTAAATAAGTACATTACGTTTGAAATTTATGCCCATATTTTGCCCTTCACTTTTAAAATTGAAATTATTTCTAGCATTAAACGCTCTTTAAGAAGTATATAATAATTATTATATTCGAATGTTTTTTCGATACTTATAAAACCTTTATAAGTTAGATTTTGTAAAATATTTTTCTCATCAGTAGCATTACAGAATACACAAAAATACAAAATTTCGGAATTTTCTGTTGATATAATTTTTTCATCCCCTATAACCCACTTTGAGAAATGATTTTATTAAATAATTTTTCTATAAACCTGAACCTATTTTTGGATCATTAGCCAAGTTTCAGATTTTTGACCAAATTTTCGAGTCTCCTGCCCCATTGTGCGACGGTGAAATTTTATTTCATAATTTTTACCGAAAATTTTTGAAGGTGGTTCATTTTTTTTATAAATTATAAAAATTATCTAAAAAAAAATAATATATGCCATTTGATTAACTGTTTAAATGGATTCAAAAAAGTTTAAATGACTTTTCTGTTAGTTAATTGAATACACATTTTCTATTTTCATAGAAACGCACTTTTTTGAAAACAATAGCCGTAACTTGGCCAATTTTTATCGCAGAGCGTTAAACTAAAACCAGATTGTAGGGAATAAAATTATCTTTCAACCTTGTGACTAACGTTTTTTTTGTCTTTGTTTTGCCTTAGTTTTTGAGATAATCTCCAAAAACACGCCTTAAAATTTGACTTTTGAAAAGGACTGAAAAAACACTAAATCCTAAAAAATCATATCGGTCAATTTTTGACCAAATTGGACGGGACTAATCTCAAATTTAAGATAACTTTATACTCCAGGGAAATAAGGTTTTTGCCAGGACACAAAACCATCCAGGCATCTGACAAGTTTTTCAGGTAATATAGGCCTATAGTAACAAAACCTATACCTTTCCTGCAGTGGATTTGGCGTGGGTTTTTAGTTATTAACAATTAAAGGCCAGAAATTGTTTTTGCACATTTTTGCCTACCAGTAAAAAATAAAGTATTTGATCAACAATTCGGAAAAACTATCTTGTAGGGAATTAAAAAACCTTTAAAATGGCTTTTTGAAACTGTCGATATGATTATTTGTTGCTTAGAAAATTGCAAAGAACGGTCTATATTCGCATAATATTCAATTAACAATAAATATTGCAAAATTCAACCTACGACTTTGTTATTACGTAAAAAATTGGGTCTTGTAATACTTAATATATGGTAAAAATTTCAATTCGATTCATTGAATAGTTTTTGCAAAATTGTAATTGTTTATCCCAGAGAGGTTTTTTTTTGCAATAACATTATACGCACAATAATGAAAGTACAATGGTCCTACGGGTATCTCATGAAAGGGGAAGAGTTTTTTTATCGAAATAAATTATTAGATCTAAAAAAAAATGTTTTCATTATTGCAAAATCTCATTCCAAAAACCTTACAATTTTTAATTTATAAACAAATAGAATAACTTCGTTGCTATTGCTCGTAGAAAAATGCCTTTTTCATATTCAAAAAACTGGCATATGCTATCCTTTATAAATTGCATTTATTTTACCCTATTAGTTTTATTTAAATATTCTCACAATTATTTACAAATGTATTTTTTACTATTCGACAATATTGAATCATTACTGATAAATGTATACAATGAAAAATCTCTTACAAACATACAAAAAATTGTCAATCTGTATTATACTTAGTGATTTACATAGGATTTATTTCACTGAGACAATGTTTTAATTAAAACTAATAAATCATATATATTAATATAATGTATGTTACATAAGAATATGTTACATAATTTTTGAATATATGAAAATTATAAAAGTTCTGTATTATAGTGAAAGCCTTTGCCATTGTATGATCGTCAGAGTATCCATTCATTTGATACAATACAGTGTTTCCAAATATGTGCTCCCAAATCTTAAGAGGGAATAGAAGAATCTTTCGAAGGTTGTTAACTCCTTATAGTGGAGTCAAATTAGGATTTTAATGTGAATTGTCTGGTCACAGCGGTTTTTTTGTTTTGACATGTTCAGTGGTCAACTATAGTTCACAGTTCAGTTTTGCAGTTTCTGCGAAGTTGGCGTATTGTTTATTTAAACAATGTTTTTTAGACCGTGATTTCCATCGGTTTTCTTTGAATATCTCGAAATCTATAAGTCCTATGGAAATCAACAAAAAGAAGAAAAATGTCTGTTATGAGCTAAGGAACAAAAGTACAGAAACTATAACTCTTTCCAGTTGTTACTATTATTCAAAAAAAAAAAATTGAACATTGCACAATTATGCGTCTTTGAACGAATTGCTATTCTTTCAAAAATAAAGGATAATTTTCAATAAAATTTTGGAAAAATATAGCTCTTACAAAGTACAATCACCGCTCAACATTTGATATCTAAATGATTATTAAAACGGCTCAAACAATTACAATTTTGCAAAAACTATTCAATGAATCGATTTAAAATTTTTACCATATATTAAGTACTGCAAGACCTAATTTTTTATATATTATGCGAATATAGACCATTCTTTGCAATTTTCTAAGCAACAAATAATCATATCGACATTTTCAAAAAGCAATTTTAAAGGTTTTTTAATACCCTACAAGATAGTTTCTCCGAATTGTTGATCAAATACTTTATTTTTTACTGGTAGGCAAAAATGTGCAAAAATATACGATTTCTAGCCTTTAATTGTTAATAACTAAAAAACCACGCCAAATCCACTGCAGGAAAAGAATAGATTTTGTTCCTATAGACCTATATTACCTGAAAAACTTGTCAGCTGTCTGCAGGCGCGCAGCCAGGGGGGGGGGCCATGCCCCCCCCCCCCCAAGCCGTCTTCCATGAACCAAAAAATAAAGAAGCATAATCACTATTGGTACAAATAGTCCCTTGAAATTAGGAAATATTTAAGAATACTTTCCCACAGTTATGAGACGTGTAAAAAGTTAAGTATTTGAGTTGTCTAAACATGATTTTTACCCCTCGCAGTTCTAAAAAAGAGTGGTTTTTGAGAAATATATATGAATTTTAGCGTTTTTTCGTCTTTTTCTCTATATTGAGGAAGAACTATGCATTTTGGTGAAAAATATCAAAAGAGCAAAGTAGTAGAGCATAAAATTTCCTATGGCTATTGCCTTTTTTTCGAATTCCGCTTAGTGTCGCCGCTAGAGGGCGCGAAAGAAATAAATATACATATAGACTTTTACGCCTTTTTTTAGATTTTGAGCCAAAATTATGAATTTTTATGAAAAATTACATGAGATCAAAGTTGTAGAACATAAAATTCACTATCTTCAGTTCAATTTTTTTTTCCATAAAAATTTATATATTTTATGTTCTACAACTTTGATCTCACGTAATTTTTCATAAAAATGCATAATTTTGGCACAAAATCTAAAAGAAAGGCGCAAAAGTCCATATGTATATTTATTTCTTTCGTGCCCTCTAGCGGCGAAACTAAGCGGAATTCGAAAAAAAAATGGTAGAGGCAGAACTTATAGGAAATTTTATGCTCTGTTGATATTTTTCACCAAAATGCATAGTTTTTCCTCAAAATAGAGAAAACGACGAAAAAACGCTAAAATTCGTACAATATGGATATATTTCTAAAAACCACCCTTTTTAGAGCTGCGGGGGGGGGGGTGATAATCATGATTAGACAACCCAAATACTTCACTTCTTACAGGTCTCATAACTGTGGGAAGATTTTCCATAAAACAGCAATTTTTTGACTAATTTGAAGGGACCAAAAGCAGTATCCAAATATCTCTTGAAATTAATATTTTGTAATTAATGCCAATATTTCTAGTAGAGGAATCTATACACATCCGTTTTCAACCATTTTCTGAAAAGTTTTCATCAACCTCTGGGGAGGCCGGTTCTATTGGCCCCCCCCAGATGAATTTTCTGGCTGCGCCACTGGCTGTCTGGATGGTTGAGTGTCCCTAACAGGGTATTTTTTTGCTTATTTCCCTGGAGTATTATAGTCTTCAAGTTAGTCTTTATGTTTTAATACTTTCTGATAAAATTCGCACTTCTCAAGATATTTGCAAAACCCTTTTTTTTAAATTTTTTTTTCCTCATATTTATCATTTTTCTAATTTTATTAATAATCATTTTTTTAAAACAATTAATTAGGCAAAAACACACTTCCTCTTTAAAACAGTTTCATAAATCGGCCATACGTCTAACGTGACTCCACTATTTGAGTAAATCGAAGATGTTCTCTCTCTTAGTTCATAATCCTCTAATCGATGCAAAAACTTTTTATGACACACCATGTTGAATGCCTTAGCGAGATATAGTTCTTTTGAAAAGGTTAATTTTAATTCGCTTTAGTGAATGGTTACAATAATAATATTAAATGGCAAAAGCAGCACACGAATATGTAAAATACAACGTCCAACGTGTTTGTTGGGGATTCCGAAGATGTATGTCAAGAAAATTATAAGTTAGATTTACAATTAAACGTATTATGTATTTTTAACAGCAGACGAAATTTGAGTTTTGGAACCAGACCAGTTTCTCTAATGAATGTCTGAAGCCGTAATAGAATTAAATATGCCCAATTAATTTAAATCAGTTTATTTTATATTATTATATACACATAGTATTGACCTAGTTTTTATGAATTGAGTTGATAGGTATCTAAACTCTTATAATTTAGACCTGAGACCGAAAGACCACCCTGTAATAAATACATTATTTGTGACTATTATTAGAATCTAGTATATTTGTGGAAATGACACAAGACGTAGCGGTCTAATAGCTTTCTAGAAGGCGCAGCCTTATCTACGTGTTGCAATATCTTACGATTTACGGTTAAATTCTTGGTAGAAACAAATTAGGTCCATTTTTGCTCCTGTCTAGAAGATTCAACGAAATACAACATTAATTCTGAATTAGGAGACTGAGAATGGAATACAAGATTGTTGACGCCAATTAACAAACCAGAAGTCAATTGGTTAAATTGGCTTTTACGACTCGTAAATAGTCGACATTTAACAACTGTACATGAAGTCTAACTTATTTACGGGGCCTCTGTCACGATTTTTATACCAATTATCAAAGCACTCGACTCATGAAAGAGAAAGAATATTGTAAGGGAAACAATTTTTGAATGTGCCGAAGACTACAAAAAAAAACTGTACTTTTTCTTTGTAAAATAGGTTCCAACCAATTTTCTCAACAACTTTAGTAGGTATACAATAAGAAATATCTTCGAGAAAAGATTTTTGAAAAGTAATTTTTTCAAGTTGTCATGTCAGTAGAGTATAAATCTGCTGATTGATACAGAGAAAGAACATTCCCTCCCCACTGGACATTGAAACCAGTGGCGTAACTATATGGGGTGCAAGGGCCTCAGAACTTAAAGGGCCTCGCAGGGCCTCTAGGAGTTATACATTGAAAAAACAAGTTTTTATTTTATGTTAAATAAACTGAATTATTTTATTTTAACGAAACTTATTTGTTTTACAAAGTTTAGGGAGGGCAAGGGCGGTTCTTGGCTAGTATACTGGGGGGATTGTAGTAACTAGTGCCCACATTTAAAAATATCTTTAATTTAATAGATAAGAACATACAATTTTATTCTAACAAAATAACGCAAAATGAACAAAGAATTAAAGGACTAGTGAAACTTAAAAAAATAATTAAGTATGATTTTGAATTGATCCGGCGCGGCCGGCGGATGTTTCCTAGGGACGTAATTACCACCCTCCCTCCTTTTTTTCATATAATTATCTTTAATTTAATAGATAAGAACATACAATTTTATTCTAACAAAATAACGCAAAATGAACAAAGAATTAAAGGACTAGTGAAACTTAAAAAAATAATTAAGTATGATTTTGAATTGATCCGGCGCGGCCGGCGGATGTTTCCTAGGGACGTAATTACCACCCCCCCCCCCCCCTCCTTTTTTTCATATAATTATGGGGGTGGGCAACCAAATAATCTTGCACACGGGCCTCATCAACTCTAGTTACACCACTGATTGAAACTCTGAAACTTGCAAAAGTTTCCTACAATGTTGCATCTTATTATACTCTTCGCAAAAACGAATAGTATATTGTATTTGATCGGCACATTTCTAAAATCGTAAATACTTATCGCTCGTAGAGAAAAAATTTTCATACCATTGTGTTAGTGAACGAATTCTGAACAACTTTCAAAATGTCCGTCCGTCACGTTTTTTGTAAGCACGATAACTTAAGAAAGAAAAGTCCGATTGTATTGAAATTTGGAAAGTCAGTTAGTGTTAGCTAAAGAACCCTATTTTTGAAGAAAATCAATCAGTAAATGAAAAAGTTATTAATTATTAAATTAAAAAAAAAATATTCTCTTAATTTTTGTCGCTTGTACTAAAATGGAAATCTTGCGAAATATTATTCTCATAATATATTTTTTTTTGTTTATGAATTTTACTAATTATATATTTCATAAAAATACGAATTGAAATATGTATAATTGTTGAAAGATATATATCACAGACATCAATTTTCGTAGCAATAGGTGGTGGGGCAGCGGCTATAGCTTTGCGTTTGTGTATTTAATTTAAAATAAATTTGTTTTGATTTGATTTGCGTTGCAATCCAAAGGTCCCGTGTTCGAATCCCGCGAGTTGGTTTTTTTTTCATTTGTTTTTTCATATAATTTTTTTCACAACAAAGATGGTATCACAAAATTTAGGATGTCCAAAAACTAACATTTGGCAATCCAAAGGTCCCGTGTTCGAATCCCACACAGGTTGGATATTTTTTTTCATTTTTTTTTTCATATAATTTTTTTCTCAACAAAGATGGTATCACAAAATTTAGGATGTCCAAAAACTAACATTATGTACAAAAAAACTGCGAAGAGTATCCTATAGAATGTGTAACAATTATATATAAAAAGCTCAGTAAATTGGCGAAGAGTACGTTTTTAGCTTGTTTGTTTTTGTAAAATTGTTCTTTTGGTGGAAAGTTTCAGCAAACTTAAAAGAAACAAGCTAAAAACGTACTCTTCGCCAATTTACTGAGCTTTTTATATAATTGTTACACATTCTATAGGATACTCTTCGCAGTTTTCTTGTAAATAATGTTAGTTTTTGAACACTCTAAATTTTGTGATACCAACTTTGTTGTGAAAAAAAAATACATGAAAAAAAAAAATTAAAAAAAAAACATCTACCCTGTCTGGGATTCGAACACACGATCTTTGAATTGCAATTCACCACTGGAAAAAAGGGTCGATTTTTCGAGAAATTATATTAGGCATTTTTTTGTTAAAAAACTAATCCAATATTATTGATCAGCGTAGAACCGCTAGAATTAAACAACATTTTGATTTTTGGTTTTTGAATTACAGTCCACTTAAAATTACCTATTTTAAACATTAAATAATCAATAAATTGGTAACGAAATATTTTTCATTTTCTCTTTAAATTCACTTTTTTTACTATTCCATATCATCGAAACATTCAAATTTCGAAGGCCAAGAATTTTCATTGAAAAATTTTGGGTCATCAGACCTGTAAATTATTCGGGCATTAAGGATTACCGAATTTGAAAGTATCGATGATATGGGGTGGTAGAAAAAACGAATTTAAAGAGAAAATAAAGAATGACTTTCTTTCGAAAAAAATTTCGTTACCAATTTATTGATTATTTAATGTTTAAAATAAGTAATTTTAAGTGGGCCGCAATTCAAAAACCAACAATCAAAATGTTAAATTCTGGATATAGCGGTTCTACAGCATGCTGATCAATAATATTGCATTCGTTTTTCAACAAAAAAATGCCTAATATAATTTCTCGAAAAGTCGACCCTTTTTTTCATAATAAAAATGTACGCCAATGACTGAAATAAGTTTTGTTTTACTTAAAAAAGGTATAATAAAGGTCTTTGATACCCATCCAAACTTGGTTAAAATTGGGTGACTAATAACTGAGCTACAAAGGTGTTACTGTGAAAAGTGGGACACACTGTATATCTTTCGAGAATTATATTTCAACGCATCGGATATATTATTATGAATTATATATTAGTAAAATGTATAAACAAAAAAAATGTATTACAGAAATAATATTTCGTAAGATTTCTATTTAAGTACAAGCGACAAAAACTAAGAAAATATATTTTTTTTAAGTTAAATGATTAATTACTTTCTTATTTACTGATTGATTTTCTTCAAAAACAATAGGGTGCTTCCTCTAGCTAACATTAACTTACTTTCCACAATACAATCGGACTTTTATTTCTTAAGTTATCGTGCTTACAAGAAACGTGACGGACGGACAGACATTTTGAAAGTTGTTCAGAATTCGTTCACTAACACAGTGATATGAATTTTTTTTTCTACGAGCGATATTTACGGATTTAGAAATGTGCCGATCAAATGCGATATACTCTTTTTTTGCGAAGAGTATAATAAAGTTAATTTTATAAGTTTATATACAGGTATGTTTCCAAGTAAAATACATATGAAACTTTGTGGCAAAGTTAATTTTATAAATATATTTGGAAATTGTGGCTTACGATAATTGGCTGTGAATTGCCAAAAGTTATATTGCAAGCGAGATAATCAGTCAAAGCACCGGCATATTTTGCAATTACTTTTGGACTAATAGCCAATCATTCTCATTGTGTTGCAGTTATGAACTGGGCTTTAGTTCGTAACGACCCTCTGCGTGGAATTTTACCATCAAATTCATCTCACAGATGTCTGATAGGATTCGAATCAGGATTTTGTGGCGGCCATGGTAATACATTTACAATCTTTGTTCAAATATTCATCAACTTCGACGTTGTGCAAGAGATAAGAGAATGCTTTATCGAAGGTCATGTTCTCGAGTTCTACAATCAACTTTATAATCGGAAAACAGATGGATTGGATGGATGGATCTGGATTGTATAGTATCAGAGTTCCTAAATCTGATAATTTTGGAAATCGCTAAAATGACATAAAACATTGTTTGTTTGTTCCACATTATTCTATAAATCGAGTTGTTGTTAGCTTAAGGGTTTGAGTACGAAATGGGGATATTTTTGTTTTAGGCAGAGAGATGCAGTGGAGCCTTTGGGTGCTTGGATCTGTTGTGGAATGCCTGCAGTACTAGCTAGAAGTCAGACAAGTTTACCTCAGGGCTATGTAATCAACTCAAGGGAACCGAAATATTTCCCCAAATTTCATGACTTTCTTCGAATTTTCTAAGATGTGTACACCAAACCTCGCCTTGATTTACCCTACACTAGCTTTTAGGAAATATAGGACTGGCATGATCAGTCAAAATTTTTTTTATATGTACACAAAAACGAATTTGAGTAGTACAACATTAAACATTAGAAGCAATAGGGAACAACTTACATAATATATCCTTAAATGGCAGGGGCGGACTGGCACGGGAAAGGCCCGGTGCGTGTGACTTTAGCCCTAAAAGGTATTGAATTGAAATTTATTTAGTATTAAGTACCGAGAAATGAATACTAACTGAACCAGAAACATCTTTTCTGCCAATTGTACTTCATTACCGTGCGTTTTACGGGCCTACACATTTTGTTTTGTGAGACATATTAAGCCGTAATTTTTTAAAAAAACTAACACTTTTTACTTACTTTACTCACAGTAAACCAGTAATACTGCCGAGTGCTTATGTGTGAACTTACCTGAAAAGAAAGAAAAACATTATTAGATACAAATGAAGCAAGTAAGTATTAAAAAATATCCTCGAGAATATAATTCACGTGTCATATGGTACATTTTTTATTAATTTCATTGGTTAAAATACAAAAACAAAAGAGCATAATAGGCTATCAAATCGGTGATAATTTTATCACCGCATATTGACTGTCACTTGTTTTTAATTAATAAAATAGTTTACTGTCAAAGTGACAGAAAGTTTCAATAGACGCGTCGAAATCAGAAAATAGTGCTCTTAAGCAGAAAAATGTTTCAACCAGTAGATCACCGTCGATGGGGAGATGCTAGCGAGGAAGAGATTCGAAAGTTAATTGAGAAAAAAACAAAAAAATACCAAAATTAATAAAGAATCTCAGTGGAACCAGTTCATGGAATTTTGCGCTTCAAGGAGAATCAAAATAACGCAAGAGACTACGATTCCAGAAACTGCATTAATATTAAGAAATTATCTCGCAACATGAGAAGAAAAGACGGCCAATAATATAAAGAATGTGTTGTTAAAACATTATAGAACTCCGCGGCAAAGATTATACAAGAAAAATTCTTCACTGAATGTAATATCAAGTTCAATCCATTTACTGACATGGAATTTAAAGAAGCAAGGGTGGTTCGCGATTCTAAAAGAATGCAACTGCAGAAAATACAAGAAAAAAGAAAGGTTAGTGCTGTTGCTTTTACACTAGAAGAATGTAAAAAACTGCAAAAAATTTGGGACGAGAATACGCCTGAAGGGCTTCAAAAAAACTTCTTTAACATTGTCACTAAAGAATTGGCATGGCATGGTAACGAAGCTGCGACTGCATCCACTTATCACTTCAAGAAAGAAACTGACAATTCTGGAAACTTTACTAACCGAATTGAATACAATCCAGTATTTAACAAAACGAATCAAGGAGGGGACAAAACTTGTTGTGATAGCAAATGGTTAATACCTAATACAGTAGATCCTGATGTGTGTCCAATTTGATTGTTTTTAAAACTAATGGGAAAACGATCAGATAATGTAACGACCGATAGATTTTTTCTGACACCAAACAGAAATTGGAGATTAGGAAGTACTACAGCATGGTATAAAAACCTTCCCGTAGGTGTCAATATTATCTCCAAATGGACAAAGGAAACCGCTCAAAAAGTGGGAATTGATACCACCAACAAAAAAGTGACAAATCACTCTTATAGATCAACAGCTGTAACCCATTTGGCGAACGCAGATATACCAGAGCAACAAGTCATGAAGATAACTGGTCACAATAACTCAAAGTCCTTAAAGTCTTATTTACAAAAGCAATCCCCACGACATTCTGACATAGTAAATAAGATGAGAGGGATTGAAACATCTAATAGTGTTTCAGTTTCCCATACCGAATGCGATAATCCACAAGTTGTATATCAAAACTGTACATTTAACGTTCAAAATATGTACTGTAATAAATAAATAAATAATTATTGTACTGATGTATATCAAAGCTGTACATTTAACGTTGAAAATATGTATTGTAATGAATAAATAAATAATTATTGTATTGATTGTAATATTACTGTCAAACTGACAAAATTTTTGACTTTTAAAAAAAATTATTTTCTGTTAACATTCATTATATTCCCTCACCAAATATAACACGTGTTATGATTAATAATTGGTGATACCACTCGTTAAAACCTACAGAAAATTGAACTCGTGCTTCGCACTCGATCAATTTTCATCGGTTTTACCTCGGGCTATCACCGATGATAATCGTAACACTAGTTATATTATCCCCGAAAATATCAACTGAAAAATTTTAGAAAATATATGTACCTAAAATATGCTGAAATATTCGAAGTTGTCAGTATAAAAAAATGTTTAAAATTTTGTATTGAGACTTATAGTTGTCACATAAGACCAGACCGTAGATCCATAATTTACGAAATCGCAAATTCTATAGTGTTGGCTGTTATAAATTTATTTTCTCGAAGTGTTTTTTGTAAGTCGGCAAAATTTCATTTTCCTAGCTCGTCGGTACCCAAATAATTCACCGGAAAGACAGAAGAACATAGTTATACTTTAGTTCTACCGCGTGCCACAGGGTAGTGGCTCCCCCTTTATTTTTAACTTATCCATTTGAAATCTGGGGTACATAAACTACCTGTAAAAATGGATTTTTGGACATAATAAACGATATAAATGACCGCAACTTTCGATTTTTAAATGGAACACCCTGTATATTTTTACATACTTGGATTCAAGACAACATTCTGAGTATACCAGGAGAGTTTCGCGAATTTGTGAGTCGATGTTCAATTTTTTAAAGCATTTTAAGACATTCGTCTAGAGTGCTTTGGAATACCAAAATTTGTTCTACGGCAGGTAAAGACCAAGGGAAAAATCTAATTTTTCGCTTAATTTCATTAATAACTATTTACGAAGCCTCCAAAATTGAACAAATCACTTTTTTATCGAAAAACCTTTTTTTTTTAATAGGAAGGTGGTGGCTCATACTGTTCCATAAATTATAGATTTTTTTCTGAATTCATTGATCCATTTCAAATCTATACTATTTGTTTTTCTATTTTATTAAATTTATTTAAAAATAAAAAAATCACTTTCAAAATAATTTTTATTGATCCTTAGAGTTTGCACTAGTACTTATACCTATTAATAAACAAAAGAGAGAACCAAAAGGCTATTATTCACAAAAAGGTAGTTTTTCACATTTCATTATTAGACCTATGATTTTCGCAAAGACAACTACGTTAAAGTTCAAGAAAAATTATATTGAAAGTGACTTTTTATTTTTAAATAAATTCAATAAAATAGAAAAACAAACAGCATAGATTTGAAATTTGAAAAAAATCTATAATTTATTGAACAGTATGAGCCACAACCTTCCCATTTGAAAAAAAAAGTTCTCTATAAAAAAGTGATTTGTTCAATTTTGGAGGCTTCGTAAATAGTTATTAATGAAATTAAACGAAAAATTATATTTTTTCCTTGGACTTTACCTGCCGTAGAACAAATTTTGATATTCCAAAGCACTCTAGACGAATGTCTTACAATGCATAAAAAAACTGAACATCGACTCAAAAATTCGCGAAAATCTCATGGTATACTCAGAATGTTGTCTTGAATACAAATATGTAAAAAAATACAGGGTGTTCCATTTAAAAATCGAAAGTTGCGGTCATTTCTGGGTAAACCGGAAATGGTCTCATACCATTTTTTATGTCCAAAAATCCATTTCTACAGGTAGTTTATGTACCCCAAATTTCAACTTAGCCTGTGGCACCCGGTATATTTATACAGCAGAGTGCAACTGTGTTTTTGCCTATTATTATCTGTCCGATGAATTTTTTGGGTACTTACCGATAAGCTATTACTTGGGACTTGTTCGACCGTCCAGCAAAGTCCAAAAATTGCAAAATCAAAATGGTAGTCCAATATGGCGGCCAATTTACAGCGTGTTCCACTTTTAATGCCCCCCTCCCCTCCAAATCCAACCGAATCCAACCAAATTTGGATCGGTAACAAAGACTTTTATTATATCTTTTTTGGGTAAAACAAAACTTATTTCAATCATTGGCGTGAATTTTATTACCAAAAATTAAATGTAAAGATTTAAAAAAAAAAAACTTTTATTAGTATTTAGGTGTACTAAAACGAAAAATATTTAAAAAAATAAAATTGTCTTAAAAGCTTGTAGTATTTTTTTCTATTCACGCGACAAGCTTTTAAGATAATTAATTTTATTATTTTTATTTTTTTCGTTTAAGTACACCCAAACAATAATAAAAGCTTGTTTTTAAAAAGTTTTTTTCACATTTTATTTTATTTTTAAATTTTTAGTTAAGTCTTAATTATTTTATGTTAAATTCATACTTAAACTAGTACCGGATTCTTCGCTGCACACGTCCGTACTTAAAACCGAATCCTTCGCAATTTCTTAGAATACAACGTCTGAGTGAATAAACCATGCGATAAAAAAACTAAAAATTATAGTGTTAAAATTAAAAAACACACGTTTTGGTACCATATTATTGTATTGTCATCAGAACTACATGTGTAAGCAAAATTTCAGCACAATTGGATGTCGTTAAATGGTTCAAAATTGACTAGTAAGATTTGAACTAAACATCCTAACATATATGCATACATACAAAGCAAGTTAAATAAAAGCTTGTAAAAAGAAGATCGAATTTTCGAGGAGTCATATTAGGCATTTTTTTTTATTGAAAAACTAGCATTATTGATCAGCATGTTCTAGAACCTCTATATCCAAAATTTAATAATATTTTGATTAATGGTTTTCGTATTACGGTCTCCTTGACATTATATTTCTAACACATTAAATAATCAATATCTTGGAAACGAATTATTTTTCCAAAAAATGTAATTCCTCATCTTCAATTTCCATTTCCACTCTTCTTTATCTCTTTCTTCTTGTCTAAATTATCTCTCCCCAACCACATTTTTTTTCGAATATTCAAATCTGTAGAAAATCAAACATTTTAATCAATAAATTGTTCAGTCAGCCATAGCTCTTGTTGTATTGTTTGGAATGAGTTTTTTGGTTAGTAATTTTCCTGTGCGGATTAACCATATACAGGGTGATTTACCATGACATGCGGAAAATAAAATGGTGTACTAGCCTTCTATGTAGGAAAATCCCTGCAAAATTTTAGAGTGTAATGTAGAGTAGAGGTAATTTAGTAATTTTTTGGCATAAAAAATTAAGCTGGCGAGTGCGATCAAAGTGCCGCCAAAGTTTGGAGTTTTTGTGTTATCGACGGTCTTCGATATTAAAAGAGTTGCTTGGTACTACAATTCCTACCTTTGTTTATCGCTGGTTGTTGGTAGCCTCGCATGGAATGCTTGTTTCTGTATTCGGCAGGAACTGCAACTGCTGATAGTGGACTGTTTTCTTGGGAAACACCGAACACAAATTTTAACGTACGCTGCACTAATGCACCGCGAAAATAGTGGGTTTAAATAAATGGGTTCAATAAATCCGGGTGAGAGTTCGTTCATGTGAACATATATGAGTGTGCTTTAATACTACTCCTTGTCGCGGCGCTTCCTGGTACCCGCTTAGTTGGGAGCCGAGGTAGAGGTTTTTATATATAAAAAAACCGCTGCCTAGGGAATCACTACTTCCACATCCAGACTTCCTCTCTTACAATGAAAATACTATATTTGCACTCCACTAAGTGGAAATAATTGTTTATGGAACTTTAATAGTATAATATTTGGAATCGTGTAACCCGAAAACCCATAAAATGGTATGCCCCATCAGTAGTAGGTGGTGGTGGTGGTGGTGGGGGGGGTGAATGAAGTGAAAAATATTCTTGATGACTTATTCTTGTACACACACTAAATCACAATATTTTGTCAACCCCTTTAACACTGGGGTGGGGGTGGTAATAGAGGTGGCTATTGCCAAAAATGTTTTTGAGACCTTAGCTCCTCTTATATTTACTAAATACCAATTTCATGCACTATCAATTGCTTGATTTACTTATTTACCCCCATTTACCTCAATTTACCCTTCAACTCTGCAACGGAATAAGATCAATATATAATCTAGTTCCAGATCTCGTGTGCCATATTTTAAGTCAATATCTTAAACGGTTCCAGAGTAATCGTGAGCACCAAAAAGATACAAGACTAACAGACAGACCGACAAATTTATTTTATTCCAACTTAAACTCAAAATATTGACGTTTCATGACATTCTAAGCCTATTTGTACGATGAAAATACTCAAAAATGTTTCTTGCGTTAGTGTACTTCAACTGAATGTGGAAGTAATACGCAGAAAATAGCATGACAAAGATATAAAAAAATCATTTTGTGCCGTGAACTACACGATAGAAATAAAGCCTCTACTTCAAGCATTTTTTAATGAAACCTACTACGCATCCATACTACTCGAGGTAACCCACTGTCTATCCAATTTAATAGAGGAAACCCACTGCGCATCCGTACCACTTGAGGTAACCTACTGTGCGTCCACTACTGCGCATCCGTAATATTCGGGGAAACCTACTGCGCATCCATTTGACTCGAGGAAATCTACTGCGCATCCATACTACTTGACGTAACCCACTGGTAGAGAGTGGGGGTGGATTAATTAAAAAAATTTTTTGAGGCCTTAGGTTCTTGTATACACGCTAAATTACAATTTTATTTTAATAATGGGGTGGGGGAAGTAATGGAGGTGGCTAATGCCAAAAAATTTGAGACCTTAACTTCTTTTATATATACTAAATACCAATTTTATGGACTCTTACCTGATTGATTTACCTATTTACCCCCATTTACCCCAATTTACCTTCAACGGAATAAGATGAAAATATAATCTAGTTCCAGATCTCGTTAAAATACATACGTGTACCAAATTACAAGTCAATATCTTAAACGGTTTCAGAGTAATCGTGCGTACAAAAAAAAAGTTACAGACAGACCGACAGACAGACATACATTTTTTTTGCTCAAACTTAAAATCTCGACGTTTCATGACATTCTAAGCCTATTTGAACAATAAAATTTTTTTTAAATTTTTTGTCGTTACTATACTTCCACTGGATATGGAAGTAAAAGAACGCGGCGACAAGTAATATTTAATATTTAATTAAATTTAGTGAAACTATATTAACAGATAATAATAACAATAATGAAGAAAGAACCTAATCTAAATAAACTAAAATTATTTACAGTCGGGCGTTGACGAATTTCGAACAGACGGGTTTAACTAAATACCTCTTATATCTACTTGTTGTAGAGGTCAATGTTCTACCCTCTCCAGCTTTGCTGTCAATTCCAACTCTGATAAAGGGGGAGAGGAAGTGATATGGTTGTACCGTGTTACGTCAGATTGGTTAACGTCATTTGTACAAAAAAAATAATGTTATTTTTTTGGTCATATTTTTTTTTAATTTTCATATTTTTAACTCCTTTCGATGGGGACAATCTACTGATAAATTTGCCGCACGTCATGGTAGATCACCCTGTATATTTGTGACATTTTATTTACACTAGCGTCTTTTACATTAATTTATGTATACCAATAATTATTTCTAGTTTATTTTTCGCGTTTTATCTTATACACATTCGGAAAATGTTGGATTTGGGTGGCACGCATAGTTTCAACGGCCTGACAGACCCGCCTACAATAAAGGCGTGTACCAGTGCTCTAGTAGAGGGAGCAAATAATGACGCGCTATCAAGAAAACACGTACATACATCATTATTGCTATTAAAAATTTCAGTACCATTTATTCAAAGGAAGGATGTAGTTGGCTCTGTTCAGTATAGGTAATATTATTACGTGCTTTAATAACTGAAATTATTTAACCCGTTTTACTTTCAAAACGAGTCAAATAATTCTTTACATTGCAAGTGGAAGACGGAAACAAATTGAAATTCCGCAAGCAGAGTTGCCCACGCACATGTGGTGGGGAAAGCAGGTGGCATCAGAAGGATGTGTTATACGATAAAAAAGAATAGCCTAGTTGCTTCGCTCTCGCTTGCTCTCATTGCCGACCCAAATGAAAAATTTTCTGACACTGTAGACTTTTTGATTTCCCTATCCAGCCATAGGATTGTGTTGTTTTCATTTTTTTTTTAAGTCTTGTTCCGTTCAAAATTTTAATAACAACGCCGTGAATATTGTATAGCTGTTGACGTCATAGGACTGGAATTTAAAATTTTATTACTTTTTCTAACCGGTTCCAAAAATTTTTTTAAAAAATGAGTGAGTCTATATTTATAAATACCTCCTATCTATTAAGTAAAGTAAAAGAAATCTGGGACACGCTCATTCTAACTAAATAGTTTGGTGTCAATTATCCATTAAATCAATAGCAAACATTTGCTAAATTTTTTTGATTAGCGATCAAAATCGACCCACCATATTTTTTAAGTGTACATAAAAATGCGTGGTATCTAGCTCGAGAATTATGATTTCGATTATTTATCGCAAAGCAATTTTAAGTAGGGTTCAAAATACATAACTTATATTTTATACATTTTACGACCTAAAGATGTAGTATACAATTTAAGAGAGACGACTGTAATGCTGTAATCTAAAATGAGTTATGAAAGCATTATTGTAAAATGGTGTATTATAAAAACCCATTGTTAAAATTTTATAGCCCTAAATATAAATTTTAGTTAACAATCTACTGAATGGTTTTGAAATACTTAAGAATATACAATGTAATAATTTTTTACACAGTTGGACTTGTGAAGTCTGGTGTCGATATTTTAAAATATACATTCATAAGCTGTTTATAGAAAATATTAATAGCCTAGGAGTTTTAATCAATATATCGCTTCTACCCGGAATTAATTTTCAGCTTTACAATAATTAATTCCGTGTTAAAAATTAAAATTCCTAGGCTATGATAGCTTCATGTTATCCACACGTTAGAACAAATCAAGGAAATATTGTAACGCATCAGGCCTGTAGCTAGAAAGTACTTTCAGGGCGGGAAAACAATTTTTCAGGACGGGCCCCTAAAAAAGTCTGAAAAATTTTTTGATGAGCGGGGGGGGGGAATCCAAAAAAAATTTTTTAGTCCGAAAAAATTAAAAAATTTTTACCCAACCTCTTTCAAAATATTAAAAAGACAGTTAAAATTGCCCCCATTACGATCAGCGTAGGTCGGGCGAAACTTATTCCAGGACGGGCATCGCCCGTCCTGGCCCCCCCTAGCTACAGGCCTGTAACGCATAAAAGTAGTCATATCAGTTGAAATTGTGCGTAGGTATTCTATTTGCTTCATTTTTTTTTACCTTGAGTTGTCAAAGTCATATTCTTTGTAACGGACTCCAAAAAATTAAAATTTTAGTATTGACAAAATTAGATTTTCTCTGTTGTAATAACATCATTAAAATCATCATTTGACATAAGAGCAGTGGAGGTGGCTAATATGAACAATCTTTTTGACAGCTTTGGCTCCTGTACAGACACTACGTCATAATTTATTTTTTTTACCCCATTTAATAATGGGGTGGGATGACTAATGCCAAAAAAAATGTTGAGACTCTGGCTTCTTATTTACCCCTATTTACTCCCCAGCCTTTCCCCGGAATAAGATCAAAATATAATCTAGATCTCGTTATAATACACAAGTGTACCAAATTTCAAGTCAAAGTCACAAACGGTTCCAGAGTAATCGTACGCACAAAAAAGTTACAAACATCCCAACCTACTGACAGAATTTTTTTCCTTCAAACTTAAAATCTCGACATTTCATTACATGCTAAGCCTATTTGAGCAAAACAAATTTTGAATACTTTTTGTTACGATTACCATACTTCCAGTACGTGGAAGTAGTTGGAGGTCCGTGGCTGCTATATAACCTAATAAAAAGCTCTTAGTAACAGACAACAGTATGTTATAAAAAATAATGAAAGAAGTAGAGTATCTACACTGACTTGTGGCGTACCACAAAGCACAGTTGTTGTCCCGATACTTTCCCTATTTTATGTAAATGATCTGTTTGTAAATACTGACATTGATAATATTTTCTGTAATACCTATCTAAAATTTATAACATTCTTCTGAATACGCTTAGATTATTTCGTGGTAGCATTATTTTATACCTCAAAAAACTCAAAATGTGAATTAAAAATTCCAATACAAATTTTGGTTTTTTATTTATGTAGTATCTGATATTTTGTCATTATTCAGTTTCTAAGGCTGTGCTAGATTTTCTCTCTAATGTTGTGTTAATGAAAGAAATTCGGAGGACAGTAATATTCTGTATACAGTTACCACAAGGGAAAAACGGTTATACTCTTACTCTATACTTAAAAAAAAACAGCTGCCCAAGGAATCACTACTTCCACATCCAGATTTTCTATCCAAATCTCTTGTGATATTATATTTGCATTCCACTATGTGGAAATAATTGTTTATGAAACTTTATTAATATAATATTTGAAGTCATCGACCCCAAAAACCCATAAAACGATATGCCACATCGATGAAGTAAAAAAAAATTGTTGAGGTCTTTAGTTCTTGTACGCAAACTAAATGACAATTTTATTTTTTTCACCTCTTTTAATGCCCAAAATTTTTTTGAGAACAGCTTCTCTTACATATACTAAATACCAATTTTATGGACTCTTGCTTGATTTACCCCAATTTATCCCCCATCCCTTCAACGGAATAAGATCAAAATATAATCTAGTTCCAGATCTCATTAAAATACATACGTGTGTCAAAGTTCCTGTCAATAACTTAAACGGTTCCAGAGTAATCGTGAGCAAAGAAAAATTACAGAGAGACAGACAGATCGACAGGCAGAAATGTATTTTTGCTCAAATTTAAAATCTCGACATTTTATGACATTCTAAGCTTATTCGAACAATAAAAATTTTCTTTATTTTTTTTTTTTGTTACTATACTTCCACTGGATGTGGAAGTAAAATAAAGCGACAGGAAAATAATATTTGGAATGTGGTTGACAAGGAAGAAAATCTAATACAATTTTGCTGAAAAGAAATACAAAATGGTCACTGAAAAGATCAAAATAATTAATAAACAGAAGGTATCAAACAGAGAGGGAGATTTTTGCAAATAATTTTACAAATTCTTTACATGCCTCGCTTACCGAAAGGAACTATTTGTAATTGTGAAAAAATCCCCGTCTTAATTTTAGATTATCTAAATTATGAAAATTAAGGTCTTTCAATTCAGTCATTCAATATGTCTCTCCGTCATCGTTCTGATCTAAAAAAACTATTCGACGGAAAAATAATATTAGGTAAGTCATTGACGCACATTGCCATAGAACAAACCTGGTATATTTTGAGTGAAAAATATAGAGGGTGAACATCCTAAACAAATAATTAAAGAAAAATAAGTTACGGAAAATAATAGTTGCCACGCCGCGTTAGCATATAATTGCTAAGGAAGAAACCTGCTTTAGCTTTAGTGAAAAAGATATACAGTGGGGTCACCAAAAAAATACAATAATTAACTAAGCTAAACTAAACATTCGACGGAGGATATAAATATATGTGGAAATGTAGTAAATGATACCACTGTAATGAAGCATTCATAAGTTCATGTTCCATTACTAAATTTTCCGGATTTACACACGACACCAATGTGCACACGGCACGCAAATCTACCCAGCTCCCGTCTAGAAGCGCAGATTTGCACACGACACTAAACTATACGCAGTTCTACGTCACCAGTAAGCGAGGATTCTCGGATATAAAAGCCCGGCCCCAAATCAACTGATTCAGAGTGTGAGCAATTCTGTCAATCTGTCTTCAGCGTGGTGAGCTGGACATATTACAGTTTTGTGCATCTCCCGACGCAAACACAACGGAACGAATGCAATCTGACCCTGGGAATCCTTCAGCGTGGTGAGCTGGGACTCCTTGAGTCGTTAGTCATTACCCGACGCCATTTCGCCGCCAGAACCAGAGCGGATGAGCCTGACCTAGAGACCTCCTTCAGCGTGTTGAGCTGGGAAACTTCTTGAGTGGACGATATTCGCCCGACGCCCGATGCCACTCCAGTAGCAGCAACTAACTTCGCATCATATCGTTGCGCTCTCTCTATCTCTCTCTCTCTGATAATAGAAAATGTTATCCTAAGAACCGTAAAAGATACCTGTACCTGTATGTTATGTAACACTGCCTGTTTGAAGAAGAAAATAAATTGTTTATATTTTATTGGGCTGTCTTATTAACTAATCTGAACCCTGATTAATCTCCAAACCAGCTACCCGACAACAAACCGTTACACCACCTCTTTTGTTTTTTATGAACTTTTCTAGGGAAAGGTCAGACCATTGCATTGAATCGGAGCCGCAAATTTTTTGAAAATATGTCTGCTGGTAGAAAGTTCAAAGATATCAGTGCGTCAGTGGTGTACCCAGCTTATTAGGGCGGAGGGGGCAGTCCATTTAAAAGGCGGGATAAAAAAATTGCAAATAAAAATGAAAATTGATGAGTGGGGAAGGGGTTGAAGAAATAGTAAATTTTTTTTATGAGCGTGTCGCGCAAAACGGAAAAACATTTTTTGAAAAGCGGGGGGCGAAAAATGGGAAATAATTAGTTTTTTATTATAAGCGTTCATTAAATTCCCTAATTTTCCAAAGCAGGGGCGCTACATCATGGGTGTGGGGGCAGAGTGCCTCCTGGCCCCCTTAGTTACGCCACTGAAAGGTGTGTATCTAAAGAATACATTTTCAAACATTCCCACCCCGCCCGGGTTGGTCTAGTACCTAAATACATTTGATAACATTTGATATCATTTTATATCAATGTATTGGTAATTAGTCATTATACCACGAACAATTAGGCTCCTGTGTAATATTGACAAAGGTAAAAAATCAACTTGTGCACACTTGAAACTTTTATTTACACAAAAATTCTTTGATGTTTGAATTAAAACAATAAAATCATTATATCAACAAAGTGCGGTGTATTGTCTTTATTGTTTTTAGATTTTTTTATGTCTATTTGTGTTTATTTTAGGGAACAAATATAGTAAATGCTACAAAAATATTATTCTATAGAAGTTGTTAGCATATTCGCGTTGAACTACTTTTAAGCAACGAACGCAATTATAAACTTGTTAAGTTTTACTTACAAACTCTGGAATTAAACGGACTATTTATTAGGGTGCATCGATTTTCTTTTTTTTTTACCTAATCCCAAATGGCGGGCGCCCAAAAGTTGTGTTATAGGGTTGTAAATAATACGTTAAAATTTCAAATTAAAATATTAACCCTTAGGGGGTTGGGGTCAAAGGTAAACATTTTTGATATTCTATATATTCAAAATGGCGGGTGTGAAAAAGTTGTGCTTTACAGTTATATATAAGAGGTAAAAACTTAAGACAAAAATATTAAGATTCAAGGGTAGCGGGTTAGGGTTAAAAGTCAACTTGATATTTTCTTTGTTCTGCATCGGATCCATTTCTATTCCCTACAAGCTCAGAGGTCCCATTTTTTTTTAAGGGAAATTATTTGTTTTATCATCATAGTGTGAAACAATAAACTTTATTTTTACTTTAATTTCTTTATTGGAAGTTTTGATAACAAAGGTACTGATTTTATTAAAGAATAAAAAGTAAAAATAAAAATACTATAAACATTATGGTAAAACTTGCTTGTAGCAATCTTTCTTTATGTTGAATTTGGGAATTTTGTCACAGGATCTAATCGTTGTTCTAATTAATCCATCCAGCGCTGAAGCTTCAGTTACAAGCTTACTTAGTTACCTTTTCACAGCTTGTGTGTGATTAGGAAATTTCTTTATTTCAATTATCAGACAATTCAGGATTATTTATAGACAATTCAGGATTATTTATAATTTTATTAAGGTCCTGTTCGGATAAATCAACTGTTAATGGTGGCTCATTAACACATTCTTGCCAATCAATCATCTAGTACTAACTTGTAACATTTAGTTTCAACGAAGCAAGTGTAAATTTTCTTAAGTCGTTATTGCTGCCTTTTCTAGCTTTTAATATTCTTCGAACGGCCAACTCTCTAATACACCGGTTTTCATCGCCCAGCATTCCCAGTAGTATGTTCTCAGGGTGTGCAAAATATCCACTTCGTATTACGACGGGATCAACTACTTACTCCTTTCAACTCTTCTGATAAATATCTGGATAATTGTATGGTCTTCCATACATCTGAAGCACCCTGAAGACATGATGGATTGATGGATCTGCTTCTATATGCTTCATATAAGCGAAGTATTCTATTTGCTGTCGTCAGCCATCGCGAGTGGACTATTTTGCCAGGTTCTCGTTTTGAAAGATTAAGATTATTGGGTACTGCTTGGCATATTTCATAAAAATATAACTGATATGTGTTAAGATCTTTCACCTTAACTATAGGAATTTCGGATTTAATAATCTTAAATGCAGCTACTGGCATCTGCTCGCATTTGACTAATGACTTTCCTATTATACCTGAAAATCCTGAAATACAGTTCCGTCAATATGTTCGATCAAGTGCCTTTTAGTGGAAGTTCATTTGTATGCAGTTGGCAAATGAACCACTGAAGTAGATCTACAACACCACCTTTAGGACCAGTATTTGTAGCCGTTCCATCACATCCGACGACTTTTAAAGTGTTAGTTTGGATTCGATACTTTTCAAAATAACTGATAATGGCGTTAATCATGTTTACAGCTGAACCTGTAGAAGGTGTGACATGTACCAAATATGATGATCCGGGCTCTCCAATTAAAACTATATGTTCTTCGGTTGTTATCTTTCGACGGTTATCTATTAATTTCATGGCCTTGTCTTTACGCCCATCGAAATAAAGTCCACGTAATGATATTCGCGTACCACTTGATGATAATTCACCTCTCTTCTTGCTTATAGATCTTCTAATTTTGTTTTTATCAATTACATGCATTGTGTTAGATTCATTAATTAAACCAAAATCTTGGAGTACTGAAGAAGCAATCAGTGCTCCAGCTCTATCGGAAATACCGCATCTATCTAAAGTTTCGGCAAAAACTTACAGTGTTCACTGTTCACCGAGCTTTCATGTATGCAGAACACAGCGCATGCTGTATTATGGGCATGCGTACATTAGATAACAAATACGTAGGTAGTAATAAGTAATTTAAATTTAAAATCGTAATTAAACATAGTTTAAAAATATTACTAATTGATAAGTATCGATAATATTTGTAAGGGTACGTACTATCTTTTTGGTCTTTGATGCTAACCCGCTACCCTTGAGTCTTAATATTTTGATTTAAAATTTTTACCAGCCAATTTCAACCTCAAGACCAAACTTATCCGAGACCGCCATTTTAGATATGCACAAAATAAAAAAATTGGACTTTTAACCCTCACCCGCTACCCCTAAACCTAAATATTTTTGACTAAAATTTCTACCTGTTGCTTATAACCCCAAAACACAACTTTTGCGCATCCGCAATTTTGAATATATAGAATATCAAAATTGTTTACCTTTGACCCTAACCCGCTACCCCATAGGGCCAGTTGTACGAACTAAGTTGAGCCAAGTTCAGCTTGAACCAAGATCAAAAGCCAACGTTACGATTGTTACAATAATCGTAACCATGGATTTTGATCCTGGATCAAGCTGAACTTGGCTCAACTTAGTTCGTACAACTGGCCCTTAGGGCCAGTTGTACGAACTAAGTTGAGCCAAGTTCAGCTTAAACCAAGATCAAAAGCCAAGGTTACGATTGTTACAATAATCGTAACCATGGATTTTGATCTGGGTTCAAGCTGAACTTGGCTCAACTTAGTTCGTACAACTGGCCCTAAGGGTTAATATTTTAATTTGAAATTTTAACGCATTATTTACAACTCTATAACACAACTTTTGGGCACCCGCCATTTTGGATTAGGTAAAAAAAAAGAAAATCGATGCACCCTACTACTTATGTGTGGTTCTTAAAGAAACTTTTGAAATTATGTTGAGGCATGCTGTCAGTTAGTTTGTTTTGACGTAAAACGAACACATTTTTGGCAAAATTATTTTATATAAGTATTCTTGTCAATAGTTTTCCATGGCCTCCTCATAAATATTTTAAATTTTTCGAAAATTGATTACTTTTTCTAGAGATAAATACGACATACGACATATCGTTGGATAGATAATTTAAGTTGTGATCGAATAATGAAACAATTTACAGGGTGTTGGTGTTCCATTTAAGAAAACAAATATGTCTATATCTTGAAAACTGAGGTATGCATAATTCTCTTCTTATCAGCAACGAATTCTACTCAAAAAAGTATCTTAAGAACGTGTTACTCAATTTCCGATTCGATACTTGGTAATTGAGATGTAGAGGTCATCTAAAAATGCAAATTTTCTAAAAACGCTCTGTAGCTCAGTAGTCAAAAAAGATAGACGTTCGCGGTTTGCGCTATTCGAGCTCAGGACAGGATATTGGTTTTTGTTGATCTGCCAAAGTTTTAAAGAAAATCTCAAATCCCATCTAATTTGGTCCACCCTATACGATAAAAAATGATCGAGGTAAGTTTTTAAATTACGGCATTATTATACTCTTCGCAAATACGAAAACGAAGAGTATATTGTATTTGATCGGTACATTTCTAAAACCGTAAATATCGCTCGCAGACAAAAAATTTTCATATCATTGTGTTAGTGAACGAATTCTGAACAACTTTCAAAATGTCCGTCTGTCCGTCCGTCACGTTTCTTGTAAGCACGATAACTCGAGAAAGAAAAATCCGATTTTACTGAAAGGGTATAGCCGGATAAGCATAGTGAAATATGCCCCTGAGCCAAATTGGACTCTGCATACATGGCTTGTTAGCTCTCTATTAATAAACAATTTCTGCCGAGTTTTAAATCCGTACCACTACGGTTGGGCCAGTTATAGAGGGAGACGTGATTTTCAGTTTCTATTTAATTTCGCTTTTCCTGTTGCACTGAAAATTCTGAAAAAAATCAGGATCTATACAGTCTTAAGGGCGCATGTGAGGATTTTTTTTCAGAATTTTTGGCTTAAAATTCGGCTTGCTAAAAATTTTTGAAATTTTGAAAAAAATTTTTTTTTAGGATTTTATCAAGTGACTACCTTTATTTTTTTACAGTAATAACGACTTCATATGCTTGTTGGTTTATAATTTTTTCAGATTTTTTAAAGTGGTGGGCCATGGTGTAAAAAATTAAATTTTGATTTTGAGATGTTTGGGCTCTTAATCTTTATTCTTGAATATATTGTAATTTGTAACATCAAAAAGTTTACTTAGCATTTCTGCAGGTTTTACAATTTTGGAAATATATCGAGCGTGAGATAAATAATAAATTATTGCAGCTATGTGTGAACAGCACCCGACTGGGCGTCTACCATTTGCACACTCGCAGTAGTATCGCCTAACTCCTCGGAAACCAACGGAATTTGGCTCATAATCAATAAAAGACTTATAAGTTCTGCTACTAACATGTTGCGACCTCACTTCTACTTTAATTATATTTTTATTGTCTTTAACATAAACCATAATAACTGATACGATCCAGTGAATAAAATTTTCAAGTCGTTCTGTGTCATTTCTGGGAAATCAAGGAGGTATGAGGATTTCAACTGTTGAAATGGAACCTTTTGCCTAATCCAATGTTTCATCTCGATCTCTAAATTTAAAGTATTCTTCACAGTTTGCTGCGATGTCATTTGGAAAATAATGTTTTCGGAAAGACTAACATCTGAAAGGCGTTTTGTTTTCCAAATCTATTAATTAAAAAACAAGCTATCCGAAAGTATGCACGGACTCTAGGAACCAATTTGTTATCCCACTGCTGATGAAGTAGTCGGTACTTCTGTCCAATTACACCGTGAGTTGCCTCAGCGATCCAGCGAACCTTTGTTACTCGGCGTGAGTCATTGGATTCAGCAGTGGTCAGCTGACTACGTTTGCCTTTAAAAGCAGGCATAAGTACTTTATAACCTCGTTGTTCCAAATGATCTCTTACATCGCGAATGCCTCGATCGACGATACAAATATCACCTTCCTTCAGAAGATTTTGCAACTCTTTCGGATCTTGCAAGACAATTTTCATGATATCCGCATTATTCTGCGTTGCGTGAAAAGGTCCGAGCATTTCGACAATATAGCCGTTTGTGGTGCAAATCGTGGTGCAAGTCATTGTCGAAATGCTCGGACCTTTTCACCCAACGCAGAATGATGCGGATGAAAATATAAAGTAGTTATGGCTGCTCTTAAAGGCAAACGTAGTCAGCTGACCACAGCCGAATCCAATAACTCACGCTGAGTAACAAAAGTTCGCTGGGTCGCTGAAGCAATTCACAGTGTAATCGGACAGAAGTACCGATTACTTCATCAGCAGTTGGATAACAAATTGCTTCTTAGAATCCGTGCATACTTTCGGATAGCTTGTTTTTTAATTAATAGATTTGGAAAACAAAACGCCTTTCAGATGTTAGTCTTTCCGAAAACATTATTTTCCAAATGACATCGCAGCAAACTGTGAAGAATACTTTAACTTTAGAGATCGAGATGAAACATTGGATTAGGCAAAAGGTTCCATTTCAACAGCTGAAATCCTCATACCTCCTTGATTTCCCAGAAATGACACAGAACGACTTGAAAATTTTATTCACTGGATCGTATCAGTTATTATGGTTTTTGTTAAAGACAATAATAATATAATTAAAGTAGAAGTGAGGTCGCAACATGTTAGTAGCAGAACTTATAAGTGTTTTATTGATTATGAGCCAAATTCCGTTGGTTTCCGAGGAGTTAGGCGATACTACTGCGAGTGTGCAAATGGTAGACGCCCAGTCGGGTGCTGTTCACACATAACTGCAATAATTTATTATTTATCTCACGCTCGATATATTTTCAAAATTGTAAAACCTGCAGAAATGCTAAGTAAACTTTTTGATGTTACAAATTACAATATATTCAAGAATAAAGATTAAGAGCCCAAACATCTCAAAATCGAAATTTAATTTTTTACACCATGGCCCACCACATTAAAAAATCTGAAAAAATTACAAACCAACAAGCATATGAAGTAGTTATTACTGTAAAAAAGTAAAAAAATAAAGGTAGTCACTTGATAAAATCCTAAAAAAAAATTTTTTTCAAAATTTCAAAAATTTTTAGCAAGCCAAATTTTAAGCCAAAAAATCTGAAAAAAAATCCTGACATGCACCCTTAAGACTGCATGGACCCTGATTTTTTTCAGAATTTTCAATGCAGCAGGAAAAGCGAAATTAAATAGAATCTGAAAATCACGTCTCCCTCTATAACTGGCCCAACCGTAGGGGTACGGATTTATAACTCGGCAGAAATTGTTTATTAATAGAGAGCTAACAAGCCATGTAGGCAAAGTCGAATTTGGCTGAGGGGCATTTTTCACTATGCTTATCCGGCTATACCCTTTGAACAGTAAGTTAGTATTAGCTAGGGAAAGAACCCTATTGTTTTGAACAAAATCGATCAGTAAATAAAAATGTTATTAATGATTTAAATGTGTGAATTTTTTTTTGATTTTTATGTTTTTGTAAAAATTTACATTTTTTACATTTTTTTACGTGTTAGGTAGTTCTTACGCTTTTGACTCGGAATCCAAAGGTCCTAGGTTCGAAACTCCACATGGGGTATGGTATAGTTTTTTTTATTTTCACTTTATTTTACACTGAGTCTTTCTCCAACTAAGTTCGTACTATACAATTAAAAAATGTCTAAAACTAACATTATTTACAAAAAACTGCGAAGAGTATCCTATAAAATGTGTAACAATTATATAAAAGATTTAGTAAACCGGCGACGTTTTTAGATTGTTTCACCTTTTTCTAAGAAGCGTATTTTGGAGCGGAGAAGTTTTGTACCTTCCCTGTTTAAATAAATATTATTTAGCTTTGTGGTAAAAAACGTGTTACAAACACCTTCGAAATAAAATGTTTATGGAATACATTTGTCATTTTTTTTAATTAACCCAAAATTCAAGTGTTGGAAGCTACCTATAAAAATTCTTCAAAAATAAAAAAAATACTTATACATTTTAACATGAAGAGGTACAAAATGACAGAGTGCTTCCCGAAGAGAAAAGAAAAGAAAATAAGGATCATCCTAAATTACGTATAATTGGTTTTCAAAAAAAATAATTTTGGACAACTTAAAACACAACAAAATATAAATAATTTGAAGAGTTTAACTTTTTTATTAAAATCTACATCACTCCAGTATATTTTTCAGCCCCCGATGACGAGATCCGGCACTGCTAAGGCAATATTAAAACTGTCAATATTTCGCTTCGCGTTCCAAGAAATACTTAACAGCATGAGATTTGATAAATAAGATTCAACAACACCTTAATGACGTGACATTTTCGGATGGAGGTTTCAAAAGGCTAACTAGATTTCCATAACAATGGGAGGAGGTGGTTTGCCGGTCTGGAATCGGTGCGACACGTCTGATGGTACGAACAAAGGCGCTTGATTGCAATAATTCCCATAATACTAATCTCTTTTATTACACCTACCGCACATTTCCATAGACCACCGTCATAATAACAAAGCCAACATTATCGAGTAAAATGGACTTATTGTAATTCCTCGAGTTAAAAGAAATTGTCTGCCTGCAACCATCTCGAAGAAATATGAAAATAAAATTCACTCAGTTTTGCAAGTAAATAAACCTAAAACTCGATAAATAAATAAACCCTTTAGAAAGCTGGCAAAATTATATGTATAAAAAATTTTTTGATAAAAAACTTAAACTGGCTTCAAGAAATTTCTGTAAAAATTATGAAATAAAATTTCGCCGTCGAGTCGTCCATTTTTTTTTCATCCTTTTTAGTGGCCTCTTTATTTAGCTTCTACAGGGTGGACCAAATTATATGGGATTTGGGTTTTCTCTAAAAGTATGGCAGATAGATAAAAACCAATATAGGTGTCCTGAGCTCGATTTTCGAGAAACAAACAATGGGGCAAACCGCGATCGTCTGTCTTTTTCGATTACATAGCGTTTTTGGAAAATTGGCATTTTTGACATTGGCATTTGACGTATGACCTGGGGCGCCACCGTGTTGGTAAATTAATATTTGTAAATGTCTGACAGGCATTATGTCTACAAAGGGCTCTATTTATTGTCGTAGAATGTTAATAAAATTTTCGGTATTCAAATTACCGTGAAAAAAATGAGGACCTATTATCTGGTATCCAATAAAACCACATCATACACCAAATCCAAATTGTCCTTGACGATTAATTGTAGCGGTTACGTGCGGATTTTCATGAGCCCAATGGTGGTTATTGTGCCGATTAAAAATTCCGGCACTGCTTATATGGACCTCGTATGTTCATATAATTGTTCCTTCAAATCCTGGAACTTCATTGCACTAACGCAAAAACCACTGGTAAAAATCGAGACACCTTTGAAAGCCGTTTGGGTATAGATAGTGACTAATCCTAATTTTAAGCAACGCAACGCAGTTGTTTTTGGGATTCCTAGATTTTCCTGTATTTCGCGAGTCGATACATTAGGATTTTCTCTTACAGTTTCTAAAACAATGTTTTGTAGAGCTTCTCTACCTGCTTTATTATATATTTTTGCTCGAGGTTTTACAAATGATCCAAACTCTTTTAAATGTTATTGTAGCCTTTTGAATATCTTTATGTCTGGCTGTCTCTTTTCTGGATATCTAAAAATATTGTTGAGGTTAGGCGGCACTTTTGGCACAAAATTTTGCTGTCTATAACTGAGCTATTAAAATGAAGCTCGGAAGGTAAATTTGAATGTTCTCCTCATTCTATAAAACAATTAATCATATCATATTTTTCACCATTACTAAATTGAACCATTTTTAACAATGCTCACTCACAATTAGCTCACAAATTAGTTTTTGACATTCACGATTATTTCCGAGATGATTCCGATTTTCTTTTTTTTACCATGGCCTTCTCAATAAATATTAGAAATGCGATGAATATGCATAGATGTCAATGAAAGACAATTCGAACATTTATTGTAGTTTAGTTTTTCCTATTTTTGGCAAAATTATGTTATATTAAAAGATGTGTTGTTGTCAGGGACGCACCCAGAAAATTGCTGAGGGGGGGGCTACTACAAATAATAATAATATGATTAACAAGGGCGGATCCAGAAAGGTTACTGGGAGGGGGTACTAACATTTTCAGGAATATCCCTACAGACTCCGCGAACACTACTTTTTATCACGTCATGGGGGGGGTGGGTGGTGGCGCAAATAGAAATCAGAAAAAAAAAATTCGCCTCGAAATCTGAAAAAAATGTTTACCGCCTCGTGGGCGGGGGGTACAAATTTTCCGCGCCTCATGGAGGGGTGCTATTACAAATCTGAAAAAAAAATTCGAGGGGGGCAAGTGATGCTGGCCTCCAGGGGGGGAGGGGGGCTTAAGCCCCCAAAGCCCCCCCCTTCAGTGCGCCTCTGGTTGTTGTTAATAGTTTTCCATGGCTTCACAAATATATTAAATTTTTCTAAAATTAACCACTTCTAGAGATAAATATGACATATGATATATCGCTGGATAGATAATTTAAGTTGTGATCGAATAATTAAATAATTTTAAAAAGCACAAGTTATGTCTATATCTCGAAAACTTTTCTTCTTATCAGCAACGGATTCTACTCAAAAAACCGCTGCCCAAGGAATCACTACTTCCACATCCAGATTCTCTATCCAAGTCACTCACATGGAAAAAACTTTGTATGTGGAAATAATTGTTTATGGAACTTTAATAATATAATATTTGAAATCCTCTACCCCAAAAACCCATAAAACGATACCCCACATCAGTAGTGAGGTGGGGGTGAGGGTGGTGATAGGGTGTGGTAGTGGGGGTAGATGAAGTAAAAAAATATTTTGAGGTTTCTGGTTCTCGTACATACACTAAATCACATTTTTTTTCATCCCCTTTAATAAGGGGGTGGGGGTGGTAAGGGGGGTGGCTAATGCCAAAAATTTTTTTGAGACCCTAGCTTCTCTTGTATATACTAAATATCAATTTTATCGACTCTTACCTGCTTGATTTACCCATTTACCCCAAATTTACCCCAATTTACCCCCCAACCCTTCGTCGTAACAACATGAAAATATAATCTAGTTCCAGATCTCGTTAAAGTACATACGTGTACCAAATTTCAAGTCAATATCTTAAACGGTTCCAGAGTAAACGTGCGCACAAAAAAAAGTTACAGACAGACCGACAGACAGAAAATTTTTCTTCGCTCAAACTTAAAATCTCGACGTTTCACGGCAGTTTAAGCCTATCTGAACAATAAAAATTTTTTAAAATTTTTTTGTCGTTACTATACTTCCACTGGATGTGGAAGTAAAAGTGCCTTAAGGAAGTGTTACTCGATTTTCGATTCGACACTTGGTAATTGAGATATAGATATAAAATTTAGGAATCCCACAAACAACTGCGTTGCGTTGCTTAAAATTAGGATTAGTCACTATCTATACCCAAACGGCTTTCAAAGGTGTCTCGATTTTTGCCAGTGGTTTTTGCGTTAGTGCAATGAAGTTCCAGGATTTGAAGGAACAATTATATGAACATACGAGGCCCATATAAGCAGTGCCGAAATTTTTAATCGGCACATTAACCACCATTGGGCTCATGAAAATCCGTACGTAACCGCTACAATTAATCGTCCCCAAAAGTTCTGCGACCGGACCGCAAGATATTCCCCCCCCCCCGTTTTCGAGGGCGGGGAACACGATGGTGGCAATATTTTCCGACCTACCCTCCAACTACTACCTCTAAACCGAAAAAAACACCCATTTTTCAAATTTCCGGTGCTCAGCATTTTTTTATCGGAAAATTTTATTAATGTAAGTTGTTCAGAATTGTCCAAAAACCTTAAGCCCAATATTTCATCAAAATAAAAAAATTGAAAAATTGAAAAAAATGATAAATTAAAAAAATATAAAAAGCTAATAATTATTTGACAACTACCTGACAGCTTGGTTTAATAGGCTCATTTAACAATTTTTTATTATTACATATTCTGAAAGAGCTTGGTGAGTATAGTAAGTATGCCAAAAATTAGAATTTACTGACGCCGCCTTCATGTATAAAAAAATTATTAAAGTCGGCGCGCTTAAAAACGCTCGGGATAAGTAGTCGAGTTGTGACGTCAGATGGCTGAACCGCCCAGTGAACACGGCTGTGAATGCAAGTTAGTAGAGTAAAATCTGGAAGTAAAGTCGCTTAGTTTTCGAGAAAAAAAAACGGCGTAGAACTAAACCAGACTTAGTGGGATTCTTTAGTAAGATAATCGTGTACACGAAATAATTTTTTACATTTTTTGGTGGTCGAGAACTTTTTTATTTCGGAAAAACTCAAAAAAATAGATTTTTAATGAAATATGTTTTTTAACGTCTCCACCGCTATATCTCTGAAAATATTTGTGCTATCAAATTATTTTTTTTTTAGATTAAAGTAGACACAATAGCGCTTCGAACAACGTCCTACGTGAACCCGATTTATTTTTTTTTTAAGTTGGAAAAATAATAGGAAACTCAAACTTGTTATTTTCAGTAGCGTAATTTTAGACAATCGAGAAAAAAATTTATTTATGAAAATTTGTATATACATGCTGCGTACAAATGTAGCCAATAGTTGAAAAAAGTTTTTAGGATAAAAATTTTTCATGTTCCGGTCATATTATTGAGTCAGCGATTTTTTTTAACGGGAAAAAGTCAAATTCTTGCGCGCTTGGCTGTAGCAAGCCTGCCGACTGCAACGATCTGATGGTCTCGGTCGGGGTGTATGTAGTAGTTTAACTTATATCAATAGATACAAAACCAGTAGTGACCAAAAGCATCTAGGGGATCAATATTATTGTTCAATATTTCATATATTGTACAGTAGTATTGATCATATGTTGTTAATATTAAAAAATTATACAATAAATATAAAATAGTCTCCTTTTAATAATAAAAAGACAAGTAGGTAGATATAAATACCTAATCTATAAATATCAATCAGTGTTACTAACTACCCACCTAATTAGTAAGTTTATTAGACATTTTTAAATGAATGCATAAAATGAGTTTTATTGTTGAAATAAATTTTCTATTTGGATAGATAAATGTGTAGTATGTAGTTTATGTAGGCCCTACATTAATAGCATTCTAATTCGTTCATATCTGCCTCGAAATCTTTAATAATGTTGTTACAGGAACGAGATTTGCACTCCTTGCAACATTTTAGGCCTTCCTTAAAACAAGCACATTTTCTATTGTCACAATTTTTATCCGAACAATGAATATTTAATGATTTTCGACAACCGCCACTTCTACGCGACTAATCTGATCAACCCTGCATGCAAGGTGTATTAATTGCGTCCCAATGTCGCATTTAGCGCTGATTAAAAAAATCACTGTTGCCACACGGTACATTTTAGGAAAAAATATATTGTTTCAAAAACTTTTGTGATTATTAGGCTTTATTTTCTTCGCTGCATGTATGTAAATATTTTCAAAAATAAAAAAGTTTATCGATTGGTGAAGATTTCAATACATAAAATATATATTTTTAGTTTATCTGATTTTTAGAGAAATGAAAGTGCGAATTGTGCCCAAACCGTTTATATTGGTAAAAGCGCTACAGTGTGCTTTAATTTGACACAAAACAAATTTCGGTACCTTTAATAGTTTTAAAGATACAAAAAAAAACAATTTTATCTAAAAATACATTTTTTTCACTTTTTATTGATTTAAAAAGTTCGAGACCACAAAAAAAATGTCGTAAAATATGATTCCATATGCCCGGTGACATACACAAAGGAACCTAACATGTTTGACCTGGTTCTACGCCAAAAAAAACGATACGATAGACTTACGAAATCGCTGCTCTAATATAGGTATCGGCGCATGCCAAGTGACGTCACTCTACGGACTGTTGGCCGGCCGAGCGCGTTTCTATTCAAATGCGAATATCTCTGTGGCTATTGATTCAATTGAGCTGAAATTTTTTTCTGAGACTATTGGTTTGTTATACTTTAAAATGAGGAAGAAAAATTAGGAAACTGCCATATCACTACATTTAGTGACAATTTTGTTTGAAATAGGGTCATTACCCTATTTCAAACAAAATTGTCATGAATTTTTTAAACAAAAAAAACCATTTAAATGATATTTTTGGACTTGGACAATTTTTAAAAAAAATTCAATACTTTTTAATTTTGTGTAATTTTGGATTTAGGGTTTTTGGACAATTCTGAACAACTTTCGTTAATAAAACTTTCCGATAAAAAAATGCCTGGCATCGGAAAATCGTAAAAGAGGTGGTTTTCCGGTTTAGCGATAGGTAGTTCTTGAAAGGTAGGTTGGAAAATATTGTCGCTATCGTGTTCTCTGCATGTCTTGCGGTCCGGTCGCAGAACTTTTGGGCTTTTTGCATTTTTCTGGTTTACCTCGAGGGACTAATACTACCAAATTTCGATTGAATCAGTAATTTGATTTCTGAGATATGCCCAAAACAAAATTAATACCCATAACATCTTAAGCAAGCCCTTTTGGATTAAGATATGTTCAATTGCTTCCGTTTGTCCTTAAGAAGGTTTATTTAACTTGAGTTAATTTAAATTCCGAACACCCTGTATATGTCGCAAAATAGTTTATTAAATAAAAAATAAACAGGTAGTCTGCTTGCTCCTTTACAAAAAAAATCTATTAGCAACAATATCCTTACATAATTCGACATAGCTTGTTTTTTTCACTTTGCGCTGAGGCGTAAACTACTCGTAATTCAAGGCGTTATCTCGGACGGACACGCTGTGTGCCGGCGACATTCGTGTCGTGTCCCTGTCTGTAAAGAAAGTAGTTTATTACTTTTATTGTGGTGTGGCTTCGCTTACTAAATAAGCAGTTGGATGTTTATTAAGGTTATACGTTATACGCAAATCTAAATGATCATTTTCCTAGAAAAATTATGAAACTGACTTCATTCATTTATTATTCATGATGATTATATTTTCAACAGTTGAATTATGTCTTTGGTAAGAAAACGATATTTCTCTAATTTTTGCAATGTCTTCTTCAGTACTTCTGTCGGTCTGTCTACTGCCGAGATATTGGTCATAGAATCATAGAAATAATATAATTTTAAATTATTGAGTAGTCTTGGTACACACCTAAAATGGAAAAACAAGGGAGGAGAGTATCAGATCATGTATTAAGATAGGATTTTGCAGAGTGAGAGGGAAATATGCGTTTATTTTCGGTTTACTATAAATATTTAAAAAATCATAAATGGTATAAGCTTTAAAATAGTTTCAGATACTTCTCATTGCTCTAAGGAATATAACCTTATACAGTTTTTATCATAAATTTTGTATATATGTAGTTAAATGCCATACTTTAATAATGAAATTAGGAACTATTTTCATTGACAAACTACCCAAGTAGCACAGAATTCTTTAAGATATCTTTAAGAAGTTCTATTTACTGCCCGCGAGGATATCTTCTATTTATGTACTCTAGAAGTCCTTCCGAAATCAAAATGAGAAATCTTTATATGTGCTCAACTTTTATGCACTGGGGAAATGTAAAGTGGGCATTATCTAGAAATTTCAACTTTTGTTAACCCACAGACATCTACTAGAAGTTCTAAAAGGGAATTACCATACAGCTCAATTTTCTAAGTATTATAGAAATCAAATAAACTATTAAAAGGGAAATAGTATTATTATTCTTAACAGAATACTTGTAGACATCTTCTAGAAGTTCTAAAAGGGAATTACCATACAGCTCAATTTTCTATGTATTACAGAGATCAAATAAAGTATTAAAATGGAAATATTATTATTATCGCTAATAGAACACCTGTAGAAATCGCAAGAAGGAATTCTTTTAATGCATAAAATTTGTTTGCTTACCACGTAGTTTGTTACAGAAATTATTCCTAGATGACGCCACGTACAAACCACTGACGATAATCAGTCATGCATTATCTTATACTCATGAATTTATAGCACATTAATAACATTACTGCAACGATCAAATTCTCTCAGGGATCATCGATTTATTTGTATGAATCTTATAACGATCTGTAATCTTTGGTTTGGTTTGGGCCTGATGTCTCATACTAAGATTTTGATTAACCAACATTTCACCAGCTGCCGCTGGCAATTCTATAAGAGGTGTGTGTTAGTACATCTAATAGAAATCTTATAAAGATGTTTACAGCATAGTTGCCAACCTTACTGTTCTTTCAGTAGATCTGCCGTTTTTTTGGTTTTCTTCCCAGTTTTTAGTCCGACCTGTTAAATTTACAGTTTTTTTTGCATATGGAACGATTATTTTATTTAAAGTCCACCAAAAAGGAAAAATGCCGCACCCACTGAAATAATTGTAGATACATCCCTGACGATTTCTAAGTAGGTTTCGTAATAGTCCGCTAGGTGCTGCTAGCGCTATAGCTACTTGTAAAATCCACACTCTAGTTTGGAAACCCATTACGATGATTACGCAGTCTTGTTCGAACTCGTTGTTTATGGCCAGTGAAACCCAGGCCGATATACTGTTTTAATTCGAACATTTTTTATCGTTTAGTTCTTATAAAACATTGTTCATTATGAGCAATGATTCTAATTCCGATAATATAGCGTCTACTAGTCATAGTACACCTAAAATAAAAACAATACAATATACGAAATATGAACAAAAGTTTATTGATTCGTGGCTAAATGAGGAAAGATTTAGTGGATGGTTAAAAAAGAGGGAAAGGTACAGACTCGTAACTTCCTTATTTTTTAAGCTACGACCGTGTTCGGCACATCAAATTGTAGATATTTTTAAGGCCTTTAAATATGCATACAGAAAAAATTATTACGAAAAAATAATAATTTCCTTGAATATTTTTTCCCTCACCCTGGACATGAACTGTGTTAATGTTTTCTTATAAAGGTTTTAATTAGTATCAATTTATGTTACCATGTCATATTCGATATTCTCTTTCGTTTTAGAGAAAAAAAAATTAAAAACACCTACCGATTCCAAACTGATTTTTTTTAAATAACTGAAAAAATGTAAATAATAATTTTATGCTTTATTTATAAAAGACATATCACAAACAGTACTCAACGTAATAAAACAGCAACAAGAAACAAAAGAATTAAATAAATAAACTTTATTAAAATGTACTAAATAATAGGAAATTACAAAATTTTTATTAAAAATTTTTTTTTAATAACTTAAATTGAAGCTAATTAAAACCTATATAAGAAAACATTAACACAGTTCATGTACAGGGTGAGAGAAAAAAATATTTAAGGAAATTAATTTTTTTTTCGTAATATTTTCAAAGAATTTTTTTTGAAATCAGTCTGTCTTAAAAATATCTACAATTTGATGTGCCGAACATGGTCGTAGCTTAAAAAAAATAAGGAAATTATGAGTCTGGGGAGTTTTAAGTGGCTGTATATTAAAAAAAAAAACAGTAGATTAACAGTTTCACTAAAATAAATTCCCAGTTTTCTACAGCTTTTTTTTGCTTATCTACAGTTTCCTCGTTTGACAGAGTTGGCAACATTGGTTTTCAGTACCGTTTATATTGGCAAGCGATAAAATACCCGAAAGATTACTACAGGAATTAAATCTGTTTGCAGGATTGATGCGGTACATCTAACAGAAATCCTATTAAAGATGTCCTCGGGACCATTTATATTGGCAAGCGATAATATATTCTAGAAGATTACTATGGGAATTCTAGGTATGCAAAAGGCTGCTCACAGGATTCTATACTAATAGCTTTTTTCGATTACCATGGGAAGTACTATTTAATACTGATATGCTGACA
This sequence comes from Rutpela maculata, assembly GCA_936432065.2. Lineage (NCBI taxonomy): Eukaryota > Metazoa > Arthropoda > Insecta > Coleoptera > Cerambycidae > Rutpela > Rutpela maculata. The sequence goes on from OW386291.2 coordinate 22,468,387, forward strand.
TTTGCCCATCTTAGGGAACTCTTACAGACCTCTAGAAGATATTTACTAATTTCTAAATTTTTATCCTCGGGATATCTTGAGGAATTAATTGTGCTACTTGGATACGATATTCAAGTACAACAGAAATTTACAATAAAAAAAAATATATAGTTGTATTCGTTAGAATAATAGCAGTTATTTAAAACAGTTTTAAAGATTATACTATGTTTGGTTTTTTAATTATTTGTAATAAACTGAAATTAAACGCATATTTCCCTCTCACTCTGCAAAAGCCTATCCTTATTGACGAGAAATACGGCGAATCGGACGTATAATTATAGCAAATGCTACTGAAGTCCCCGCCTTCGATTTTATATCTGTTCTATTTACCACAAATGAAAGAATTTATGTTGTAAAATGACTTAATTACCTTGGAATACGTAAATATTTAATAATATCCACACTTTGCTGGGCTACATTAAAAATATTTCAAGTTTTTTACTTGTTGTGGCACGTTATGCCACTCAGCAATATTCTTCTTATTACCTAGCCGCGGCAATTCGGAACATCGCCGCTAGATGGCGTAGTGCTGCTACTGTATGCCACAGACACAGTAATAAAACGTAGTAGGTAATCGAAGTGCGTCTGGATATGCCTGACAAAGTGGAATCAGTTACAGGAATTTTTTTGTCCCTCTCGATTTTATTGCCTACTTCGCCTTCGCCTTCGCATTTTGCCTCAATGTTTGCACTTATACTCTGTTTAAAGTCAATTTGAAAATCAATAGAAAGGCCGGCAAAACGCCTAGGTTTGATCTGTACCGCCTGTCAAAGTAGCGCCTCGGTAAAGATCAACGTCGCTTTATGAATTGATATTAGCCATACTATACACCCATTTGTATAAGCTTGTTCATTAGGGTGGGCCGAAAAAATACTTTTTTTTTGATGTTACTGTTGCTATACCTCCGGAAAAGTTGCCTATCCCCTAGCTAAGTAAAATGAAAAAAAAATTCAAATAAAAAAATATCATCCGGTCGCGCATCGCACTCAAAGGTTTGAAAAATGGCGAAATTTTGCTGTTTTTCGTCAATTTTTAATGATTATTAAACTCAGTATTATCGGAACACTATATGTCCTACTGTGAAATTTGTGTCATGAGGAACATGAAAAATATTTAAAACCTGTAATTTCAAAACATTTGTTCGCGCGAAAAGCTCAAAAAACACAATTTTTAGTAGAAATGGCAATATTCTAATTTTATTTTTTCATTTTTAGGTGAATATATTTATCATTTTAATTTTGTTATTCAAAAAGAGCGCACTTTAAAGTCAGATTTTTGGGAAAATTCTTTCATAAGCTAGCTATAATGAAGCTATCTCTTGCGTCAACGACACAGACTTTTTTAGATGTTTTGAACACAGCCTACAGCCTGGGTGTGACGAAGCAAGCTTTGGAAATCCGGTTGCAGCGGTGTGCCAGTCTGTATTATATTTTTGATGTTCTCATCCGTGATGCTCCTTAACAGTGCAGGGGAGATATTGCAACTATCCCACTAAATCATGTTAACGTAGTCTGTTGTTTCGAAGTTGAGTTTTGGCGTGGTGAAGTTTCGAATAACCTTTCCCTGGGAAAGTGATCGAGCTTTCAACGCTCGGCGCAGCCCCAGTTCTTTGATACGTCTTCTTTCATCCACACCCATTTCACTGATCAAATTTTCGGGGTGAGCAAAGACACCATTTCGGTCAATTACTGGGTTGATGACAGTAAATCTTGAGTTAGGTGATGGCTTCAAAAACTATCTCTGGACCATCTGTGAAATTTTTGCTGGCTTTAATTTTAAATCAGAGAAGCATGTAATATTATTCAAAATCAAATGTGTCAACTGCCTAATTTTTATGAAATTAGGTAGATTTTTTTTAGCCCACGTATAGTCTGAGAACTCTATTTGCTGTCATTAACCATCTTGAGTGTGAAAGCGGGCCAGGATCACGAGCTGCTAAATCTTCTAAAATTGTACCTGACTTTATGGTAGCGGAAATATCAGGTAGGTATAATTGATCTTTGGTCAGCACTTTTTGTCAACTTAAGAAATGGATACAACTTAAGAATCTGATACAGACTGGCACACCGCTGCAACCGGATTTCCAAAACTTCCCTTGTCACATTCAGGCTGTAGAACGGTGTGTCAAACTTGTGACCGAAGCACCTAAAAGTGTGTGGCGCTGACGCAAGAGATGGCGTCATTAGGACGACCCTTCTATCAAGATTTATTACGCCAGAATTTTCCCAAAATTTGATTTTAAAGTGCACTCTTTTGAATAACAAAATTAGAAATGATGCATATATTCACCGTTTGTTTACTAAAAATGAAAAATAAAATTAGCAGAAATTAGGAAATATTGCCATTTCTAGTAGAAATTGTGTTTTTTGAGCTTTTTGTGCGAACAATAAATATTTTAAAATTACAAGTTTTAAATTTTTTAAGTGTTCTTTATGCCCCAATTTTCAAATTAGGACATGTAGCGTTTCGATAATAGTGAGTTTAGTAATTATAAAAAATTGACGAAAGATAGCAAAATTTCGTCATTTTTCAAAACTGTGCGCGATGCGCGAAGATATTTTTTTATTTGAATTTTTTTTTTCATTTTACTTAGCTAGGCGATAGAAAAATTTAAAAAAACGTTTTTTCGGCCCGCCCTATTGTTCATTGTGCTCAGTACAGTTTACATTGAATATGGTTTAATGTCATAAATTTTACAATAATTTGTATTTTAAAATGTTTTGTTGTTGTTACAAGATTTTTTACCTACTACTATTAATTAGGTTATCATGTTCAAAAGTAGGTACGTTAATATATATTTTTAAAAAATCTTCGATATGAAAGTTTCACTTGCGTTTCACAGAAGTATCCATATTGTGTAGGTTGATTTTGTTGAATTATTTCTGGTTGTGCAGCGTTTTTTAATTTGCCACCCCCCCCCTTTAAAAAGTTTATTCGAAGAGATGAAAAAAGAAATAATATATACAAAAGTTTTATATGTTTTTCAAGAAATTTTATAATTTGCCAGTAAACAGAAAATAATGATTACAAAAATGTGTAAATTTAAATAACCAATATTTTATATCTTAGGAAAATATTGGATTTTCACATTTTGCGGTTATTATTTGTCTTTTAGTTGACAATAATTTACAAAGTTTTAGTAAAAATTCTTACTCTTACAGAACACTTTTTTTAAAATATATGCTTATATAAATACTTAGCTGATTTTCTTTGTTTGTATTACTTCCATATCCAGTGGAAGTATAGTAACGACAAAAAAAAATTTAAAAATTTTTTATTGTTCAAATAGGCTTAGATTGTCATGAAACGTCGAGATTTCAAGTTTGAGCGAAAAAAAATTTCTGTCTGTCGGTGTGTCTGTCTGTCGGTCTGTAACTTTTTTTTGTGCGCACGTTTATTCTGGAACCGTTTAAGATATTGACTTGAAACTAGGTACACATATGTACTTTAACGAGATCTAGAACTAGATTATATTTTCATCTTGTTCCGTCGAAGGGTTGGGGGGTAAATTGGGGTAAATTTGGAGTAAATAGGTAAATCAAGCAGGTAAGAGTTCATAAAATTGATATTTAGTATAGACAAGAGAAGCTAAGGTCTCGAAAAAAATTTTGGCATAGGCACCCCCATTACCACCCCCACCCACCCCATTATTAAAGGGGATGAAAAAAAATGTGATTTAGTGTGTGTACAAGAACAAGAAACCTCAAAATATTTTTTTACTTTATCCACTCCCACCTCCTGTCACCACCCCCACCCCACTACCGATGTGGGGTATCATTTTATGGGTTTGTGGGGTAGAGGATTTCAAATATTATATTATTAAAGTTCCATAAACAATTATTTCCAGATACAAAATTTTTTCGTTGTGTGACTTGGATAGAAAATCCGGATGTGGAAGTAGTGATTCCTTGGGCAGCGGTTTTTTCTATGGTAATAGCTTTTTAGTATGATATTATTGATGGATATCTACGCTTAAAGTTAACAAAAGTTGGCAAGTGTTTTTCAAATATACTTGTTTGCTATAACATTTCACATGCTATATTAACGTCGCGTCGGTACATGAATTAAGGAAATTCCAGTCAGTTGATAGAAGTTCTGTATATAAGTTAGGATAATTTGCCCTACGGAAATTAAATTTTTTAATAGCATCATTATTATTGGAGAAGTTAATGTGATTATCAGTAATTGAGGCATTAACCCGTAACGAGGGGTGATGTAGATCTTCACTGATAAGCGGAGCTGAGTCTCGATGTAGTTTCAACTATAGAGTATTACTGCTCGGGGTAGGTCTTATTGTAGTTTTTTCATTAAGCTACGACTATAATACCATAGGCCGGACTCTCAAAAACTGGACGAAATTCAAATTTCGTTAAAATTTGTCTCGTAACAGTTAGTTCAAGTAACTAGTGAAAATTTGAACTACCTGATATTTCAATCTGACATAACAATAACATCACAGTAGTAATTATCAAAGATGAATTAGAAAATTCGTACCTGATATTTCAATCTGACATAACAATAACATCACAGTAGTAATTATCAAAGATGAATTAGAAAATTCGTAGGTGGTCTTGATTGTGTTTTTTGTTGATCTCTCGTTTATATGCTTAAAAGAAACAGGAAAATCCCAGGATAATACCTCTCGCTCTGACTCATTTCAATTTGACTAGCCAATACAGTTAAGGAAGTCTACACTTATAACTGTATAAATAAATTTATAATATAAAAATTAATATTCCACTTGAATATATTACAATAATTGAACAATTAAATTAGTGACATGTCGGTGTAACCTACTTTGTTCCCAATTAACGTTACTTTATTGACCAACAATTGATACATTAGTAACAATGGAATAAATGTTGCAACAAGTAAAACTGAAAATTTTTAAAAACCCCCGATCATGTCCTATAATCATCTCGTATGTACTATCATATATGGAAAACCATATCGATAACGGTTGCAATATTAGAGAGCTAATGATTACCTTTTTGTTGATGATTTGCAGCAAAGGTTTACTGAGATTATTTCACTCGTTAACGTGATAGCCAATGAATGCCCGTTTTCCGTAAATAAAACCGCTGGTTCTTTTAAGTTTTATCTATAAATTTCTTCTCTAGCTTATTGCTAATTGTTAATGTAAATTGTAGATTGTAGTTTTATATTATATACGTAGTAATATAGTAATATAATAATATAAACATAACACAACCCACCACATAAGCTGTCATATGTTATATACGTGGTAATATAATAATATAAACATAACATAAACACACCACATAAGCTGACAGTTTCAAAGCCAAGGCTGCCTGGAATATATAGGCCGGGGACAAGTCAAACACAGCTTTCAATGGCTTATAAAGACGTAATTACAAAATAATTATCATACCTAAAATTAAACAGAACTGAATACCAAGCAGACAAATCAATTATTACATGTTAAACACACTTGCTCTGGAAGCAAACAAACTGAATAAGGATTAAATAGGTAAATATAAATATCAGTGAACACATTAATATAATAATTCTTCAATAATTGACTAATTTGCCGTGTAGTCTAATCTAGCTTTACTAGATGGCGGTACTATAACAATTTCATCTGATATCGGCAATCTTAAAATGTAAAGACGGGAGATTGATAAAATGTGGAAGTACTCTATGTATTTACTCGTAATGTGATTGGTCGAAGCATGCCCTAGAACCCTTTACAGTGAAGACCAGTCTATGTATTACAATACCTTTGGTGTAAGGTATATTGTATTTTTTGTTGTCATTACATTTAAAACATGGCGAATTACGTGAACTTTAAGTTTCTGCAGCTGCATTTATTAAATATGTATACCTACTTTGTTTTTTACTAGATGAGTCGCTTTGAAAATGCATTTTTATATGACGTAAATGATAAAATTGAAAATAAAGGTCAGTAAAATGACAAGGAAACGTATGGAGGCAAATTATTACAAAAGATAATATTAAAGATTAATGAATTAGTTATTCATGAAATATCCTTCCTAAATAGCACTCGTGCTTTTAAATTTTATCTATAAATTTTTGCTCAAGCTAAATTGCCAAAAGGTAATATAATTCGTGTAAATTTGCAGTTTATTTATATTACCAAGCAACAAAGCTCCCGACAGAATTAACCGATAAAATTCTAAGCACTAGTAATATCACATACGATGAAACTAAAAACCTTCTCCACAGAATACCCTTTTAAATAAAGAAAATCGAATCAAGAGCAGATCATCAGTTGAAGAGATATGAAACCACAGACAATTTTACAAACATACTCGTCACTTCTAACATCCCCTTTTGGGTTCAGGGTTAGAAAGGATCCGAAATATACAACAGACAATAGGTGATTTTTTAGGTTCCTTGTTCTCTCTCGACAGTTTTTTTTTCTTTTTTTTTTTCAAGAGAGGAAACCCACACAGGCTGCCCATCCCAACTTGGAATGGGTCTGATGTCTCTAACTGACTAAAACCCCTCCTCCTAGGGCTCGTTTGTAAAGGATACTCCGAGGGCACTACAGCCTCCTTGGCTTATTGTGCTCCCTCTCGACAATTCGTCCATCAGTCTGTAATAAAGCTCTAGCTCCTCAACGGTAACAGTTATAATTACAAAATTTTTACAGATCATGTATCACCCCTCCTCCGGCCTAGACAAATACTAAAATCTAAATGATTCTTTTAGTTCTCAGATGTAAAAATATATGATCATCGGATACGATAATATATAATTGGTACATGAACAGAGCTGGGCAGTACTCGAGTACTTTCTTAAGTCAGTACTTGGTACTTGTACACGTAAAATTAAATACAAGTACTTGTATTCGAACTTTCAAAATTCAAGTACACGAGTACATAGTACATACAAAGCCAGTTTCACTCAGTCTGATCCTGTCTGTAACAGAGACGGGGTGCAATGAAAAGTACTCGAGTACCTGAAAAGTACTCGCGTATACTGAAAAATATTCGATTGTATAATCAAACGAAGCCATTATAGCTGCTGTGGTGTGCCCAAAATTTAAACTTCGCTGGTACAATTCAGTAAAAGACGACACTGATTTGACCTTCACCATTGACTGTATTAAACGTATGCTTGTTCTTGCTGCTGATAATCTCACTTCTCCAGCAGGGCGAAATAATTTAGATATAATAAGAAACCAAGGGGAAAAGGAAGAGAGTGATGACAGTTTTTATGACTTTAATGAAACCAAAGAGAATGTGGAAATGGAATCCAATCAGGCGAAGTCAAAAATTGAACTGAAGTACTGCGATAAGTACTTAGACGATAAGCGAAGTAATATATTGACATCGTCATTATCAAAAAGCTTTTTGTTAAATATAACACTTGCCTGCCTTCATCTGCCGCTGTCGAGAGATTATTTTCATACGCTACCATCAACAAACATCCTCGGCGTCATGTCCTTACAGACGAATATTTTGAAAAGTTGGTGATGATGAAAGCCAATAAAATAGGCACGTTTTAAACCAGGATGACCAGAAATGTTAATATTGGTTGGTAATGTTTTTGTTTTACTATTATTACAAATATAAATAATATTAGTAAATGACTAAATAAGCAGTACACCACACTTGTAATTTCTAACATCGTTAATCCTAATATATAAAAGATCAAGTGACTGAAGGGTATTTATATTTATATATCAACATATTTTAGTCCTTCCCAGTTGTTACTTGTATTTTTTTTTGCTATAACGGTTTAAAGGTAACATTTGTTTCAACTCAAACGCTTGCGGCGTATTATTGTACTCAGGACTCGGTACTCGAAAAATTGTACTTGAGGACTTGTACTCAAGTACTTTCTCAATTTCTTTAGTACTTATACTCGGTACTCGGAAATCAATTGTACTTAGTACTCTGTACTCAAGTACATTTTAGCTGTACTCTTCCCAGCTCTGTACATGAATTGAAGGAAGTCAAAACTTTTCTAGGAATAGATCCGCAAATTAATGAATTCAAAATTAGACGATGTACGAAGCTTATTTTGAACTTAATGGTTTAATAGGTAAGCAGAATCCAAGGGTCATTAATCAAAGACAATTGGACACTTAGGTGTACAGTCGAGGTTCGAGAAGATTACTGACAAATACTTCTTTTACGCAAGCGTAATGGTGGGCTGCCGTTATCATAAATGAAGGACCAATTGAGATAAGTTTCTTAGAATAATCCTGAGATGTAGTTCGTACAAGGCGACGCCCACTTCTTCACTTCTTCTACAGTTCAAACAACTATAGAACTTTGAAAATAAACTTTTGGCTAACATCCAATTTCTCAAAATTCACCTAATAATTGGCGCCCTATGTTTGCTTGATATGACAGTCCCTGATTATTTGCTTTAGTACTATTTGAAGGAAGCAGACCCCCAGAAAAGGAAGTGGCAACTAAAAAAAAAAAACAAGAACGTTGAAGCTGAAAGAGAATCAAAATTTAAGAAGAAAAGGCTCTATCCAACTTTTCATATAAATTGATAGTCTTTAAGTAATAGCAACTAGAAAATTGGGATTTTAACTTGAAGAAAAGGTATTTCAAATAGATTTTCGTCAAATAACTCGAAAGGTATTACATTGAGAGAAAACATGCTAGAGACAAATAAGAAAGCTACTAAATTGAGGATGAACTTCGTTTTTTTTTTCTAATTTCTGTTGAGCTAATGGTTTCGAAGATCTGGACGTATAAAGGTATCGTCCGGACGTTTATAAGACGAAGTATTTAGTTTAAATGCGAAATATTTCAGAAACTATGGCACTTAGGCAGCAAAAAACGCTGACAACCCAAATGAAAGACTATCAATTAGGCTTTCAAATGATTTTTTGCCTATTTCATTTATTTGAGTATATGAAGTCAAATCCTTGAAGCATTCAAATGTAATTGAAGTACAATTTATATGTAGGTACTACTTTTACTTGAAGTAGTGCCTACCTGGAAGAAGGAAATCTTTATTAACGAGCAAAAAACCATCCACTACTGGTTTAAGTATAATTTTTGAGCATTGAGAAGTGTTGTTGAAAGAATCCAACCTTTTATGTGCGTACGTGTGGTAGAAAATGTCACGTTGCATAATTTAATAAAAACTTATCTCAGTAACAGACAACAATATGTTGTAATAAATAATGAAAGAAGTAGTGAATCAACAGGTGGTGTGCCACAAGGCACAGTTTTTGGCCCTGTACTTGTCATAATTTACGTTAATGATTTGTTTATAAATACTGATAAGGATAGTGTATCTTTGCTTATGCTGACGATACAGTTCTTCACGTTAACGGTGATTCTTGGGAGGACGTTCGCTCAAAATCTGAACACATATTACAAGTAATAACAATATGGTTGAATAGTAGTTCGCTAAAACTGAATACATCAAAATCAAAATTTATATGTTTTTCACTTCGTGACAAAGTCAATTTAAATCAATTAATTTTACACCAGGATATATGCAATCGAAATGCATGTAATTGTCCCTCCTATATTGAACAAACTAATAACATCGTAACGTCATCATTGATCAATCTCTCAAATGGCATGAACACATTAACTGTTTAACGAAAATATTTAAAAAAATGCATGTTCATATTTAAAAGTTTAAGCGGCATTCTTACACAGAAAAGGATAGGTAAATTCAACCAAAAAGAGCATATGAAATCGCGCCTACAGTTCATCTCAAACTTATAGCAACATGAGGCCCAGTGTTCCAATGCAAAGTTAAGCACTTTATCCTACAAATAAATTAGCTAGAAGTTTAGAATATGCTTTTATTAAACACTTTAATATTGCAACTTCATATTCTAAACTTCTAGCTAATTTATTTGTAGGATAAAGTGCTTAACTTTGCATTGAAACACTGGGCCTCATGTTGCTATAAGTTTGAGATGAACTGTATCTAGTTTCATAGTGAAATCAATCAGTAAAGAATAGTCATACAACTTTATTTGTTTTCGTAAACAAATAGTAGTTTAATAATCATATCTTCTTGTAACAAATTAAATAGTACAATGACATTTTTTTATGTTCACTAACCATTTTCAATTTGGTCTACGATTAAATAGTACAACGACTTTGTTTTTTGTTCACCAACTAATTTTTAGGTTCATCTACACTTTATTGTATGATGAAGTTTTTTTTGGTTAGCCAAAATCTCAGTATTGAGACATCAGACCACCCAAACCAAAGATTAGAGATCGTTTATAAGATCCATCCAAATATATCGATGATCCCTGAGAGAATTTGAACACTGCAATCATGTTATTAATTTTCTATAAATTCATAAGAGTGCAAGATAATGCATGATGGATTATTGTTAGTGATTTGTATGTGGCGTCATCTGGAAATAATTTCTGTTTTAGACTACGTGGTAAGCAAGCAAATTTTATGGTAATTCTTTTAGAACTTCTAGAAGACGACAATAATATTGGTTTGTCTACCAAGTACAATAGTACAGCGAACTAATACTGGGTTAGAATTACAATTCGATAATAGTTAAAAATAAAATATACTATTATCTAGTTTAATTTGACAGAATTCAACAAAATAATAGTCAGACGAACAAAATAATGGTCTTATTCATCTATTTTTTAAGTTAATGGTTGTTTTGTTGTACGACAACTTTTTATTAATTAAAATAACAATCACCTCTTGTTTAAAAATACCATCAATATAGTTTGGTTTAACGATATTGTTAGTTAACCATTTTTTTTTTGTTGAATTTACCCATACTATTTCTTTGAGTGTAGTAATAAATTGATTAGAAATTGTTACTATGCTCTTGTACAGCCGTTGTTAACATATGGCATTCTGTCCTGGGGTGGAACTTATAAAAATAATCTAGAAAAAGTACTTGTCTGTCAGAAAATAATTATTAAAACCATCCTTAGGAAACCAATGCGTTACCCAACTAGAATCTTTTTCTCGAATTTTAATGTTTTCACTTTAAGAGAACTGTATATATTTGATATACTGAAATATTATTAGAAGCATAAAAATTCCGTAAGCCTTTTTAAACATGAATATAACACCAGAGCCATAAAAAATCATAAATGTATACTTTCTATCTCACACAAAACGACAACTCCTGTATTACGTATCTAAAATTTACAATATACTACCGAATGGACTTAGACTATCATTTTATAGAGTAAAAAAATTAAAATTAAAATTTAAATCTTGATCACATATTTATCTAGCGTCCTAGATATTTTGTCATTATAGAATACTCTAATTTGCATAATTAGTAAATTACTTAAAACATATTTTTTTAGTGTAAAAATTTTATTTCAGTTTTACTTTAGTAATAAGTACTATTTAATTGTATTTAAGAAACTTGTAAAATTAATCATTATTATTTTATTGTAAGAATGTACCTTGTATTATTTCATTTAGGTTTATTTCAGTAGTAAGTACTATTTTATTGTTTTTTAGAAACTTTTTACATGTAATGTTATTACTGCCCTATCAACAAATTGTAAATATTACAGGAGTCACGAACAAACCTTTTTTTTTTTAGGTTTCCGTGACTTAACAGTTTATTTTTATACAAATTTTTATAGATTTTTAGCACAAATAAAAAACTTATTCTATTCTATACTATTCTAAAAGAGAAAAATTATGAATTTCTCAAACGCATTTGTGATTTATGGGACACCTGGTAGATATCAAGATATCCAAATATATAAACTTACACACCTACGACCCACTAAAATACAAATATGTAAGGCAAATTAGACTAAACTCAATTTAAAAATTTTACGTGCGCCAGAATTAATGTGTATACGTATGGCACGAGCAATGAACGGCTCTTTTAAACAATCCTCAGTGGTTATATTAGTTATTTCCGGCTGTTAGACCGACCGGTTTGAATGATGCACAAACAAATAAATTTAATAATACAATATCGAGGTCACAAACACAAATATTTGGTTTCAATAATTATTACTTTGGTGTTAAAATGTCATGTTTTTGTTAACTTAGCCGCCACAACGGTTAATGACGTCCGCAATATGTGGATTGAGGGTATGCAAAGATAACAGGTTACAAGTAATGAAAGTTTGTTTAATATGTAAAAAATGTTATAAAACAAAACATAATATACCTAGTTTGATATCCAGATAAAACTGGAAAAAATTAGATAATTAAATAAGTAAATTAATTTATTTAAATTAGGTTCTTTATTGAAATACATTTTATTGTTAATTTATTCTCATTAATTATCATAAGAGCGTCAGGTGTTTCTTTCATAATCGTCGAATATTTTAAAATCTGATGGAGATCTGATAGAATTACAATTAATTATTGTGACTTATTTAATCTGCATCTTTACTATTCAAGCATACCAACGAGCATACTATATAGGATTAGTACAATTTTGTTCATCGCAGTAACCAGCAAGTCCTCCTGTCTGGTGGAGTTGTGCTCAGGATACCAACTCAGGAACCAAATCCGCCGGATTCACGAAGAGGACTCCTGTCCGGACGGATCTAAGCCCGTCATCCTCCAGTAACTAAGCCTGACATCGTTACAAGGCTAATTTTTTTTGTGGGTACACATTTCATGTTTAGAATGAATAAAATAAGATCGCCAGAAAGAGTGGGCAGTCAGGGGCGCAACCAGAAGGTTCAAAGATGTAAAAAAACGGAGTTATATAACATGATCGTTACAAGCTTGTTTTTAGGCTGAGAATTTTTATTTAAATGTTTTGAACACAGAAAAAAATCCCCAGAAAGAAACTCCCGTCAGTAGGGCTAGCCAAAAAGAAAATGTTTAAAATTTTTGAATAAAATTGGATTTCTTTTGCATGTTTCATCTCAGAATTCTAAACTCAGTTACAAGTTCTTGCTTCTTTTTAAAACGTAAATATAAGCTCCTTCAACAATAGAATAGCCTCCCCAGAAAGTTCTTAGTGCCAACAAAAGTACCATAGGCTCTTAAATGTACAGGAATTTAACACTTTCGGCTAACTTGACTTCCTACCGTGCCTCAGATGTATTGTAACATTATTATACTCTTCGCAAAAACGAAGAGTATATTGTATTTGATCGGCACATTTCTGAAATCATAAATATCGCTCGTAGAGAAAAAAATTTCGTATTATTGTGTTAGTGAACGAATTCTGAACAACTTTCAAAATGTCCGTCTGTCCGTCCGTCACGTTTCTTGTAAGCACGATAACTTAAGAAAGAAAAGTCCGATTGTATTGAAATTTAGAAAGTAAGTTAGTGTTAGCTAGAGGAAGAACCCTATTATTTTTTAAGAAAATCGATCAGTAAATAAAAAAGTTATTAATTATTTAATTAAAAAAAAAAATCTCTTAATTTTTGTCGCTTGTACTAAAATGGAAATCTTACGAGATATTATTTCCATAATAATTTTTTTTTTGTTTATGAAGTTTACTAATATATATTTCATAGAAGTGAAATATGTATGAATGTCGAAAGATAATATCACAGACAATAAATTTTTCTAGCAATAGGTGGTGGCGCAGCGGCTAAAGCTTTGCAGAGAGGAATCGCAGTTGAAATTGAATTAAAGAACAACCGTTATATATTTTGCTCCAAAAAAAAATAGTGCTTTTGTGGGACACCAAAAAGTATATTTTCACCAAGTTTGAGGTAAATCGAATTATTTCTGTGGAAGAAAAAAATAAAAAACCGAAAAAAGGGTTTTTTGCGTGTATCTTGAAAAATTTCGAGGTTAGGATAAAAATGCTCTCCACAAAAGTTGTAGATCTCTTTATTACTTATAACTTTTATATTTAACTTTTTTCGATAGGATGCGTAGTTAAGCCATAAATCGAAAAAAACCGTTTTTCACCTTTAAAGACCCACCCCATTTCACCCCAGATAATCGCAGTTGGTTCGAATTATTTTTCCTTCATTAGTTATGATATGTTCTACAATATTCCACTATCAGTTTGCTGTAACGACTTATGTTTTTTTTTAAATTCTGACACTTATCTAGCTTGGCCTACATGTATATAATGTTTACTGATTTTTAAGATATTGAGCAAAATAGAAATGTTGTATGTAGAATAATGTAAAGTAAATACACAATTTGGCATTCACTTAAGAGAGTTACAGTCTAAGCAATAGTTGTCTAATATTGGTTAAGTCATTTCCCTCCAAATAAAATCATTTGAAATTTTTGTCTAGACGGGCGTATTCTTATTTCTTATTTTTATTTAAGAAATTATTGTTTCAGTTTAAATTTATTACGCAGGAATTGTTAAAATAATAACAGTATTTGATATATATCACCAAAACTAAATTAAAAAAAAAATGTATCGGCACGGCACGTCTTTGTAGTGCACTACGATTTTTTTGCGATTTCTTCTAGTAGTCCAGATTTTGGAGACGTTTATCTTTCAGTCCTAGGTACCTGTCAAACATACCTACAGCTGGAAAGTGTGAAGACAATCCTCGATTTTTATGCATTTTCACATTGAATACGACACTTCTCAGATGTATGTCTGACAAGTACTTAGGCTTTAAAAACTAAGGCCTTAGATTGAAGCTGAGATTCCGGACTACAGGACCAGATATCGTGTGGTATACTATACCTCATAATTGCAGCGTGGAGCATAAGTTCAGCCGGACAAAATCTGCTTTAACTACAAAAAAAAATCACTAAACGCGAAAAATATTCGACTAAATCACTATACATATATACAAAAGATTATATTAAACAAATCAAGGTCAAGCCAAGTTCAGCAAAGTCGCCAGAAACAAAAAATATTATTGGTAAATCATTGTAGCTTCCGGACAATTTTTTTAACGTTTTATACCTTTAACGTTTACCATATAACAAAGTGAAAACAAAATTTAATAACACAAGTTTGTTCATATGTATAATTTTTATAAATAGGAACAAAAATTAACACAAAAAGCGTGAAAAGAGAATTATCGTTTGCTGATTGTTGTAGTTTTTACGTTTCAAATTTATTTATAGAACAGTATCTTTACTGGCAACGGTGGATATCAACATGAAATAATTATATTTTGACACAATTACTTAACCAACATAAAAAATGTAGCAACACGACCAAGCATCAAACGTGCATGGCATTTGTCGGAGGGATCTACCGATCCAGATTGGGAACCATGTGTGACAGATTTAATGGGGAGTTTTTACATTTTTTTTTATTTGTGTCTGAGTGAATAATTTATGAACAAGAATTAGAATAAATATTTGTCTAACCATACGTGGCACCAGAAAATAAATACTAAATTTTGGGTGGAATTACACAACAAAAAAAAAATCACCAAAAAAATAAGGCGTCCCAGACAGTTTATTATGATGAGTAAATCTGTTCTAGCCTTGAAATGTTAAAAATTCAAGGAGCACTCAAAGATACATTCTAGACTGTGTCGACATTGCATGGAAACGTATATATTTGGACATACATTTTAAAGGCAGTGTCGATACAGAGTCCACACTGTATAGGACATGTGCCCAAAATGGTGATGAAAATGTGTTTTAACTTGATTTCAATATGCGCCCAAAACTGTTTACAAAATGTGCCCCTGCCAGAGACAATATTTGCCTAAAATGTTTCTAATGTGCATGTCCACAAAAAAATAATATAAGCTTATATTATTTAAAATCATACATTAGAGCCCCTAGTACCAAAATCAGAAATTTTTTTATTTATAAATATTTTTATTTTGCAGTTATTCATAATAGAAATCACCTGAATGCAGCGATACTAAGAAACGTTCCCAAGGTAGACATGATGTCACATCTTTGCAGGCACTGTGTGTGTAATGCTTGTTTTAGTTCCACATCCAGTGGAAGTATAGTAACGACAAAAGAATTTTAAAAAATTTTTATTGTTCAAATAGGCTTAGAATGCCATGAAACGAGATTTTAAGTTTGAACGAAAAAAATTTTCTGTCTGTCTGTCGGTCTGTCTGTCGGTCTGTCTGTCTGTAACTCTTTTTGTGCGCACGTTTACTCTGGAACCGTTTAAGATATTGACTTGAAATTTGGTACACATATGTACTTTAATGAGATCTGGAACTAGATTTCATCTTGTTCCTCGAAGAGTTGGGGGTAAATTTGGGGTAAATAGGTAAATCAAGCAGAGTCTATAAAATTGGTATTTAGTATATACAAGGGAAGCTAAGGTCTCAAAAAAATTTTTGGCATTAGCCACCCCCATTACCACCCCCACCCCCATTATTAAAGGGGATGAAAAAAATTGTGATTTAGTGTGTGTACAAGAACTAGAAACCTCAAAATATTTTTTTACTTCATCCACCCCCCCCCTATCATCACCCCTACCCCACTACTGATGTGGGGTATCGTTTTATGGGTTTTTGGGGTAGAGGATTTCAAATATTATATTATTAAAGTTCCATAAACAATTATTTCCACATACAAAATTTTTTCGTTGTGAGTGACTTGAAAATCTGGATGTGGAGTGGAGTGGAGTGATTCCTTGGCCAGCGGTTTTTTATTGAAAGACTAATGTAATACTATTGATCAACATGCTTTATCCAAAATTTAAAGACATTTTGATTTATTGTTTTCTAATTACCGCCCCCTAAAATTATATTTTTCAATTATTATATAATTAATAACTTTTAAGCGAATTGTATTTTGAAAAAAGTCATTCTCCATTTTATTTTTAAATTCACTTTTTCTACAACTCAACGGCATCTATACTTTCAAATTTCATAGGCCAAGAATGAAAAATTACCAAACATTTTTAAGCGCCAGTCCCTGTAAATTTATTCATGCATTAGGGATTGCCGAATTTGAAAGCATGGATGACAGTGGGTGATAGGAAGAGTGATTTTAAATACGAAATGAAGAATTACTTTTCCAAATTATATATATATATTTTAAATATTTTGGTAATTTTTCAACGAAAATTCTTGGCCTATGAAATTTGAAAGTATAGATGACGCTGGGTTGTAGAAAAAGTGAATTTAAAAAGAAAATGAAGAATGACTTTTTTTCTAAATACAATTCGTCTAATAGTTATTATTAATTATTTAATATTTGAAAAATATAATTTTAGGGGGCCGTAATTCGAAAATCATAAATCAAAATTTCTTTAAATTTTTGATATAGGGGTTCTAAAGCATGCTGATCAATTCATATTACATTAGTTTTTCAATAAAAAACTACGGGCCCGCGTGCCTGCAAGGAGGTGACGTCATATTGCCTCTCTCTGTGGGAACGTTTCTTAGCCTCTCTGCATTGAGGTAATTTCTATTACGAGTATCTGGCAAAATAAAAAAAAATATTTCTTTATTTTTACATTAGTTACCGATAAATCTATCATTTCCAACTGAAATTAAAATTTTGTGGACATGCCTATTGTTTCCAGTATATTATTCTAATGTGACCAACTATGTGTAGTCACATAAATGACAAACAAATTGAAATTTTACCAAGAAACGCTGTTTGGAGCCCGAAATAGAAACATACTAAAAGCCGACAGTGTGTCAAATATATTGGATAAATCATGGACATGATTTTATTGCCATATAATATGTTACTTTGAGACACAAATAAATATGCTTTCATGTGTAAATAAGTAAAGTTGTATGGCCCAAAAATATAAAACAAAATATTTTTCTGCAATACTTATATATCATCATTAATTTTATATCAAATTCAGCTTGTAACAACGAAACCCTCAGGGAAGTCTCAATAAGCACATTAATGCACTCTACTTATAGAAAATAAACCTGCTGAGTAAATAATGAAATTTATTTTAAATATTTAATAATTGATCATAAATTAATAAATAACTTCATTGCAATTTTCGAGGAAAATACTATTCCTAATGTATCTTTGGCGGTGCAAAATACAAAAATTCATGTATTTTAAGAATATTTGTGTATCAAAATGCATACCTAAATTGTTAAGTTTTAAAATTAATATTTTTCATTAGTCTCTTTTTTCAATATGGATGCCCATTTATATGTATTAAGAAAATATGGCCATCTGCATAATATGTCTAAATAAGATCACGATTGCTAATTTGGAACGATTTTCACCTAAAATTTGCCTGTATTGGCACATATCAGATAAAATCAGATTAGAGTTTCTATTTGAATAAGTATTTACTTTAATGTGTCTAATATTGGTATACATTGTTTCTAAAATATTATTCATATGAAAAAACTTATAGATTAGACAAAATTCAGAGACCTAGGGATCTATTCTCGAATCTCTATTAGTAAAAGTCGCTACGCCTCTGGGAAAATGTCTATCGAATTTTGCACGACAATAAAAATATGCATTATTGAATTTCACATTCTACAATTTTCAGTAGAATGTTCAACTAGTGGGTAAACAATTTTTAGAGTCGTAAAAATTTTGATAGATATTTTCCCAAAGTCAAATGAGACTTTTACTGATAGATATTCGAGAATAGACCCTCTCTGAATTATGTCTAATCTATAACTTTTTCATATGAGTAACAGAAACAGTGTATACCAATATTAGATATATAATTTCACCCATGATTTCCAGATGTGGATATGAAGATGTATGTTTATTAGGAATCTCCTGGAGAGCCCATCCTACCAACACTTCGATTTTCCAAGAAATTTGTCCCCCAAACCAAATTTAGAGGACCGTATTCTCCCAAATCCTCTCAGTTTTTTATCACACCAACCAGAGAGAGAACAATATAAAACATTTGATAGTTCAGGGAAAACCAGATGGCAGAAGAATAACAGGATACCATTTTAAGCGCTGGGCTGATATCATCAAGGAGTTGATGGTAAAAAGCTTTCGTGAGGCTATGCACCTAAAAGACAACCGTGACAGGTGGCCCGATGCTGTCAGACATGCCATGCAATAAAGAGCGATCAACTAGAATAAATCATGGATTACAAAACGTGTGTCAAGACGCTGTGAATAGCAATAATAAAAAATAGTAAACGGTAAACAGTGGTAAAAGAAGCAACAAATGCTTCTTATATTTTGCAAAAGACATTTCTAACTATGCTACAGTGGTTCAAACTGAAGATTTAGATGATTAAAATTCTGAAAATGTTGATATATCTTTAGTTAGTAGCGGTAATATCAGGAAAAATATTGAAAAAATCTAGGAGTGTCGGGAGTGGATCTAGAGGTGAGGGGTGTTTTAAAAACTCAAACTTCAAATCCAGGCGAAATATTGATCTGTTCAGTGACATTGTTAATAAATCTCAATTGAGAAACAGAAACTAAGACAAAAAAGCAAATGAAATACACAATGACCGATATTTCACAAAAAATAAGCCAACATTGGCAGAGAAGTTGCCGGAAACCAGAATTGTTTGAGAACAAATACAAATAATGCTAGATGATCAGGACTTATGATTTACAGGGTGTTCCATTTAAAAAAAAAAACCAAAAATTATGTCTAATCTCGAAAATTGAGGCATGCATAATTTTCTTCTTATAAGCAGCGGATTCTACTCAAAAAAGTGCTTTAAGAATGTGTTACTCGATTTTCGATTCGACACTTGGTAATTGAGATATAGAGACCATCCAAAAATGCCAATTTTCCAAAAACGCTCTGTAGTCGAAATTTATAGACTCTTACCTGCTTGATTTATTTATTTATCCCCATTTACCCCAAACCCTTCAACGGAATAAGATGAAAATATAATCTAGTCCCAAATCACATTAAAATACATACGTGTGCCAAATTTCAAGTCATTATCTTAAATGGTTCCAGAGTAATCGTGCGCACAAAAAAGTTACAGGCAGACCGACAGACAGAATTTTTTTTCGCTTAGACTTAAATTCTCGACGTTTCATGACATTCTAAACCTATTTTATTTTGTCGTTACTATACTTCCACAGGATGTGGATATTTGAAATTGTCTACCCCAAAAACCCATAAAACGATATGGTAGTACATCAGTAGTGGGCATGAAGTAAAAATAATTTTTAAGGCCTTTGGTTCTTGTATACACATTAAATCACAATTTTTTTTTTTTTTTTTTTCACCCCCTTTAATAACGGAGTGGGAGTGGTCATGGGAGTGGCTAATGCCAAAAAATTTTGTTTTATATACAGTGTGTCCCCGTATGGAGTTGACAAGAGGAAAAACATCCAATACAGATCCAGTTTCACTGAATTTTTTAACAAGTTTGCGCAATGATTGGCGAGATACCGCTGTGTTAGGGAACTTTTGGTGGAAAAGGTTAATTGCATATTGATAAGAGACGTCTCCAATCCCATAACATTTGATCAAATAAATTCTTTCTTTTTTGGTAAACATTTTTTAAATGATCAACAGAAAACTAATAGATGCAGATGTAAGATAGTAATATTCTACACAATGTCACAATGACGTTTGTCAGTTCAGTATTATCGACAGCACACTCTGTTTCTTAATTTGAACTCTTATTCATATTAATAAATTCAACCTAAAAACATAAACAGAATAAAAACATAAAAGTCAAAATACAGACTTCATAATTTGTATTTATTAGGCTTTATTTTGGATTATAGACAACTTTGTTTCATAAACATTTTGTCCAAAATAATAAATAAAGGTACTTCTCTCTTGAAGCATTTTGATGTTTTCTTAATTTATTAACACCCGGTACATCTGATCTAAGATTTTTATATGGTAAATTCATTTTTTCGACAAGCAGAATTTTTTATAAAGAATGACTTAGTAGTAAAATCAATAATAGAGATGTTTTTCCTCTTGTCAACTCCATCCGGGGACACACTGTATACTAAATACCAATTTTACGGACTCTTACTAACTTGATTTACCTATTTACCTCTATTTACCTCAATTTACCCCTCAACCTTTCAGCGGAATAAGATCAAAATATAATCTTGTTCCAGATCTCGTTAAATTTCAAGTCGATATCTTAAACAGTTCCAGAGTAATCGTGCGCACAAAAAAGTTACAGACAGACACAAAACGACAGACAGAATTTTTTTTTGCTTGAAATATCTTTCATGACATTCTAAGCCTATCTGAACAACAAAAATTTTCTTTTTTTTTTTTCGTTACTATAAGACTTCAACTCGACGTGGAAGTAAAATTATGACAAGGTTCCATCTTCACATCACGTCTAGAATTTGCAGTTTTGGTTTGTCAGGAGAGTTTCTGAACACCCTGTATAAGACTAGGCAATGAAAAATTCATGGAATACCGTTTTGCGATTACGATTTTTTTTTTAACATTTCTTATGTTATGGTGACAACAAATGTATTTAATTTATTTTATTATATTAATAGAAAATTACTTTTTTTTCGGTAACTTTAGTCATTCATAAAGTCAAAACCGTGACGTCAACTTCAGGGGTGGTAAATTATGGGGTGTTCAGTGAAGTATTTATGTGCTTAAAAACACGTCACTTTCTCAGGTAAAAATAAGAATTATCTTATTAACCACCGGTTTTCGAGAACAACTGTTTATTATCTTGTCTCTCAAGCATATAATAAAGACAAGATTTTTACCGGCGGTTTTGTTGACAAATTTCTAGTTTGGGTAAGTAGAGTCATAAATAATACGTTTGTCTTCTAAAAACTATTTGGCATATATTGTAGGTAATTTATTGCAACATGATTTTCCCAAGTGTAGACTAGAAAATTAAAACGGAAATTGTTTAGAACGTTTTACAGCCGACCTACAGGAATTTAATAATTATACCTATTTCGACGTAGGTAATTTGTTTGATTTAAAATATTTTTTATAAAACATGTCCCTATAGTCAGTGTTAGAAATAATAATAATAATAAATGGCCTTTATTTTACTTTGCGGGGCCATTCGGCATTCAACAAATACGTTCGCAAAAATAGGCAATTTTTGCAAACTTCCCCTCCGTATTATACTTCCAAAAATATATTATATTGATTATTTCCCTCATAAATTATAGACCAATGACATTTCGCGAATTTTTAAATTTCAACCAATGACAACAGTTTTACGCTGAATAAACGCAAGCTAGCTTTTTTTAAAATTTACCGGCGAATAAATTACATCTACCTTTTAAATGCACATAATTGATTTAATTTACTCGCAGTTGGACTAAAAACAAAATAAAACGTATTACAAACTCAAGAATTATTATTTTATTTATAATTATTATGTACCAACGGTGTATTTATGCAATTTTACAACAGTATTTTTAATATCAAACTGACAAACTGTCAGATTTACAATCACAATCGCGTAACAAAAGTCAAATAAGCATCTACCACGTCCGTTTCCATGGCTACGAGACAAAAGTAGTTTATAGAACGCGTCGCCGGCAATTAATATAATAAAATAATAATGAATGTTACTTAACTTATATAAAAAAAGTGCAAACTGTAAGCTGTAGCTGTACTGTAAGCAGTGGCGGTCCCAGGATTTCATTTTGGGGGGGGGGGGAGGCGAAGTCGAAAAAAAAAATGAAGAAGGAAAAAAATTGTGTAATTAAAATAAGATATACAGGGTGTAATCAGTTTCATGTCATTAAAAAAACTGGTAATGGAGACCGACTAGACAAACAAAAAACCTTTATGACTTTTTCCTCTAGGGGCACTTTGAAAAAAACTGACCTGGGTCAACAATTTGAATATTAAGGTAGAAAACATTTTAGAATCACTGCTTTTCTTGGTCAATGGACTTGTAGTTCCCAATTATACAACTTTTAAATTGTCATAAAATAGTGCAAAGTCCTCGCCAGCACACGCGGCGGTCCACGGTGTCAAAGCAAAGGCCTTTGATGGACCGCCTCAACCGAACTCAGGCAATTATAAAGAGGTAAATAATTCGCTCTCTTTCTGCACAACTGCAAGCAAATAATGGCCATAGAGGTTTAAACAGAGCATTTCTGTACATGTGTGTTTTTTAATTTGGAACAAAATATTGGATTGTTGTTTATAATTTAGAAAATTTAAATGTGATTTATTAACATTTGTAACATAAACCCAGAACACTCAGTTCTGGGTTAAAAGCTTACCTACATAATTATTTGAAATCTCTGCATTTGCATCAATATACAGTTCGGCACGTCGAACTAAGGACATACGCACTCCGTTCAACACTAAACACTAAACTATCAACTAACATTGTCAATAAAGAAAAATAACAGAAAAACTTGGTCCAAAGTCCAAATAGAAACTCAAAAGGAACGAAGAAGTAAGTTGTGTCTGTACGTAATCAAGAACTTAATGACTTGAACGTAAGTCAATAAAATAAATCTTAATATAGTGACCCGAAATTCAAAAATAACAAAAACAACGAACGGTTGGGCGTGTGTACATAACGAAATACCCACAGTAACTAAAATATTGGACAAGGGAGAGTCAGAGTATAGGTTTCTTCAGATCTACTAAACACTCAGAAAACGTCGACGTCTTTCATCTTTATCGCACCGCTAAAGACCGCCGACATTTTATAGCTATCTGTACAAATATCGAGTATCATAGGCAAAGACACGCGACGATCTAAACCTACCTCAATATTCCAGCAGTTCTCAAACAATGTTATTAAAAATTTTCGAAATATTTGTTTATTTTTTTTTCTAAAACTATGGGCTTTAGACCCCATGTTTATGTGGTTTTTTTGTTCGTTTAGTCGTTCCCCACCACCAGTTTTTTTTTAATGACATGAAACTGATTGCACCCTGTATTCATTATTCATGAAAACATTGAAAACCAAATAAAATATAAATAAAAACAAGTTATATCTATAGAACCACTAACTCTAATCTTTCAATTGCATTCGTCTTGGCTTTATTGCTACAAAACGATCAACGACTTTTTGGTGATTGGTGATTTTGGTTTTTATTTGATTGTCATATTATTGAAGAAACACCAAGCCAATGGGGGGGAGCCCCCCCCCACGTAGGACCGCCACTGACTGTAAGCATGTAAGCTATAGCTAATGAAATGAGGATTTTTTTATTTGGAGCGTTTCTTTTTATAAAATGCATAGGAAGTGAGAAATAAGCCTTGTACCACAATTCCTCTGGCGCGCAATCCTTAAGTAAATTTTTGGAATCCTGTCATTTGGTGAAATTTATAAAAATGGCGCATATGTTAATGCAGATTGCTTAATAAAGGTATATACAGTTTTTCAAGTCTTTAGGGGTTAAATGGAAGAGCAGGGAGTACATTTACATCTGAACTTCGCCTCGGTTTTAATACCAATAAAGTCGATTGTCGCTTTATTATTATTATATGGTCGTCCAGAATTCACGGAAAGTATGGACCATTTAGGAGCCCATTTATTTCCGAGCTAAAATATATAATAAAGAAATATCATTGTTGATATGTATATTCATTTAAAACATCGCCCTCTAAATATGCATTACTATTAGAGATTTACCATCTACGGAAAGCGCATTTCGTTATCATATTCTGAGAACATATTTACAATGCGCCGCTCGTCGTTTATATTTTAACTGTCACAAAAACGAAAGACCTGATAAAATTGAAAAAAAAAAATGAGTTCATTATGTATTCATTGCAAACCAATTATTGAAATTTGAATAACTTACGTTGAACAGTTTTGAAGATCTGCTGAGTTATCACTTTTCACTTTTTTAGGATATTTTACCACATCAGCTTTTAGTCCGTTATATCTCGGACAATTGCATTTAATATGAACAATATTTTAGTCATCGATATATCACTTCGTTCGTACGGTGACATTTTTTCATAATTTTTTATTTTAAAATTTCGGAGCTATTGTAAAAAAAGTTACCTCATGCCGATTCGGTTGGTTAAAATCTCCTTGAAAGGTATGATATTTTTCTATATAACTTAGCAAAACTTTAAAATTGTTCAACGTAAGTTATTCATATCAGCGAGTGGTCTACAATATCATAATGGAGCGCATAATTTTTTCAGCTATTCCGTTTTTGAGATATTAGCTGTTAAAGTGAGGGTCTGCTGCATCGTTAACCCAGAATTTAATACGACTCGTACTACAACACTTAAACTTATTACACTTCTATTACCACCAAACTATTATACTGCCCTCCGTAGTAAAAGAGTCCTATCTGACATTCAAGGCAAATGCATCTTGGACACTATCAGTTATAAATGTATGTTACTGTTATGTGCAATAAGAACAAACAAAATAATGCCTATTAGATATAACTAATAATCTCTTCTTACTATATATCAGACATTTTAACTAAAAAAAATCGTCAGCTACTGGAACCGGCTGGAACCTTCTTACCCGATGGATCTTTGAAGCCGAAAAGAGC
The DNA here is from genome assembly GCA_936432065.2 of Rutpela maculata. Lineage (NCBI taxonomy): Eukaryota > Metazoa > Arthropoda > Insecta > Coleoptera > Cerambycidae > Rutpela > Rutpela maculata. The sequence goes on from OW386291.2 coordinate 22,493,625, forward strand.
ACTAAAAAATATGAACGATCTCACTTAATTACATTTACTAAGTTGAAATATGTTTTTCATATTAAAACAAAAAAAAAAGTCTTGTGTTCGGTGGGATTTGGACCCAAGAACTTGAGTGTTAAATGTATAGTCTGCACAACATTAATATTTTATTCAATGTTTTAATAGAAATATATGCCTCATCGGACTCTAGCCCTAGCCCGGAGCCAGCCAGACAACCACGGTGAACACCGCCGAGGAAGGTGTGAGGCTGGACGGGGTAGGTCCGGTTTGGCTTGGAGAAAAATAGAAATGTGGGATAGTAGCTCCAGTCTTCTGTAGGCAGACTTAAAAACTAGGTTAAAATTATGATGTGTCCACATGGACCTAAAATTAATATAAAAATAAACACAACACTATAAAAACTAAGTTCGTAGGCAAGAGCACTTAATAATTTTGATTATTGATACGGGAAACACAACTAAACAAAAAAACCCGTTTGTTGGTAATGGGTGGTAGGGATGGCCATCTTTGGGAAAAACCATATAACTCTTGGTGGACAGCTTCCCTGCCAGATGTGGCCGGGGTAGTGTTCATGGTGGATCGTTTAAGTTTGAGTTTATATATTTTGTTTTACCTTCTGGCCTCGACCGATTTTTCACTAAATGGATCGGGGAAGTGACAACTGTCAAATTCTTGGTTCCAATGTTTTTTCTGGGGAATTTGGTTTTTGACAGTTTTCGAAAAAAATTTTAGGTTGGTACCAATGTCTTAAATTATTTTTAGGTTATGTAGTACTATTTTTAGGTTATGTCGCCGGAAGAATTACCGGAGGGATGCCGAAAGTAGCGGAAATAGTTTTTAAAATATAATGTCACTGTCACTTTTAAAGTTTTATTGGAAAAAACTCACTGAAAGAGTTCCGGCGGGGTTGCTTACACTTGTAGGGCTTATGAGCGGTTCACGAAGGCCACTCACACCTTCCGCGGGCTTTATAAACGTCGAAAAAACTTGTAATCTCTCGATGCACTTGACACGTCAAAAATACTCAGCATAGTCTGCACGTTTTAACACACTAGTCTGTCGAACGTTAGGTTAGACTATAAAATATATCTTACACAAGAAGCGTGTTATTTTCTTTTTTAATTTTTTTCACGGAAACCAAATCGAAAGAGTACAGGTGTGATATATCGTTGAAATCGGAATTTTTACTGCTTTTCAATGGTTCGATTACAAATTGTAAGTAATCATAAAATAAACAACTTGTTGTGCCAAAACGGCACTAAACGTAATCCGATCAGATCTTCTGGAGCACTAAAGAAACCCTCATGCAAAGTTTCATCCAAATCCGTTTAGTAACTTCGCCGCTATCGTGCTAACATACATACACACACACACCTACACACACAGACATTTTTCAAAAACCACTTTTTTGGGATCCTTGGACCTCAAAACGTAAAGATTTGATGTTATCTCAATTTTCGATTTTGGACTAATTGTAGTACCCTCCCACAATTTTATTGTGGGGAGGTTAATAAGTGAAGAACATATTATGCGTATAGGACAGAAAATGTGAAAATTTAATGTTATCAATTTTTGTAGATAGGACGCTTTTCCTTAGGACGGCAGTGTAAACGATTCCTTGTCTTTCAAAAATTAATTTAGATCTTAAATTACATTTCACTCGCTCATACTAGTGCTCTATCTAGAATAATAAAAAAATTTCCTTGATATAGACTTTTTCAATACCACCACTGAAAAATCCATGCGATCTCGAATAAAAAATTTTTTTTGTACCAGATATTTTATTTGGTACAATTCTATGTATGGCGATCGATTCATTATGTTTCAGAATATATCGCACATCCCGAGAAAAGTGTAATAACTCAAAATTATTAGGAATAAGATAAGAATCATAAGTATAAACAATAACCTTTCTCCGAAGAAAATAGTAATAAAGTATAATTATCTGCAGATCAGTATAAGTTATAATCATTAGATACAATAGACTGTACTATTAACCTTAAGAATTTTAAAATGTAGTTTTTGTTCTCCTGGAGAATGCACTTTTTACTTATTGCACACTTTTCTTCGGGATGTGCGATATATGTCCCAATTTTCCAGCCGAGTTAATGGTTAGAAACAAACTTATGGAATGGGAAATGTAAAATACTGTATTTCCGAGAAATTTCATAAAAATGTGGAAATGTGCGACTTTTTCCGATTTTGCAATTCTGAATCGAATCGCGACCTCCATAGTCGAATTCGGCAGGACATTTTACATAACAATATGACTTCTTTGTATCTTCGCGAGTTGCATAGGTCACTTTTATTTTACATATTTCAAGGGTCTCGCTCACCGGCTATGATCGAAAAAATAAAAAGCTATCAACACATTCCGGTATCTCTAAACTTTATAGCTATATACTTATCTATTTTCCATGTGTATATTTAGAATTGGAAAATTGTAAATATCTGTGTACATATTTGTTGTTTATCCCATAAATATATTCCCAACATTCTTAGCGTTGATATAGTTTTCTTATTAACAGTCTTAGATACGTAAAGAATGTTATCATTATGAGATGTGATTAATTTTGTCACCTTTTTCAAACGCTGGCTGTTTTCCCAATACAACGGTTTTGACGTATTTCATATCACATTTCCCCATATGACCTCAATAACATCATAAAAATATATTTTTTTAAACCCCAGATAAAAATCTAGTCGAAACACTAAAACGGACAAATTGATTCAACTAGTAAGTTTAATTTAAACCTATATTTAAGAAGATAACTACGTACATAATCTACAAAACTATATAATACGCATGATGAAAAGAACATAACATGTTTTTTTAATACACTCCTAATTTAATTTTACTTAGAGCTCCTTATCTAGCTTTGTCTTTTGTGTCAGACTCCATAGCCTTGATAGGGTATCCTTGGTATAGCTATCTGCCCTTAGTTTCTCTTGGTTGGAATCTCAAACTGGCTAGGCCTTCGCAATGACACAGCACATGTACTGAGGTTTCTTCTTTAGATTCATCTATTAAGCCTACAGTGTCCAGTTAGAAGATCCACCAATATCCTAATGGCTTTTCTATTTGGCGTAGTAGGTCTTGCGTGAATTTGTCCGATCGTTCCTTAATGAACTTTTTGGCCTGTCTCTGTCATGGAAAACTCTTTCACCACTCTAGAGATTAATTTTGCACCCATTTATTAATGGAAGCTCGGATGCATGGCTTAGCCACACCACAAAAAGGTTCGGGTCCTACTAAGGCCTTAGACGAGCCTTCCCGGGCTAGTTCATCAGCTTTTTATTTCCCCTGTGTCCCTTGGGTCCTGGTACACATACCACGGTCACTTTGCTCTGACTTCCTAGGTCCATAAGGGTATTTATACAATCCCATACTAGTCTTGAGTCCACCTGCATGGAATCGATTGCCTTTAGCGCTGCTCGGCTGTCGGAAAAAATGCAATTGACTGGTTAACAGTTCTTTGCGTCATTATTTCCTTTGCACACCACTGTAAAGCGGCCACTTCAGCCTGAAATATTGTGGAGGGTATTCCTAGAGCATTGAATCTGGCGACTATGCAAGCCACAGAATACGTCCGATTCATCGATCGGGATATGTCGATCTAAGAATTGACGGACTGTCACGCAGTACTAACAAAGATTAGAGAAATAACAACATCAGACGGTCAGAAAGAAAACAACCATTTAGAGAAAGATAGTTGAAAAACTCCGACTTAAAGGGACCAGTTGATGAGCCGACCCTGACACATCAGCTGATCGTTATACATTAGATGATGCTGTTTTCTGATTAAATACGTGCAGAGTGTGAACACACTGTTTGTAGATGTTGTTTTTTGTGCTGTATTTTCATAATAAAATGGACTGTATGAAAACTATTGTTAAAAAACGAAAGTGTGCGCATACGCACTGCGTTGTATACATTTAATTTGAAAGGGTTTGGCAGCTCTGTTGATTTTGGCTTAATAATTACACAGGCACATAAAAAGATTTGTTTTCCAAAAGTGAAAGACACCTGTCCTTATATTTTTGAGCCGCTGACTCCAAATATCACGTCAAAAATATATGTTTCACTGCTCAATTTTTCGCAAACTGACATTTCATCCCTAAATTCAGGGTTAAATGGCTATTAAATCTAATAGAACGACACGCGTTGGAATGAAACTTCTGAATCGTTTAAAATGGCTCTAGTCACATACTCCCAACGTTCAGTCGTACCATGGAAATGATGGTGGTGTACTTTTTCCTCCAAAAAAAAAACTACTACTACCTTTTGTTCTGATTTCTCCAAAATACGCTTGTGACGGCTTGACAGATCGGGATTATTACAGCGAATATTGATGAGTCGAGTGTCTTTTAACTAGGAGACGTCAAAACAACCCCCAGAGGTTGAACCCCCCCCCCCGAATGATAAAATATTCCGAAAATACTGCGAAAGAGCTGAAGAATGGTTTCCTCCAGTTTTTGCGGGTGAGTAACACGATAATTGCAATAATTTCCCCCACTCTTCTGGAACTACCCTTAAATGAAAAAAACCTAATCCTTGCTCTGATTTTTCCGTACTACGCTTGTGTGGGCTTGACAGATCAGTGTTATTAGAGGAAATATTGATATTTCGAACGTCTCTTGACCAGGAGACGCCCTGAATGACAGAACATTTTCAAAATACTGCGAAAGGGCTGAAAAACTATATTCTATCGTTTTCAGTGGCGAGGAACACGATGGTTGCAGTTCTTTTTCGCCATCCAAGGAGGGAGTGGTTACAACTACCGGCATTGCCTTTGCGTCTCCACGTCAAAAGATGTTCGATTTATCAATATTCCCATAATAACCCCGACCTATCAAGCCCTCACAAGCGTAGTGCGGATAAAATTCGAACAAGGGGTAGTTTTTTTTCATTTAGGGCTAGTTCCAGAAGAGAGGGGGGAAGTATTGCAATTATCGTGTTACTCGCTCTCGAAAACTGGAGGAAACCATTCTTCAACCCTTTCGCAGTATTTTCGGAATGTTTTGTCATTCAGGTCAACCTCCGGGGGGAGTTTTTGGTGTCTCCTGATCAAAAGATACTCGGTTTATCAATATTCCCTGTAATAACCCCGATCTGTCAAGCTCTCACAAGCATAGTATGGATAAATCAGAACAGAACCTTTCTTCCATTTAGGGTAGTTTCAGAAGGATGGGGAGGGGCAGATTAAGCAACCATTGTGTTCCCCAAGTATCACTTTAAATTTTATCGTGATCTTCAGAACCTCTTGAAGTCTATTTAATAAAACTTCTCATAAAACTATATATCTTTGACAAACGCTATTAAACCTTTATAAAGCTTGCATAAAGCTAAGAGGGACCATTCTTAAAATAGTTCTGAGGGCCTTTTTTAAAAGTTTAAAACCAATTGGCTTTATTCTAAACAGCCCTTATAACGTTCTGAAGACCTTGATAAAACTATTCATCAAACCAACAATAAATCAGCATAAGCATAATTTTGGCCTTACCGGACTATCTACAAACCGTTGTTTAAACTGTTATAAAACCACTTTGTAAAGTCTTCATAAAACTAAAATGCTTTAGAACTGAACTTAAAAAAGCTATTTGCTCTGTTAGTATGGTTATTTTTAATAAAAAGGTTTTATGCTTGCCATCATATTAAAACTAAGTTGGCAATGTTGGCAAATTAGTCGCCTGTTGGTAATGAATATTATAATAAACATTTGCTGTTGTTCAGCTTTCAGCTGGTCTCTCTATACTGAATAAAATTGTCAAGTTCAGTGAGTGAAAATTTAGCTGTGCATTAAATTGTACTGATGATATTGTTGTAGAACTCTCCAAAATCGTCCTAAGTTGAAGACAGAATCAAAATTCGACTTAGGCAAAAATTTCATTTAAGGACATTTTTAAGAGTCTGCAGAGGCACAGATTAGTCCATAAGGACCGTTATGAGTTCTATAAGGCGTTAGAAATGACAAGGTGAAAATTCGAAGAAACACCGAATTTTCACTTAGGAAAATATGTTTTGGTTCAGGATATGAGTGTGAAAGTATATAATGGCAAGGATTTTTGAATAATATACTTTTTTCAGAGGTGCAACAAAGTTGGACTTTGAAAAATAATGTTCTTAAAAGTGCGTCGAAATTTGGCTCGAAAATCAATTTATCAAAAGTACACCGAAATTTCACTTGCAGATTAATTTTTTCAAAACTACGTCGAAATTTGGCTTGATTTTTCAAACGTATGCCAAAGTTTAAAGCTAGCTAGTTTAAAAAGTACTCCGAAAATGTACTTTAAAAAATATTGAAATATTTTCCATTTCTATTCCTCAACCAAAGACATGGACCATTGAGGTATGGTCATTGAATGCCCTGTTCTAAAGTATGAACATAAAATTTTAGCAATGCATTGCATCTAAAAGGCAAAATAGACGATTTTGACAAAGCCGGCGTAGTGCCGATAAGAAAAAAATTGATAAAAATCAATGCACATGCACAAGGCCGATTTCTCGCATAGAAAGAGTTTGGATTAACTCAGCGGCTCGAAATTTGGTCGAGCGCGTTGAGTGGTCTCGACAAAGCGATGGTAGGAAAGCCAATAGCGGGGCTTCCCAAATGACAAAGTTATAGAGGAAAACGTCTTGTGCATAAAAAACCAAAAATTCAATTTTGCCTAAAAGTCGCTCGAAGGTGGGTTGCTGCCATATCGATAATATTGAACAACTGCATAGGGGCAAGTAAATTGTGGACTGATTGAACGCCATTAAACTTATGCAGTAATAAGTCCTCACGAATGTGTTTGAGTACGTGAACCGCCACGATACAAGAACTTTAAAGCTAAGTAGTCTCTAGCGAAACTAAATTCATTTAGTAAAACTTTTTTAAGTTAAAATCAGTCAGTCATAATTATGAAATTACAAATAGTCTCAGACTTCTCTAAAAAGCTCGCATTTTGATTCTGAGAAGGTATGCATGAATCTTTTCTGTCTAATCGATCGTTAGCGTAAGCGCTCTCGCTTGTATGGTCTGAAAGCCATCGCCTTGATTGGGGAAGGCACGATTCTTACCTTAAGAATTTTGTGTAACCATTTCTGTTAAATAAACGGATTCTTTAAACTTTTGCATCTTAATTGATCTTGAGGCCTGTTGACGGTCTATAATCCCTGGAACTTTCGTATCGAAAACCGGATGTGTCGAGTTAACTCATATTAACACTTGACCTTCTGGTTGCCTTACGGCGGTTTGATAGGGATTTTTTTATGCGTTTTTTGAGAAATCCCTAGGGTGTAGAGTCCGTTATTAACAGATAAAAACGTGGATACTACGTACAAAATTAATCCCTCCGAAGAGCAATTCTTCGGTTGGGATTTTTTTATATAAAAATTCAGAATTTCAAAAGGTACCTAAACCAACGAGGAAATTCATATCCAGAGAGAGCGTCGTTACCGATCTGTGGTAGTGCAGCCTTGGTCCATTATTCGGCTATCGAAGTGCATCTTATCTCGAACCCGCCTGGAAGGTAGAAGAACGGGGTAATACGCGACTGGCGCCCCCTGAGAAATTAAATTGTGTCACGTCATTTGACGCCCGGTAGTGCGTTCATCTACAATATCACAACTAGTAGGTCGAAAAATACAGAAGCCCTTGAAAAGTATTGAAAATTTTGGAAATTTTAAAAAATATTTTAAAACTAATTTTTTAAAAAAAGGTTTATTTTTTGTTGACATCAACTTAAATCACACTTTAGTAATAATAAATCTTGATTTTAGTCCTTATTACGTCTTACGTCCTTATAAGATTTGTTGGATTTATTCACAACCTCTATAAAACCTATTGCCCAAAGATATTGACATTTATGTACATATAACCTCACACTTGTTAATTTTCCTTACCTTAACTGTGCTGTGATTGCTCTGAAAGGGTCGACTATATGCTCTTATACCCAGATGCAGTGAACTGCACTGGAATGTGAATAGGAGAGCAAAAAGATATAAATAAGAAGAAGATAACCTCTCACATTTATTTGATTATTTTGATTAGTCAAATGTGTGGTGGGGCTCTAATTGTTTAAAGTAAGTATCAAGTTAAAAATATAGTATTCAGAATACAGTTAACACAAAAATTCTTGTTAGAAGGCAAAAAACAGACACTTGTTATTGACAAAAAACCATTGTCATCAATAACCTACCCAAATCGCGCGAATACTTATAAACAACTCTCTGTCAAATGCAACAAAATCATTCCATAATAAAATATATTTCCATATTTAATTTCTTGAGGTACTTCACACAAAAGTAATTAAAAATGAACTTAAAATAAGTAAAATCTATTTATCCACCTGTCAGACTGCAACTTTTGCGGTTTTATGAAGGAATTTGTCCAGACTAAATGATTCTTATGTTACATTTGGCATTATACAAGCCAATACAGCTTTATAGCAGTTTTATGTTTAGTATATTCAGGTTCCCCTTGAAAACTCTTAGGCATACTGGTTTTATGAACGTTGTCTTTGAGGTAAATTGATTTTCTAGGCCAAATTATTTTATTATGGTAGTGCTGACCACCACCATAAAACATTTACAAGTACCAATAGATTCGATTTAAAACAAATGCTAAACGGTATTGAAACTCAGCCTCCAGGGGGTTTTTACATCTCTTAACAAAACTACTTAGGTTGAGAGAGTTGTTGGCCTGCTATACTACCGCTATAAAGCCATTTAGCAAACTTATATCCTCAATAAAACTATTACAAAACTTATTCAAGTCTACATAGCATTTAAATTGTTACTTGAGTCCTCGCCTCGATAACGGGGGAAAACGTTCTTCAGCCCTTTCGCAATATTTTCCGAATGTTTTGTCACTCAAGGAGGGAGTAGTTACAACTCTCGGGGTTGTTTTGGCGTCTCCAGGTCAAAAGGTGTTCGATATATCAATATTTCCTGTAATAAAGTATAGGTCTGGAAAATAATTTTTGTGTCTGTGTAATTAAAGCATAAAGTTCACTATCACCGTTTCGAGATTATCAAAATGGGACCCAAATCATATTCGGATATCAGAACTGTCACACTTACAAAAAACGGAGAAATATATTGAATTTTGCAACATAGTTTTTGTATATAAAGCAACGGCCGATTTTGTTCATAATTTTTACCGATGACAAACCAAAATAAAACTGCTCTTCCATGACAATTTTTGAACAAAAATAATTTGATTTTACTAATCCCGATTTATTCATATAATTTTACTATGAGACGTTATTTTAATCTGCAGATAATAGTATAAAAAGCATCAATAATTGATAAATCAAGGTGATATAAACACGTAAGCTGAAAGAATTAAAATCCACAGTTTGAGTCAGGACTATTTATAAACATGCATGAGTGCTAGGCGCCAGCCATTCAGTTTAGGCACTCGTGCATTTCCCCAGACGAAAAATCTTACGATATTTATTGGGCAAATTTTAAAACATAGTGCACTGCATTCACTATCACCTATATATAATTTTACAGTCCGCGTTCTTTTGTCAATTTAAAAATAAATTCTAGGAATTACAAGAAAAGAGAACACGCATGTTTCACCATTGAAAAGTTATCTAAATTTACAGCTACTAAAAATAATTAAACTCACATGTGTGAACTGTTGTAGAATTCTCGCGTGCTCCTCCTGGTATAGTTTCCTGGCTTTCCTTTTTTCAGCATACAAAGCGTTGAGGGCGTCCAGTGATTTGCTTTCAATGGTGTCTGCATTGTGACGGATCAGTTTGGCAGTGTTGTCCACTTCCTCCATCACGTTCCTCCAAGCTGTACTCACTAAACTACCTGATAAAAAATACATTATAATTACCATCCTTGCAATGCTTTATAACAACTGAAACAAAGAAATTCAAAATGAAATGTTCAGTGAAACACAGTACTTTAACAAAATCTATGCAATGTGAGATACAGAGTGATACAATCACAAGCAGGTTTATTAAAAACCAGGTATCATATATGTCCAGGTATAATTCACATTTAAAAATAAATTAAAAATGTACGAAAATTTAGAAGGAAAAAACTAAAACTATCGCGCTTGTATGTAGTACAGTACCTAGAAGTACAAAATATGTAAAATTTAGGAATAATCTCATATGTAAGGTAGTAAAAGATATCATTTTCAGTTTCTATATGGTGTTCTTCCCTCGAGAGGTGAACTTAAATTTAGAAATTTAATATTTGACAAAGTATTACTGATTAATTTTTTAAACGCGGGATATTTAAGTTTTTGGGATCGCCGATTACGAATCTGAAGTCAAAATTAAGAAACTAAAAATGGCAGCTCCAATATGCCGGATGGATTTTTTTTTAAAATAACTGTTAATAATAAACGGACCAAAAAAATTGAGCATCTAGGTATTGCCAAATATTAATGAAAAACAGTATTTAAAAAAAAATTATTATAGCACAATTACAATAACAAAATAGCGACATTTTGTTAAAAAAAAATGTGAAACCGCACAGTATTTCCGCCATAACTTTTTATGAGGCAGATACAAATAAAAAATAATTTTAAAGTTTGATTAATTATATTTAATTCTGTTTCTTGGAATGCTTGACGGAAGAGTCATACTTTCTAAGATATTCAACATCTAAACTAAATACTTCAATCTAAACGTTCGAATGCCATCTGCAAACTTAAATATCTCCAAAACTATTAATGCTACATAAATATTTAAAAGTAATTCAGTTCATAAGCTCTATTTTTGATATCCACCATGTTTTGCTAAAACTAATATCTATTGAGAGAAACATAAAAATAAATAAATTTTATGTTTTTTCGAAAATCCCTTTACAGTTTTTGTTTTTGTATGGTATAGAAAGAGTAAAAAAATCATTTGAAAGCCTAATTAATAGTCTTTCTTTTTGATCGTTAGCATTTTTAACGTAAGTGCCATAGTTAAAACTAATTACTTTAGTCCAGTAGAATTAGTAAAAAAAAAGACTGAAATTTATTGTAATTCGTTTCAGGATGCCACGTGGATTAAACGATAGTTTTATTGATTACGAACATGACCCTGAATTTGGTCCACTTTTTGACCGTCGGAACATTGTTTATTTAACGATTTATTGTTGAAAAATTAAAAAAATCGACTTTTTTAAAGATAACTCAAAGATCTTTGACGATAGGTTTTTCAATTTGTAAATACTGTTAGAACTTTGAAAAACGGTTAATTTGAGAGATGTTTCGTTTGAAACGCTTGAAAATTTGTTTAAATAATTGCAAAAATCCGCGAAAATTTTAGCAGTGCTTGAAACTTTGAAGAAATATGTCTTTTATTACTCCTAAAATTTCATCAAAAAATTTTAATTAGTTTAAGAGATATTCAATTTGTTTATTAAAAACATAAATAATGTAAAATGCAAATTCACCCAGTTCCCGTTGTCGTAGAGGGTTGATCTGGACATCCTTTTTTTTGTTGAGACTTAAACTTTATGTTTTCATTAATGGCAAATCAAATTTGCATTATTTTCAACTTCAAAATGGCGTTTGAAAAAGTGTCACATTTTGAGGTCAGGTTTTTTGCTAATAACTTTTAAACAAATGAAGATTTTGCAATATCGTTCTCATATCTTTGTTGCTGGGGTCTTTTCACACATTTTCAAAAAAAAAATGACTCTGTAGCCTTATTAGAAGCCGAGATGATTTTTTTTTAATAAATTCGTAAAAAAATTTTTAACAAAAAATAATTGTTTATAACAAATTATTGTTTAATTAGGAAAAAATCGACATGACATTATTATTTCATCAAATTAAAAAAAAAGTCAAAATCGGAGAAACGGTAAATTTTTGGTTGACGGATTTGAACTCGTCTCGATCATTTTATGAACGTGTTACAGATATGACTCATGCTTCTCACTCCTGTTCTGACGCTGATTTAAAATTAATTATTGTTATCGTTGCAAATTGAATTTTTGTCCCCCAAACTCAGCTCTATTACATAGATAGAATATTAAACTAGTTGTTCGCCAAGTTTCAGCTGTTAATGTTTATTAATAAACAAATTACGAATTTATTAAAAAAAAAATCATCTTGGCTTCTAGTATAGTAAGGCTACAGAGTCACTTTTTTTTTGAAAATGTGTGAAAAAACCCCAGCAACAAAGATATCAGAACGATATTGCAAAATCTTCATTTGTTTAAAAGTTATTAAGCGATCCAACGACCTGTCAAAGTTTTTTTCAATATGGCGTGGAGGGCAAACACGAGTTTATTTTTGTTAAATTCCGGAAACGTAGTCAAGACAACAGAAAAACACAAATGTTTAACGAATGAAAACGAATGTTTGCCCTCCGCGCCATGATGGAAGTCACGTGGTTTGGATTGCCTAATTAGCAAAAAACCTAACCTCAAAATGTGACACTTTTTCAAACGCCATTTTGAAGTTGAAAACAATGCAAATTTGATTTACCGTTAATGAAAACATAAAGTTTAAGACTCAACAAAAAAAATGATGTCCAGATCAACCCTCTACGACAACGGGAACTGGGTGAATTTGCATTTTACATTATTCATGTTTTTAATAAACAAATTGAATATCTCTTAAACTAATTAAAATTTTTTGATGAAATTTTAGAGGTAACTTTGGGGTGATAAAAGACATATTTTGTCAAAGTTTCAAGCACTAAAGTGCTTTTGTTAAAGAATGAAAAATATTTGCAAATTGCGAAAATTTTCGCGGTTTTTTGCAATTATTTAAATAAATTTTCAAGCGTTTTAAACGAAACACCTCTCAAGTCAACCGTTTTTCAAAGTTCTAACAGTATCTACAAATTGAAAAACCTATCGTCAAAGGTCTTTGAGTTATCTTTAAAAAAGTCGATTTTTTGGAATTTTTCAACAATAAATCGTTAAATAAACAATGTTCCGGAGGTCAAAAAGTGGACCAAATTCAGGGTCATGTTCGTAATCAATAAAACTATCGTTTAATCCACGTGGCATCCTGAAATGAATTACAACATGCATATTTGCTAATTCCACTGGCCTACTTCGTCTTATAAACGTTCGGGCACCATCTTTCTATGACACCATTAATTCTACAGAAATTAGAAAAAAACGAAATTCATTCTCAATTTCGTAGCTTTCTTATTTGTTTCTAGCATGTTTTTGCTTAATGTAACTTTTAGAGTTATTTGACGAAAATCGTTTTGAAATACCTCTTTTTACTTCCACATCCAGTGGAAGTATATTAACGACAGAAAAAATGTTGAAAATTTTTATTGTTCAAATAGACTTAGAATGTCATGAAACGTCGAGATTTTCAGTTTGAGCAAAAAAATTCCTGTCTGTCGGTCCGTCTGTAACTTTTTTTTGTGCGCACGATTACTCTGAAACCGTTTAAGATATTGACTTGAACTTTGGTACACGTATGTATTTTAACGTGAATTGGCACTAGATTATATTTTCATCTTATTCTGTCGAAGGGTTGGGGGGTAAATTGGGGTAAACAGATAAATCAAGTAGGTAAAAGTCCATAAAATTGGTATTTAGTATTTAGTAAAAATGTTTTGGTATTAGCCACTCCCATTACCACCCCCACCCCATTATTAGAGGTGAAAAAAAAAATGCGATTTAGTGTGTGTACAAGAACCAAAAACCTCAAAATATTTTTTTTACTTAACCCACTCCCACTATCACCCCCTATTACTATCCCCCACTGCCGATGTGGGATATCGTTTTATGGGTTTTTGGGGTAGATGATTTTAAAAATTGTATTATTAAAGTTTCATAAAAAAATATTATTTGCTGATAACGATACTATCGTTGCCAGTAGGTAAATATTACCAGAAAAATTGTTCGCCTAAGTCGATTAATTGGAAATTTTCATATGAAATTCGTTCAAGTGAACGTTTGAAACTTCAGGTACATAAATATATAAAGTAGTGTTAGATATTTTATATTCATATGAAATATTAAAACTCTGAAATTATGTTTCGTAAGAAGCCTCGAAATACTACGTAAAAAATAATTTTTCCATCAATTATATCTAGAACATAAAAAATTGTGTAAATATTAATGAAGTAAACAAAATACAGAGCATACATTATTTTAACTCTAATTCTAATTTTAACGCACATACATTTTTCCTTCGAATTTATTTTTAAGATTTTATTATAGACAATGTGTTCACACAACGCAATTTGATTGACGTAAAATGTGTTATTTCAATTAAATTTATATTATTATATTCAAATTGCATTTTTAAACGATACTTATCAAGGCAGGCTGTATTTGCATAAACTCCCCCCGCCCCCTTTCTCGATATTTAATGAAGTTTTTTTATTTGTAGATTAGGATTCACTTATGTTCGAAAAATGCTTCCAAAACAAACAAACATTTTTAAGTATGGAAAATAATTACTTTAAGAAACTGATAATCATAAATCTCTAAACACTGACAATTTGTATTAGTTTAGATGGGACGAGAATCACTTTGCGCAAAATGCTTACATTTTGTAGATAATATACTCTGTACTTTTCAAATTTTAAATTTTTATTATATCTTCTAAGAATTTTATAAAGATAACAGTCAATAAAGCGATTTAAAATTGAAACTACCATAAATCGTCTACAAAAACATATCTATGGTGTTGTTGTAAATACTAGGTAAAAAATTTATCCTACGTTCTAATTACTAGTAAAACATTTCGTTAGATATTAGACATAGTATAGTAAGAACTATACACATAATATGTCATAGTTTCTTTAAGTGCATTGTCAGAAAATAATTTGTTATGACAATTTTATATAATAAAAATAAATGTTTCCTTTCACTGATCAAAATAAAGATTAGGTTTGGAGATCGAAGGCAAGGAGCCAGCATTGTCGGCATGCCTTGAACTTATTCGTAACAGTGAACTGGTCCACTGGAATTCCAATTATCTTCAAAGCGTACCGACAATGTCGGGTCCCTGCCGCTGGATCTCACACGCTCAGTAAGTCGAATGAATTCTGGATTCTACTCAAGCAAGTGCAGCTATCTAATCTGTTCCTAAGGGTTGCGAATCGCGTTTTTTCGCACATTTACATTTAGTTGAAAATTCTGCAATATTTGGCGGAGTCGCTAGAATAATGAATTGTATTTTTAATTTTGTGACAAAAAATTCAATTTGCGTCGGAATTGGTAGTAATATTTTAGGAGAATCTGATGTCAAAAATTAGAAATTCAAGATGGCGGATCCAATATGGCTGCGATAATTGCAATATTTTACTGCAGTTTACGTAAAATTTGATACATAGTAGTTCAGGTGTCTGATAACGAGTCTAATGTTAAAGCTTAAACAGTCACAACGACGGATATTTTAGTGTGCAAAAGCTAAATACTCATTAAGGCCAGTAAATAGGCTGAAAACACATTTTAAGAAGGGAATTGAACCGGCTTCAAAAAATTGAACCTTGTTACCTAATGTAGATATTGAGATCGGTGTAAAAATGAGCAAATAACGAATTCAAATGTTTTTTTTTCTACTCCCATGCTTTAATTCGTTTATTAGATATTCCCTACCTGAGATTCATTAAGATACAAACTTTCCATTAAGATACAAGTTTATAACCAATAGAAACGCAACAGACAGCAATATTCTGTCAATATAAACTATTGCCTTGAACATCTGATAGATCTAAAATTTATCAATGTTGGCAAATCATTTGTCATGTCATGTTTACCAGGGCCTGTTATCTTATTCGGCAAATATTGATGCCTTGTGGAGGGAAATAGAAAACTTTTCTCTCTTTATTTTTAGGTTCCAGATCAAATAACTAGGAGCGCTGATTAACCAAACCAGTGTCCGTTTTTAACCGAGTGACCCCGAGTGACTAAAGTATTAAAAAAAGTACGAGTTAGCTGTGGAATTAGGAAGTTTCACTTGTACATGTGCGTCAACTTGTAAATATCAAATAATGCATAAAATGTCAAAAACTACTAGTAAAGAGATAATAGAAAAATTTAAAGAAACATTTTCACAATTCGGGATACCTAAGATAGTGCGCTCAGATAATGGTCCACAATTTAACAATTGGTATTTTAAAAAGTTTGCACAAGATTATAAATTTCAATGGATAAGCAGCAGTCCAATACATGCACAGTCCAATGGGCAAGCTGTGAGTGCTGTCAAGCTAGTAAAGAATATCCTAAAGAAGGTGAAGGCCCTTTTTTAGGACTGTTAGCTTATAGAAAGCTCCTAGTACATCTGCCAAGAAAACATAGATAATGATACTTATCAAAAGACTAAGGATGGCTCGAGAGTAGATCCAGGAGAAAACGAAGAGAGCAAAAAAGATGAAGAAAAGAACGAGATTATGAGAAGTTCTACATTCCATTCTCCAGCAGAAAATAAAGAAAACAAAGAATATGAGAAAGATAATGTGAGAAGAAGTTCTAGCAGACTGCATAAGAAACCAACTTATCTTAAAGATTTTGTTTAAATACCTTTACTACAATTTCAAAATAAGAAAGATGTAGTGGACTTTGACTTACTTGTCAATAGATGTCATTCTGTTAATTAATATATTTATTATAAGCTATATGAATAAAAGTTTAATATAAAATAACACTTGATTGTATTTGCTAAAGTGCACAACATTAAAAATTTAGTAGTTACAAAAACCAATTTATTACAGAATTCTAGATTAGTACCAGAACAAATAAATAGATGGCGAGTTGACGTTTCCGCAAAGCGACAAGTTTTAATAATAAAGTTTCCAATCTACACCTCTCAGTAATCTATGATGTTTACCTAGCAATTTCAGAAATAAAGTGTTAATTTTCTATTTCATTATGACTGGTCGTAGAAAAAATAGTGTATGCAACTCACATTTAATGGCAATTAAGACACTCTCATTCACTATGACATTCGCCTACGGCTCATGTCATAATTCTCATGCTCGTGTCTTAATAACAATCATTAAATGATCGTTGCATAATATACTATTAACCTACATCCACAGAAGACAGGAACTATACAGAAGCGAAAGCTTGCCGCGGCACCTTTGATATCGAGTGTGACCTCGAAGTGACAGTAATATGCCTTACTACACTCAGAGAAATGATGTACACAAAAAATGTATCAATATTTCGGTCCAATACACTGTAAACTGGGAAAACCGTCTTATTTTATATTTAATAGATATGGTACATGAATAGGAATACGTATATACGGTATTAATGAAGTTGGTGGCCCAAGTCATAGTGTATTGCAGAATTTTCAAAAAAAGAAGTACACTTTTATATTTATATCCCGTATTTCAATCATAATAATGCGCTTTTAAGCCAATGCATTTTTTTTTATACTGCTACCAGAATATGAAAATGCTATCATGGAAAGTAGTACAATGTATAGATATACAATGAAAGAGACATATATTATGTATATAACTATATTGGCTATATTGTTGAATAGAATATTACAAACGGGGCGAGCGTAGAGGCGACCTCAATGTGAATGTCAGTCGATATTCCGTTGAAGCAACGCCAAGCGCGGTTAGTACTTGGATGGGTGCCCATCTTGGGAAATACAGCGTTCTCGTCCCACCTTCTAGCGGCTATATCAGTGTATACGCGGAAGTTACGTAATTTCAGACGAGGATTACGTAGTGGAGATACCATCCTTCGGAGGGGATGTAAAGCAGGCGGCTCCTTGTCTATTAAATGTTAGGCAAGTAAAAGATCCCTACTCTTCTTAAGGGAAGAGGTTCAGCAAAATTTCCAGGTTGGGGGTAGCTCGTCTCCTGGCGTCGGTGATAGGCCCTGGTAGCGGAAATAGGCCGACGTTAAATAGTTAAAAAAACATTAAAAAAAAATATATTACAAACCAAATAGTACAGTGAAAAAAATGTACGTAAAATAACAATATACGTGAATAGGACATGTGCACAGCTAACTTCAAAAATATATATTTCCTAAGATTTATGAGTATTTCGTAGCTGTTGTTAAAATTTCAGCTTGGTTTCCATACTTTCAACTAAAATCTAATTCAGTGTAATGTTTTTGAAGTTCTAAATACTTTCTCCTAATAAAATAAGACTCTTTTTGTAGGTTGGAAATTTAACATGTAATTAGCAGTCTATTTTTATTAACCAACATTATTGAAAAACTATAAGCATGAATTTTTAAATATTTGCTTGGAGCCAGTAGGTATTGCTCCAAACTGAAATGAGTATACAAACATTAAAAATGAGAATAAACCTGAAAAACTTAAAATTTGAGGTTATGTTAGTTATATGATGCACATTATTGCACATGCCCAGTTATTGATTTTTTTTAATCGATACAATGAAAAGTTCTTTAGTATGGTACGAGTTGAGAGTCATTACTTAATTACCTTATTCATGGTCACAATACAATAGAGTTTTCCCACTAATTTTATTTTAACATTTTGTGTTGTGAAAATGATATAACAAAACATTCTATTAATTTACAACAATTTACTTTTCTAATAAGAATTACTTCTATGAAAATATCGTTAAAACAACTTGCTGATAATTTCAGGGCTTTTTAAAACGGGCATTTTTACGCGCCAGAATTACGTATTTACCCGGAAAACCAATGAGATTATGGATATAACTTTGTGTTAAAGGAAGCTTTCCTCTAAAATTCTCAGAATTTCTTCTTTTATTGCTTGTTCTGTGATTGGTCTAAAGCAGTGGAGTTATAAATATTGGCCAATCAGAATCCAGATAAAAAATGCCACACAAGTTATTCGTAAAAGCGTCGGATGTTAATATTTTGTAGTTTGGGATTAACCTTCACCCGCTTCTGCACTGACGGTACACATCAGATGACAGATGACTAACCTAAAACTTCATTTATATTTTGATGTTTGGATTTGGATTGTTTGGAGTGAAAATATTATCATTTTATCAGTTTCTGGTTTATGTTTTATTAATTCCACGATCAAAATGAGTAAAGTGGAAGAGGGATATGTTAAAGGTGCCGCTGATAATTTACCTAAAGTAGACTTTGAAATGATGAATAATTTTTTTATAACGAATCTTTTCCCAGATGAAATACCTATTTGTTTAGATTTTACAGCAGAAAACCACAGTTTTCGTCTTTCAATATTAAGTGGTACTGTCAAAAATAATATTGAGGGAGCATTTTCACTAGTATTATTACACAATGGTGCTAAACAAACTTTTTTAGTCATTTTGATAATCCATTACAACTCATAATAATTAAAAAGTGCTGTCAATAAATAGAGGTTATGTTTTATATTTTTCATGGATATCTTTTATAACAATGTAACTGACTTTTTATTGGATTTCAGGGCGTTGACGTCATAACGCGCTAATTTATGGCTGTTTAAAATGAACTCAATATTTTTCAAACTTTAAGTTTTTTTTTTGTCACTATTACTAAAATTAAAAAGATAATAAATATGCCATAAATCATTTTTTTTACGTGAATTAAGTACTTATTCCTATTCTGTTCATTAGAAACTGATGAACATATTCTGTAACTTATTGCATTTTTGATAAGAAAATATTTCCTTTCATATTACTTCTTTTCAACTGCTAATTTTTTAGTATATCTAACATTACTTTCTAGTTGTTTCAGTAATATAAATTTGTACATACCTTTCAGGATCTTTGGGAAATATAAAGAAGCTTATTTGTTTCACCTTCGAAGGGCATGGATGATAAGCACAACCCCTATACCATTTAGAACCGATTATAAAGAAAAATCAAATAAATAAACTTAGTATAAAAAATTGTCGAAAATTGGAAGAAAAAGGCACGAAAATAACCAACCACCGTGTAAGAGTTTCAAAGACTGTCAATCGCACAACGTCAAGAATTATCATATGGCTTTTGACAAATATATGCCTTATCGTCATGGCGACTATAAACAAATTTGGTCCAGTCAGAAAGGCTTGCTTCCGCTTCTATATAGTTCCTGTCTTCTGTGCTACATCTATCTACATTATAGTACAGTAACTAGAGGTTTTAACTTCGGAGTAATGTCACATGAATTAGATTTCGTTTATTTTTGGCAACTTAATAGCAAATGCATCAAAAAAAAGTTTCTATACTATGCGGAGGCTTGATAATTTATAGGGGGTGGATGGATGTCAAAAAGGGGTGGTTTTTTTGGGGTGACAGCTAAAAAAAAAAACAAAACATTAGAGCTGAAAATCTGAGAAGAAACGGCTCTATGTAACTTTTTATATAAGTTAACAGTTTTTAAGTTATAACGACTTGAAAATTGAGATTTTAGCTTGAAAAAAGAGGTATTTCAAAACGAGTTTCGTCAAATAAGTAACTCGAAAAGTCTTACATTGTGTGAAAATATGCTACAGGCAAGTAAGAAAGCTGCTAAACTGAGGATGAACTTATTTTTTCTAATTTCTGTAGAATTAATGGTTTCAGAGATCTGGAAGTATAGTATAAATCTGGCGTCCGAACGTTTATAACACGAAGCATTTTATATGTTAAATATTTAAAAAACTAGGTATGGCACTTATGCCGAAAATATTAACAACCAAAATGGAAGATTATTATTAGGCTTTCAAACGATATTTTGAGTATTTCAGCAGCTTAAAAAATAAAGAAGTTATAACAGAAACAAATTGAGACTTCACATTTTTTAAATAGAAACGTCGCCATATTGTTAATGTAAGTAGTTAGTAATTACAAAATAGTTATTTATATTACTAGATGCGAAAGTCCTTTTAGGTGTTCGATGTTTATTGAAAGGTCTCGGCTTCGCCTCGCCATTCAAAAAACACCGAACACCTAAAAGGATTCTCGCATCGTGTAATGTATTATGTATTTATATTTTTTCTACTACCGAAAGATATTATGGGATTTAATAATTTAAAACTAATTATTTTATGAAATTTTTTGACGTTTTTAATAAATTTTATAGTTAAGAGGCTGTCGGTGAAAATTATTTCCATGCCAACGAAACATTTACCATGTCATCGAAGTTTATGTTAAACATTTTAATTTCTGGCGGTTTCAAATTAAAATAAACAAATATGTTCGGTGGCGATCAAAATGGGATACAAGAAGCAGCCAATATTGCTTGTGCAAGGTATATGCAAACTTATGAAGCGTTAAAATTTGTTTTTTTTTATTTTTCTGTCTTGGCCACGAAAGTTCTACTTTCGTAATTAGCAACGCCTTAGCAACCAGGTAACTCGAATGTTTAATTTCGTTATCGCGCATGTTGCTAGGGTTGCAAAAGTCATTTATATAAACGGTAGTAGAAAAATATATTTTTATATACTGTTTTTAGTTACTTAACATATAGATATAGGCCTAGACCGAGGCCTAGACGCTCAAAGAGTCTCGCCGGTTAAGTATGTGGAATTGGGCTCAGCTATTCATTCAAAAAAATGTTTGGTACAAAAGTTATGTAATTTTTTTCGTAGAATCAATACGCGATCAAAAATGGAGAGTGCCATTAAAAATTCAAAAGTTAGCCCCACTCCCCGCTCATCAGGGGTGGTGGGGTGGAAAATTGTTCTGCCCAAAAGATCTTGAGCAAAAAAAAAATAATTGAAAGAAAAAAAAATCGCAGTTTTCGAGAAATCATAATAGGCTTAGAGATAGACAAAAATTTTGTTACTGAAATCGGAATATTTAAAAAAATGTTTGTTTCATTTTTAAAGCAAATAAATAAAAATAATTAATTGTGAAAAATAAATCAATAGGCTTGTAAATAATGAATGAATGTTTCTATACTCTACTGATGAGAACTAACGAGTTCGAAAAAAACTTGTACAACTTTTCTAGAGTTGAAATAGAATGTAAGGTTCAATAATTATTGTGAATGACTGAATTTGAAAATGCCAGGAATCCTATCATGTAATTCAATAGTACGTCAGTATTAGCTAGAAGAGTAGTTGTTTTGATCGGTTCTCCAATAATGAATGTTTTAAAGTATTTACCTAACTAGTATATTAGCGTGCCCAGATTATAGACCCGGAGCCGGTGACACTGAAAGCCCCCTCATAGCGGAATCGAAAAATTTTTATGTGAATTGATAGTTAAAAATTATACGAACAAAATAAGCTTGGTATGCGTAGATTTAAAAAGCCGAAAAAATGTTAAAAAAAATTAATTATTATAAAAATGCAATAATGTTTTACCGTCATCGCGGATATTGATTATTTGTAGTGTCTTCGATAGAAAATGTCGTACTCTTTCAGAAAAAAATTACGCAAACCACTTTATTAGGCCGGACGTGTGTGGCATACCTATTTGAAGTGTGTGAAGGGGGATGAAATTTCCCCCGTATAACGTGCAAACTTTTTTTTTTTAAGTTCGTTTTGATGTGATCTTTAAAAATATCTTGGTATGCGGGCCCAGAAACTGCCGGAAGTATCCGGCATACCAACTTTATTGCATGATCTCGATTCACATCTATTAGAAAAAGTAGTACGTTAAACAAATTTGTTTTGGAGTAAAATTTTCTATAGAATAAAATGTCTTGTTCCTTTTTTAGATTTATAATTATACGAGGATAAATATGATGAAAGAAATTATAGGAAAATTTTTTCTTTAGATGATTCAAACAATAAAATAAAGTTGATATAATTAACAAGAGTTTATGCCCAAGCATAGTATATTTATTAATAATCATCAGAGTCAATATCATCAATATTATAAAGTCTTTCATCCTCCGATTCTTCACTTTCTTCTTCATTTTCTTGGACACTAAGAATTTCTTCAGCTTTTGAAGGTGCTGCTGGGCCTTTATACCACAGTCTACGGTTTTCATTTAATTGCCATCCACATTCGGTTGGTTCATATAAAATACAAGTCGGTTCGGTAGCATTTTGCCACATTGTATTTATAAATATGGTGCGCAAAATTTTTTGCGATAAGGTTTTCCAGCATGGAGGAATATTACTGGAATTGAAATTTTTTTTTATAAACTTTTCATATAAATTGTTATTTTTGAATTATGCAAACAATTCAAAATAATATTACATTAGAATTATAAAGAACATTTAATAAAACATATTAAAGTGCATGAAAAATTCAAAAATTTGCAACGAACGTAAATTCGCAAATCAGGGTTTAAAAACAAGGGAAATGTTGTTTTTTTGATGATCTGAATCTATGTGCAGAATTTGGTAGATATCAGAATTCCGCTTAAGTATTAAAAGTATATTAATTTACCAAAACCGCAATTATAAAATAATTCGTTATTTAAAATAATTTTTGTCGTAGCGATACATACCAATTTTTTTGTAGGACATTATTTTATTTGGGCAGAGACTACACTGAGCTATCATGTATTATCTTTATCCTACAGTCAGTCAGTAATGAGAAAAGTGTTATCATGGAACTGACAGTTACGAGCGTAGGACTGAAAAAATATACCATTTATTAAGCAATAGTAAAAAAATCAGCAATTAGCAATAATTTTTTGTGACCTCGTTGTTTAGACATGTTGGGGGTGGGGACGCTTCGGTCAAACCATCGATTTTGTATCTGAAGATTTAACTAAAAAACTGTTAGTAATAAAATTTGGACAATCACCCAATCGACATATATACACCCAAGCGCAGTTTATTAGCTACTACTACCGAGAATTGTGGCAAAGAGAAAAGTTGAGCGTCTCGTCAAAACGAAGTTACACACGAAAATTCAGCCTGTTAGTAATCATAAAAAAAAGACTTCAAAAAATTTAAAAAAGGAGGAGGTTCTTAGTTTGACCAGTATCTATATTTTTTAGACATATCTTCAATTATTAAGCTTTTCGTCAGTTTTGAAAAAACTTTGCTTAGGGTCGATTTCATATTCCTTAGTTTTTAGAACACCATGTATAGTTTATGATAGCTTTGACAATTTCTTATGACTTCCCAAGATAAGCAAACTTTTTCCGAGCACACACTGTATATCGAATTAATTTCATCAAATTTCATCAAATCATTTTTGATTGATAATCTATATATTCCAAGTTAATCTTTCTGAATCTTTTATTGAGGGAGAAAAATATCTGTCAAAAATTAAATGTATTTCTGACGCGGTGGTGTTGCATATTTTTTTAGAATAAATTCAGCGATTCTGTCAAATGCTTGGGGCACAGATGGTCCTAAATTGTGCAATAAATTGAATTTTACAAAGACCTGATAAATTTCAATTCCAGTAATATTCCTCCATGCTGGAAAATCTTATCGCAAAAAATTTTGCGCACCATATTTATAAATACAATGTGGCAAAATGCTACCGAACCGACTTGTATTTTATATGAACCAACCGAATGTGGATGGCAATTAAATGAAAACAATAGACTTGAACCATTGTGGTATAAAGGCTCAGCAGCACCTTCAGGAGCTGAAGAAATTCTTAGTGTCCAAGAAAATGAAGAAGAAAGTGAAGAATCAGAGGATGAAAGACTTTATAATATTGATGATATTGACTCTGATGATTATTAATAAATATACTATGCTTGGGCATAAACTCTTGTTAATTATATCAACTTTATTTTATTGTTTGAATAATCTAAAGAAAAAATTTTCCTATAATTTCTTTCATCATATTTATCCTCGTATAATTATAAATCTAAGAAAGGATCAAGACATTTTATTCTATAAAAAATTTTACTTCAAAACAAATTTGTTTAACGTACTACTTTTTGTAATAGATGTGAATCGAGATCATGCAATAAAGTTGGTATGCCGGATACTTCCGGCAGTTTTTGGGCCCGCATACCAAGATATTTTTAAAGATCACATCGAAACGAACTTAAAAAAAAAAAAAGTTTGCACGTTATAAGGGGTAAATTTCATCCCCCTTCACACACTTCAAATAGGTATGCCACACCCGTCCGGCTAAATAAAGTGGTTTGCGTAATTTTTTTCTGAAAGAGTACATTTTCTATCGAAGACACTACAAATAATCAATATCCGCGATGACGGTAAAACATTATTGCATTTTTATAATAATTGATTTTTTTTAACATTTTTTCGGCTTTTTAAATCTGCGCATACCAAGTTTATTTTGTTCGTATAATTTTTAACTATCAATTCACATAAAAATTTTTCGATTCCGCTATGAGGGGGCTTTCAGTGTCACCGGTTCCGGGTCTATTAGGGCAACAATATACAGAAAGTAGGTATTTTCATCATAAATGAAAAAGTGTGTAATTTGTGATTTGCATAATACCTAAATAATATTCTCTAAATCAGTAATACTTTTTCAAATATTAAATATCAAAGTTTGGGGGTGGTTTTTGACCCTTGAGGATAAGAGCAAGTGTCCAGACCATAGAGAAACTGAAAGTACCTTTTACTTCGATAATAAATTCATAAAGAAGAATCATCGTTATATACGGGATTATACCTAAATTTCACATATTTTTTACTTCCAGGTACTTTACTATTAGGTAATAAGGTTCAATTGACTGGGCGACAGTGAAATTTTATTTCATAATTTTTAGCGACGTTAGCTAATTATTCTAGAAAAAATAATTGACCAGGGTACAGATAAAGTACTGCTAAAGAAGATGAAAGGGTGCTCTTTTGCAAAAAAATAAGCCTTTATAAATATTTAGGAATATATAGTATATCCGCCCTAGATCGAATTTATAATCACGGTGAAAGTTTTATTTTTGAGAAACTAGAAAAATAAAGTAGTAGTAAAGAGAATAAGGATATCAAAGAATAGGATATACCATTTAGAAATAGTTCAGAATATCCTAGTATGAGCGCTCTACATCGATTCTGTTTTCTGGTTTTTTCTGAAAAACTACAAGAAAAAAGATAATAGAAATCGGAAGCTCATAGTTATAGGGAAACATTTACAAATAGTGTATCAGTGTGAACGCTCTAGATCGGTTTTATAACGGTCAATATGTATTTTTTAAACTTTACAAGAATAAAAGGGAATAAACAATTTACAGATCCCAGCTTGCAATAGCTATTATTCATATGTAATAAAATATATTTTATTTTCTTATAAATAACATTCGCTCCGAGATTTGCTCCTATATACCTATGTTTTTATAAGATTTTTTATACATTTTTTTATATTGTTTTTATACCGCTCGTTCGCCATGTATTTTTGTAGGTATTATTAAGTTCCAAATAAAACCAGTCTAAAAGTAAACTTTGTTTGATTCAGATCATTACACAGATAGCACAAGACGTTTTTAAGACGTCCATATTATGTCTTATTTAGGTCTGAACGTCTTAATTCCATATGTCGTTTTTTCTTAGACGTCTTTAAGATGTCTGATTTTTACGTCTCAAAGACGTTTTAAAGACGTCATAATTACTATGTCAATGTAAGTATTGAACAACAAAAACAAAACAATGTTAACAAAACTGTTTTTTCGATTTTACAATGTTTTTGTTTATGTTTGACAGTTATTTCTGTAAATTGTCTAGTATATTTTACTTCCACGTCCAGTGGAAGTATAGTAACGACAAAAAAATTTTAAAAAATTTTTATTGTCCAAATATGCTTAAAATGTCATGAAACGTCGAGATTTTAAGTTTGAGCGAAAAAAAAATTTCTGTCTGTCGGTCTGTCTGTCTGTAACTTTTTTTTTGTGCGCACGTTTACTCTGGAACCGTTTAGGATATTGACTTGAAATTTGGTACACATATGTACTTTAACGAGATCTAGAACTAGATTATATTTTCATCTTGTTCCGTCGAAGGGTTGGGGGGTAAATTGGGGTAAATTTGGGGTAAATAGGTCAATCACGCAGGTAAGAGTCCATAAAATTGGTATTTAGTATATACAAGAGAAGCTAAGGTCTCAAGAAAATTTTTGGCATTAGCCACCCCCATTACCACCCCCACCCCCTTATTAAAGGGGATGAAAAAAATTGTGATTTAGTGTATGTACAGGAACCAGAAACCTCAAAATATTTTTTTACTTCATCCACCCCCCACTATCACCCCACTATTACCACCCCCCACCCCACTATTACCACCCCCCACCCCACTACCGATGTGGGGTATCGTTTTATGGGTTTTTGGGGTAGAGGATTTCAAATATTATATTATTAAAGTTCCATAAACAATTATTTTCACATACAAAGTTTTTTCGTTGTGAGTGACTTGGATAGAGAATCTGGATGTGGAAGTAGTGATTCCTTGGGCAGCGGTTTTTTGTAGTAATTTGTAATTTGTCATTAATAATTTAATTTTAATCTTTTTTGTAAATTATTAATGATATTATTAGATTTTAATGAACGATTAATGTTAACATAATAAATTACAGTCAGATTGTCCAGTAAAATCTAGCCGTTGCAATTTCGAACTATACAGTCTTTAAGTGAATAATAAACGACGATTCAGTGGTGCGTGAGTTAAATTGTTATTGATTGATTGACCGATTGTTGGCTTACGAATCAAGAGGTCAGCGGTTCGGTTCCTACTGACTCCGTTTTTATTTATTTATTTATTTTTTCGATAAAATAATTGCGAAAAAAGTTTTGGTTGGTTTTTATAAAGGCAACAATTGCTTGTAAAACCGACATACAAAGGTACTTTTTTTAATTTTTGGGGACGTCTGTAAGACGTCTGTAAGGCGTAAATTTAAGACATCTTTGTGCTGAATATCTAGTATTGGTGCTCTAGATTGATTGTACGAGTAAAGTACTCCCAAAAACCATTTATCTAATCCGTCCAACAAGATCGCATCAGACGCTAATTTGATCATTTTACAGCGAATCTAGACGAGTTTTCGGCAAATCTTAGGTTGATTGATTATCAATTATTTGGGAAAATATCAACTTCCTAGTGAATTTTCACGGTTCCTAATGTGATTCGATATGTACTCCCACAATTGTAGTCATGTTAGGTATTTGGTATTTTTATCGAAAAATTTTATAATAGGTACCTTGCGGTGTAATAACTATTACACACAAGTAGAATACTATACTTTTTCTACGACTAGTCGACAGGAAGTTGCACTTTAAGATAGATTTGCCGACCAATGGCGAGATTTTTAGGCCCTGTCAAAAAATCCTTATAAAAACTTATAAAAAAAAATGTATAAGTTTTTATAATTTTTTGATGTGTGTATTTGAAATGTGTTTTAACTGTAAATTCTCATATGGTAACTAGCAGTATTGATGAGTTGTTATAGTATATTTAATTAAAAGTTTTTATAATGTTTTGAATATAAATTCCCATATGATATCTATTAGTATTCATGAGTTTTTATAGTACATGTAATTAAAAGTTTCTATAGGTTTTTATAGGTTTGTATAGTGTTCTGAATGTAAATTTCCCATAGAAATTCTATTAGTATTAATAGGTTTTTTTATAGATTTTGGTTGTGATTTGAAATATATTTTTAATGCCAAATCCCATAAACTTACATAGGTAAGTAAATATCATTTACTTACTGTTAATATTTCAAATATCAATAGTAATATAGTGGTAAACACTAAATACTGCAAGAGTCCTTCTCTTGTTTCCTCTAGCGTTCTAGCCTAAACGCAGTTAATAAGTTAGCAGTAAAAGATACTGCTTTACTTTAAATTTAACAAGCCCACGGTAGTTTCTTAGGTCACATTAGATTAGATATGAATTAGCGACATGTATAACAGCTCCCTCTACTGGAGGCTGGAGTATGTTACACTAAACTTTCATAAGTTTTAATTATGTGCGTGTGTGTGTTTTAAATGTACATTCCTCGTATGAAACCTATTAGTATACGTGAGTTTTTATAGTATTTGAAATACAAAGTTTTTTATAAGTTCTAAATGTGGTCTGATGTGCGGCTATTTGCAATGTGTTTTTAATGTGAATTCCTTGCCTGAGGTCTATCAGCATTTGCATATATTAATAGGAAATGCGAAGTTTTTATAATATTTGCTGCGTACAATGGGTTTTTAATGTAAATTACCTATATGGAGTCTATCAGTAGTTATATGTATTAGTATATTTAAGTTTTTATAGTATTTGAAATACAAAGTTTTTTATAAGTTCTGAATATGGTTTGATGTGGCTATTTGAGATGTGTCTTTAATGTAAATTCCTTACCTGAGGTCTATTAGCATTTGCGTATACCGTGCGTGTAATTTCCCATTAGGCATGTACATTCACGTAGCGCGAGAGATCTGACAACACCGGCAGCCGTAAATTCGTCCGTCGGTGGACATCCCAGCTCTGTTATTTCATTTCAGCCAGCTGGCACCCGCGATGTTATAATTCTACTCCCCATGCCTAGCCCGCGACTACACACACGGTATTAATAGGAAATACGAAGTTTTTATAAGATTTGCAGCGTATAATGGGTTTTTAATGTAAATTCCCTATATGGAGTCTATCAGTAGCTATACGTTTTCACGGTAACTGAAATATGAAATGTTACAGGTATTTTATATGTATTTGAAAAGTATTTTTAATGAAAATTCTCCATACGAGGCCTATCAGTATTTGTAAGTTCTTATATGGTGTTTGAAATACGAAGATTTTAAAGGTTCAGATGTGTCTAAGTTCTTGAAGTATTTGAAATGTGTTTTGAATGTAAATTCCTTGCCTGAAGTCTATCAACACTTGCACGTTTTAATAATAAACACGAAGTTTTTATAAAATTCTATGAGGATATGCAATGGGGTTTTAAAGTAAATTCTCTGAATGAAGTCTATCAGTATATTTATAAGTATTTATGGTAATTAAATTGCGAAGTTTTATAGGTTTTTATATGAATTTGAATGTAAACTCTCAGTACGAGGCCTATAAGTATTTATGGCGTTTGAAACACGAAAATTTTATAGATTCTGTGAGTTTTTAATGTATATTCCTCGCTTAAGGTCTATTGTAAAACTTTTATGATTTTATGGGAATAAGAGGGTTTTCTAAAATACAATGTGTATATACTTACAATGGATTTTAATCTTACAATGGATTTTAATGTAAATTATATGAAATCTATTGTATTAGTAAGTTTAGTTTAGTAAGTATTGTAACTTTTTAGGTGGTATACTATTGAAATCCCATGGAAACTTTTCAAATTAATAGTTGTAAATAATACTTTTCAATGGGTGCACTGAGAAATCCTTATTAAATTCTTATATAAAACTAAACTAATAATAATCCTTCAAATCTTATATATACTGATTATTTCTTATTAAATGTTATAAAATTCATCCCTGGTTTCCTGATGAAACATTATTAATACTTTTTAATAGATGTCCCTATAAATCCTAATTAAATTCTTATATAAACTAAACTGATATGGACCTGAAGTCTTATGAAAATAAGTACAAATATATCCTTATAAAAATGTATAAAATGCCTACTAGGAACTCCTTGGTATATCTTTTCAATTTCATTACTCTTCAGATTCCAAAAAAACTCACAAAAGTATTCGATAATACCTTATTCATACTTTTTAACACGCATCTTTACACGTTTCCATTAAATTCTTATATAAACTAAACTGATATATACCCATGAAGTCTTATAAAAATAAGTACAATTATATCCTTATAAAAATATATAAAATGTCTGCTAGAAACTCCTTAGTATATCTTTTCAATTTCATTACTCTTCAGATCCCATAAAAAACCACAAAAATATTCGATGTAATACCTTATTACCATTTACTTATAAATCCTCATTAAATTATTATATAAACTAAACTGATAACAACCCCTCAGATCTTACAAAAACCATATACTAATTGTTTCTTATAAAAGATTACATAACTCGTATTTGATTTTACTGATGAAACCTTTTCAGTTTCAACACTATTCAGATCCCATGAGAACTTATCAAATTAAAAGTTGTAATGCCATATAAAAACTGTTTTTAGTATAAACACTTATGGAAACATACCAATAACAACATGGGTATTCCAACTCAATTAAGACTCCTTTAGGTACTTATTCATCCCAATATAATTTCTATATGGCAAAATTAATGTACTGTATAAAACCTTATAAACCAGATAGGCTCTTATGATTACCCATAAAAAATTTATAATTATCTATAAGTTTGAAATAGGATTTTTTGACAGGGTTGTGTGAGATTTAAATTTCAATATTTCAGGACCGAATTCCACACCTTTGGGGATTGACATTTAGAAATTTTGTACACTGTCTTAAATCGGTGTAGTCTCAAGACATTTTTAGTTGGCGTATACACCTATATGCTATAGGAATAAAATTTCTATAAATTAATTTCCTAGATTACAAGAAAATATATCGCCATTTCCCATCTATTTGTATAGGACAAAAGAATATTCCTATATTGGTAAATAATAAACAACAATAATAAGTAGGTAATAATAATTTAAAACACATATTTTCTGAGGTCATTGTCATTACCTTTTTATCAATAGTATAGAAAAAAGGGGGAGGGATTAAGTAAGTAGAAACCTATTTGTCTATATGTATACAATTCAATTAATTTGGATACACAGTCCAAAACAAAAAGGTGTAAGTACCTATTTATATTTAGAATCTTAAATTTTTTTTAGTCACTACTACATAATATGTGTAGATAGGTAGATGTACTTATCTATAGGTATATGGTAATAACTGTTTCAATTAATTGGTAGGGATTTTCTTTCCTAAATCTTGGAGTTCAGCTTACCTGACAGTTCATCACTTCGATCAATTTTTAAACCTTGCGAAGCAACAGAACTAAGAGCCACCGCATAATCTCTATCACTTCTCACTTTTAAAATAATACATCTTTTCATTGAATCCAACAACCGTAATTCTGCATCCTGTCTTGACAAGAGCGCTTCGTGGGCGATTTTACCCTGAAGGTTCGTCGAAAATCCCATTTTTGCACCAAATTTAAAACAATCTTTTAAAATCTGTCACATATTCAAATTATTTGTAAAACTGGTGGTTTCATATATCACATAGTTTAACCGAAGACACGGAAGGGAACAAAAATACCACAAAATTATTAAAAGTTCACTAAACTTTCTGCCTTTTTGTTGATTTAGGAATTTTCACTGCTTATTTAATAATTATTAATATTGTCAGCAATAATAACATTGAGTTAAGTCGCGCACGCAAGTTCGAAATGTTTTATAATCATATGTTATTTAAAAAAATTACAACAAAGAACCTGCAATATTGTTACGTTACAGTTTATCGAGATACCTGTGAACGGTGAACGACGTTGTTTTGTCGAATCTGAGAACACCGAGCGGAGTACGTGTTTACTCGACTGACCAGAGCCGACTTGGCTTGGACAAAACACTTGTGGAGACTTCCATGCGTCTTGGAATCAAGTATAATTATGTGTTGGAACTATTTTCAGACGTGTTTACCTACGACAGGCGTCATCTTACTGTAACCGCGCACAACTTTGTCAGTAATCTACTCTTACCTGTGGCACACCGACGCGACAGCGGATGTTTTGGATATCGCTGGCTTGTTTTCGTTCCTAGAAATGTGTGATGATAACGGTTCTGTCATCTCGTGTTTTACCTGAGATAATTGTCTGCTGATAATGATAACTTTTAGGATTATATGGTGAACTAGATATCTAAAAAAAAAACTACAAAATTCTAACTTTATTTTTTTATTTAAAATATTTTAACATTAATCAGGTTTATATGTTTAAGTGTGAGTGTAATATTTTGCGGTAGTCAAGAAATTAATTAATCAAAATTAAACTTGTCTGTCTGACGATGGTTTCATATCGAGTAGTGCACACGTTAAGTCTACGGTTACCACCTGATAAAAAAACGTGTTGCCTTCCAAAAGCTGGACAATTTTGAAATTTGGCAATGCCATCTGAACAATATACTAAATTCGTCTTGGTAACCAAATAGACAAGGGGAAAAGCTCGCATTTGTATGAAAAAAATTCCCATACGATTTTTTAACAAATTCACGTTCGGGACATGCCCCTGAATAAGGATCAAGAGTTTGCCGGACCAGGCATGTAGCTAGAAAGTGCTTTCAGGGCGGGCAAACAATTTTTCAGGACGGGCCCGTAAAAAAGTCCGAAAAATTTTTTGATAAGCTGGGGGGGGGAGAAATCCAAAAAAAAATTTTTAGTCCGAAAAAATTAAAAAATTTTACCCAATCTCTCTCAAAATATTAAAAAGACAGTTAAAATTGCCCCCATTACAATCACCGTAGGTCGGGCGAAACTTATTCCAGGACGGGCATCGCCCGTCCTGCCCCCCCCCCCCCCTAGCTACAGGCCTGTGCCGGACGAAAATCTGATCCCAATTCTTTTAAACTAACTTTTTTTATATAAATTGCAAAAATCCCTTTTTTTGACCCGAATGAATTTTTTCTAGGTTTATTTGGTCATTCCAAACTCTTGTCATTTTCTCGTAAAGTTGACCGTTTGACTTATAAACAATTTAATGTTTGAAAAAACGCAAAAACGGTCATTTTCAAGGTTGAAAAACAATATTAAAAAAATAATTTTTGGAGTTCACCAAAAATTTTTATATAATCTTTGAACACCCATTAACAAAATCCTGAAGATTAAGTGCCGATTATTTCATTCTAAATCTAAAATTTTTAATTGTTAAATAGACGTTTTTAGCCGGGCGCGCGATTTTCTCAGCCGCGGGTGCGCGCACTCGCTACTGCCGACTGCCGACTGGATGAAACGAAAATTCCAAACAACATAATGACTTTGATGACTAATGCAAAAAAATAAGCTCAAATTAGTTAAATTCTTATTAGTCCAATCAAATGGTAGTCTCAAGTGGAAAGTTCTGGTGTAATTGTTTTTCGTGCTTTATTTTATGTTTTTTCGTGTGCTGAACACGAATCTGGAGTCGTCCAACAAAAATTTTCCCCGCAAATATGAGAAATCATCAAAAACACCACTAAAAATAATGTTTTCTTAGTGGTTTTCAGCTTATAACTTGCAAAACAAGCTATTGTAATGTGTTTCCACCCCTAGGAGACCACCCTTGCAAATTCCGTGGCTTCCAAAAATTATAACAAGAGATGACCACTAACACACTTTATTAAACAATTTACTGGATACTTCACAATACTATTATTAATTTAAATGCACTTTACTGACTAAAAATAACAATGTTTATTACTTTGTAGTCTTAACCTCACTTTTCCAAACTGTCAATTCAAAAACTTCTACTTTCTATACTTTCTGGACTACCCGCCGAGAATGCGGTCTTTTATACCTAAAAATGACAGATCTCGATTGTTCTGTGATGACGCCACCATTCTCTAGATAATTCCGGATGTCATCACTCTAGAACTACTTACTGGTACGTTCTTTCTCGAGTAGGTGCAAATACATCTGAATTAATTGAAGCCCCCTCCTTAAGCCTGAACGTCCCGGTCAGGCAATTTGGAATCATTGGTGTATTTTGCCAGTCCAAATGTACGATCTTCATCTTGGACTTTTTGCTTCGTTGAATCCGATAAACGAATCATTAATTCGGGTAATAACAGTATACGGTCCATCCCAAGTAGGTTGAAGTTTCGGGGGTCTCCATTCCTTCCGCTGTGGGTTGTACAGCCAAACCAGATCTCCCACCTTGAATTCCCCTGTACTGGCATTCTGATCATAACGAGCCTTCAAGCGGTTACTAGTTCTGTTCATCTGCTCTCGATCATTCTTTGGCTGTTCTCGACTTTCATTTCTGTAGTTGCTCATCGAAAATGGTTCTCCACGGGCAGCACAATTTTTACACTTGTGACACCAGGCCTCCACATCCTGGCGACTATTAACCCAATAGAACTGTTCCCGTGCTCTACTCAATGTCTTGTTTATGCCGAAGTGTCTGCTGGACGTTTCATTATGTGCTTCCTGGAGTACTTCTGGTACACGACACCTGGGAATCACTAGACGCATGGCAACCTGCTTCCCATCTGGGCTTTCCCATGCTCTCCTCAAAAGCCCATCTACGACCGTAAGTGAATCCCATTGTGACCATAAAGCCTTCAGCCCCACTTCTTTGTCGGAAACATCCTTCCATGCTGGACGCGTTCCCTCTTCTTTTGCTCTCAACATGGGTCCGATTTCTACATCGCGCAATTGCTCTTGCCTCAGAATTTTCTTTGACCAACTGTCTAGAAGATCGACCTTGACAGTGTTCACTTCAACCATGTTCGGCAATTTTCTCACCTTGCAATCTTCCTTGTCTGTTTTTCTGTATAATGCAGGAGTTTTGACTGCCTGCGTTGTCAACAGCCTGGTTTTCTCGCATTGGTCGTTCACTTTTGACAAACTAAATTGTTCGTTCCCAATCCTTAATATTCGCTTCCCTACGTCAACAATAAATCCATACTGTTCCATAATGTCCAGTCCCAAAATGAAGTCATCCGTAATGTCAGCCACGATGACCCTGTGGTCGAACCTCAAATGCCCAATCTGCAAACCCAGGTCTACTTCTCCATGAACCGTAGCCCTGTCCCCCGTAGCTGTCCGGACGATCACTTCTTCATTTTGCCTCTTGGTAATCTTTATGCCCGATATAAATCCCGGCCGTACTATTGATGACGTAGTACCTGTGTCGATGGTAAACAAACATTTTCTTCCGTTCACATAAACATGCAACAACAGACTGCTTGCGATTCTTCGAAGCTGGGAAATCTTAATTTCTCTGGGGGCACTGCATTCCCTAGCCAGAACAACCCCCCTGGTACTGTTTTCCTGCTTCTCTTCAACATTCACAGCATTTACTCGACTCTCCGAGTTCTGCTGTCGACAGTCTCGTTTCATATGTCCCACCTTGTCGCAGTTGAAACATTTAATACCTCCGCTCGGCTTTCCTCTATTTTGTTGTTTTTCTTGCTTTCCGAGGCCATCCAATTTATCGCATAATTTGGTGAATATTTTCTGCATCTCAGTCAGCAAGGGGTTCTGGTTCATTTCTGGTTGCGATTCTTCGAGAGTCACAGCTCGCACTCTCGACCTTGGAGTATCCCTGTAAGCGGCTTCTACTTCGAGTGCACGCACCAAAGCTTCGCTACTACTTTGGTGTCTCGTCAGCCTCAGAACTCGCCTGACCTCTTCGTCCCTTATACCATCTAAAAAGGCCCCCACGGCTAATTGCTCCTGAATATCTCTAGGTGCACTCGGATACGCCAGGTGTGCCAGTCTCTCTATGGCAGCCTCGAATTCTTGTAAACTTTCTCCAGCCTTTTGTGTCCGTGATTTTAGCAGAACCTGGTATACTTGGTCAAGGTGTTGGTCGCCATATCTCAAGTCCAAAGCAGCTTCCAAGACTTTGAAGTCCCTTTGTTTATCCACTGGGATAGTCTGAAGCAACTCTGAGGCCTGGTCCCTTAACGCCAGAACTAATGCCATGGCCTTTTTCTCATTATCCCAGTTGTTCGCACCCGCCGCTGCCTCAAACTGCCTCTTGTACGTCATCCAGGAACTTTGGCCGTCAAAAGAAGGAGGTTTTAGTCGCTGACCTGATGATACCACCTGCTGGCTTCCTCTGTCTCTCAACTG
Source organism: Rutpela maculata (assembly GCA_936432065.2). NCBI lineage: Eukaryota > Metazoa > Arthropoda > Insecta > Coleoptera > Cerambycidae > Rutpela > Rutpela maculata. Next base: position 22,530,001 of record OW386291.2, read on the forward strand.
TCGTTTAAGCCGGTCTATTTCTCCTTTGACTTCTTCTTCGAACTTGTTTACTTTCTCTTTAACTTCAATTACTTCTCCTTTGACTTCACTTACTTCCTCCTCGACCTTGTCCATTTTTACTTCAATCTTATTTTTGAGTTCTTCAGTGGCTGACATAAAGGCATTGTGCCGTTTCTCTATAATTTTCCTTAATTCGTCATTTTCTTTTTGTCGCCGTTTCTCTTCTTCTTGACGTCTTCTTTGCTGCTCTTCTTTTTCTTCTTGATGTCGCTTTTCTTCCTCTTGACGTCTTTTCTCCTGTTCTACTTTGTCTTCCTGGCGTCTTCTTTCTTGTTCTTCTTTTTCTTCCTGACGTCGCTTTTCTTGTTCATCTTTTTCTTCTTGACGCCGCTTTTCCTCCTCCTGGCGCTGCTGTGCCATCATCCTCGTAAATTCCGCAAGTAGGTCCTTCATTTGTTTCTCCGTAGCCATGCTTCTTGTTGTAATGGGCATACGATTATGTTAAAATAAAATAAATTTAACTGCCACGTCAATATCGGTAATGGAACTTTCCAGAAAAATCTCGAACCAGCACGAAAAAGTCTTATCCAGAGTCTTTTGTCACTATCCAGTCCAGAGAATTTAATAATCTCCACTAATGTCCAAATAGAAAAGTTCTAGTAATTTTCACGCACTAACACAAATGAGTCTTTTCAGTGTCTCTATCACTTCTCAGTTCAAAGGATTTAATTATCACACTTAATGTCCTAATAAAATGTTCTACGTCTCAAAAATGCACTTAACACTATTTTCCTGTTCGAAAATAGCTCTCGAACAATGTCCAGTAAATTAGTCCTCTGTGTTAGCACTAACCCTCGAGAATACTTCTCGAACACTCCAACACAACTTCAGAGCTCCTCTTGTCATAAAATTCCGCTTCTGACACCAATTTGTAATGTGTTTCCACCCCTAGGAGACCACCTTTGCAAATTCCGTGGGTTCCAAAAATTATAACAAGAGATGACCACTAACACACTTTATTAAACAATTTACTGGATACTTCACAATACTATTATGAATTTAAATGCACTTTACTGACTAAAAATAACAATGTTTATCAATTTGTAGTCTTAACCTCACTTTGCCAAACTGTCAATTCAAAAACTTCTATTTTCTATACTTTCTGGACTACCCACCGAGAATACGGTCTTTTATAATTAAAAATGACAGATCTCGATTGTTCTGTGATGACGCCACCATTCTCTAGATAATTCCGGATGTCATCACTCTAGAACTACTTATTGGTAGGTTATTTCTCGAGTAGGTGCAAATACATCTGAATTAATTGAAGGGGTTGCAAAACATCACACTATTAACGCAAAAAGCGCTCCTGTAGTAAAATAAAGAGGAGAAAATTACCTACAATTCATGTCTGTAACATTTTTTTTGTACGTCGCGTCGTATGGTTTCCACGCAAAAGAGTGTTGAAATATGAGGGAAATCAGAAATTTTTGGAAAATAGCAAAAAACACCATTAATATATATTTTTTATTTCATGTAGGTAAACATTATTCTATATGCTAATGAAAGAGGCGAATTTCTGTACAGTTTATATATATTTAAGTACTAATACGAGCCCTCTTAGACACGGGTTCCATAATTTCTTCAAGGCAGCCTTCCAGTTCTTCTACGCCCAACACAAATAATCAGTCACTTAATTTCAAATACTTGTACAATTTATTGAATAAATATGAAAGCAGTACCTATTAAGAAACATACAAATAAATAGTGAGTGAAGAAATAAAGGTGAGATAGAATTATTTATGCATCGTTACCTTCAACTATCAGGGAACTCCGGGTCATCCTCTGCTTCTTCTTCAATTTCTGCAACGGGCATGTTATTGCAGTTCATGCACATATTGAAACAGTTGAGGCCTGCTTTTTTACATCCACAGTTGGTCTGACAGGTCTTCATACATTTGCAAGAAATAAGTTTTAAAACTGCTTCTGGTACGGCCGCATTGATACTGGCTGCAGACCACCTTTGATTTTCTTCCAACCCCATTGTGAGCAATGGGGTTGGATCGTTTTCGCTTCCAAGCCATTGTTGTACTTGAAAGTATACTCTCAACAAATGTTGCTGTGCTTCAGCCTCGGTAGGAGGTAGGGGCGTCAAATGGGCTGTTGTTCTGTATGCAGACTTAAGGTAGACTTTATGCCTCAATTTGTTCAAGGACGTGCCTTCCTTGTCAGTCAATTTGTACAATGCAGTGAAAAGGGTAAGGCCAGCATTAGTAACAGTGTCAGCATGTGCCGTAGGATCTTTAAAAATTTCAACGGTCTTGGTTAGAGCAGGGTTTGGAGAAACCTCATCTTTCCTACTTTGAACGAGGCTGAAGTTATCATCCTCCCATGGCATGCAAAAACAATATGTTGTCACTGATGGATTGATCTGGTTGGCAGTCAGGGGAAAAAATTAGTTGTGAAACTGTCCCTTTGCCAGACTTCAGAAAGTATACATTTGAATGTACACCCTGACAACGACCAATCATGATCACCAGCAAAGCTGCATCTTCACCCACAATAACTACAGAGTTATGCTGTTGTGCGAGATCCATTGCTATGGTTACAATAAATGTATTCGCATCCTCTTGTGACTGCTTTGTGTAAATGCAGCTGCTGCAAAGTTGCCCTTCAACATTGAGATGAGACGGTTTTTGTTTTTCATATTGCCTAGGAATTTTTCTTGTGGCACTGTTTCGTCGAACATGACATCTACTGTCATATGTTTGCGTAATCTTCTTGCTCGCTCAGCATATTTAGTACCTTCTTGAGGGTAACCATCGAAGACGACTACAGCACTGTCCTTGTATTTGGACTTAATAAATGGAACATAACTTTTACAAGTTGATGAAAATGATTGACCTCTGCAGCAAGTATCCTCCATCTATGACGTACACACACCCTTGGAGATTTGCCTGTTGGTATGAATGCTTTGTACAAAGTAGACTTGGTTTCTTTTATCATACCATAGTCGTCAAAAAGAGGCAACGGATAAGGGCACAGTTCGTATTTTAAGAACTCTTCAAGTTCTTCATCAAATTGTTTAGCAATTGTGATTCTTTGAAAAATACTCATAGGATTGATGGGGATGGTTTCATCACTTATTTTGATTGCATTCTTCATCGTAGCAAAGTGGCAAAACTCTGTCTTTCCTGTAGAATTTAACAGTTTCAAAATCACCACCCACAATTCTATCAACTGCGAGAAGTCCAATCTCCTTTGCCATGTGACAGTTGATGGTGCTGTCTCCTACAACACCAGTGGTAAGAGATAAGATGTCTGTGACATCAGGAAATAATTCACTCGAAGGGAAAATTGCAATTTTTTTTTTTGCTATTTTCCAAGAATTATTGGTTTCCCCGATATTTCAATATTCTTTTACGTGGAAACCATACGACGTACAAAAAATATTGGAGACATAAATTGTAGGTAATTTTTTTCTTTATTTTACTACAGAAGCCCTTTTTGCGTAAATAGCTTGCAATGCAAGTTATAAGCTGAGAACCACTAAAAAACATTATTTTTAGTGGTTTTTTGATGATTTCTCATATTTGCGTGGAAAATGTTTGTTGGGCGACTTCAGATTCGTATTCAGCACTCCAAAAAACATAAAATAAATCACTAGAAATAATTACACCAGAACTTTCCACTTCGAGCCCTTTTTGTACACCATTTGACTGGATTATATGTGCAAATATATTAAACCGTAGCACAAGGAATCACTACTTTCACATCCAGATTCTCTATCCAAGTCACTCACAACGAAAAAATTGTTTATGCTTAAATAATTGTTTATGGAACTTTAATGACATAATATTTGAAATCTTCTACCCTAAAAACCCATAAAACGATACCCCACATCGGTAGTGGGGTGGGGGTGGTGATAGAGGGGGTGGGGGATGGATGAAATAAAATAATATTTTGAGGTTTCTGGTTCTTGTACACACACTAAATCACAATTTTTTTTCATCCCCTTTAATAATGAGGTGGGGTGGTAATGAGGTGGGGTGGTAATGAGGGTGGCTAATGCCAAACATTTTTTTGAGACCTTAGCTTCTCTTGTATATACCAAATACCAATTTTGTGGACTCTTACTTGCTTGATTTACCTATTTACCCCAAATTTAGCCCAATTTACCCCCTAACCCTTAGACGGAACAAGATGAAAATATAATCTAGTTCCAGATTTCGTAAAAGTACATATGTGTACCAAATTTCAAGTCAATATCTTAATAGACCAGGCAAACTATTTGGGGACAGTTATTTGTTTATTGCAATGGATAGCTCTATTAATGTAGGATAAGTACATAAAGTCGCAAAAAATCCTGACGTGAGCTAAAGCCGCCATTTAGAAAAAATGACCGCCAGAGACATTTTCTTTAAAATCATATATCTTAGTAACCGTTGCTCCGATTTTAGATTTCTTTTTTTATTCCATTCCTCACTTCACATTTTACAGTATGATTACATATTTTACGATAAATTAAACGATAAACTTAGAAAATTTAAAAATAATTTAAATATTACGGAAATTTAAACTTTTGTAAACTCGAGACGTTTGTACTGAAATTTCTAGTCAATTTTTGAAAAAATAATTTTAATAAAAGTTCTAGAGCACACAATTAGCTTTCATTTGTTTTTTGGCCGATGATACTAACTCAAACATTAACGGAGCAATAGTTATTTATATATAAAATTGTAATCATTTTTTTAATAATGTACATTAAGGTATAAAGGGTGTCCAGTCAGTGTTCTCTCGGAAGATTGTGCAAAACCCCTAACTATATAAAAAAAAATTTTTAACAAAACTTTCACAAAAACGAGTCACACAAGGAAGTATAATTTTTTTAAATAGAACAGCCTGCATTTCCTTAACGCCAGTTAAGCCTCCAAGGGCCCTGTATTACACCCTAAAATATGTTGCCAAGTTATCTTTTTCTGTTTTTTTGCGCAGTTTACAAACATTTTTGACTGGCATATCTCTGCGATTTATTAATCGTTATTTCTAAAAATGTGGGATGTTGTTTGATAATGATGTATTTACTAAAAAACATTTTTGAAATAAATTTAGTATATCGGATGTCCAAAATATTTGCGTACATTTCTTGATATTTAATTATTATTTTTCTCATTTTTTTTTAAATGGAATACCTAGGTATACTTTTTTTACATGAATTAATAAAACATACAATTCCTCACATTTTAACATCTCTTTATTTTTATTTCAAACGTTTTTTGAGATATGATTATATCAAATAATTTTTGCGTAAATTAAGGTGCTCTTTATTTTAGCATTAAAATCTATATTTTGTTTTACTTTTTTTTTTCCAGTTTTTTTAAATGGAATGCCTATAAGTTTTTTAAATGGATGAGTAACGCTTACAATTTCTCACATTTTAGTATCGTACACTTTCTTTTATGAATGGTTCTTGAGCAATAATTTTTTTTCACGATATTGAAACTAACCTAACAACTGCTCAAAATGTCCACCATTTTGATTCAGGTAACACTGAGTCTCTTGATAAGTGAGCGCCTTACACAGTGTAGTAACATATCAACATTTGTACGATTAAAACACCGACGAATCCTTTCCATCATATATTCTCGAGTCGTTGGTTCTACTTTATAAACGTCTGACTTCACAAATCCCCAAAGAAAAAACCCACTGAAGTCAGGTCGGGTGACTTAGGCGGCCATGTAATGAGACCTAACATAATTTAATAAAATAATAAATTAGATATTATTTAACAGTTTATTAAAATATTGGACGTCCACTTCCTATCCACCTTTCAGAAAACTGATTACTAATGGCCTGACGAAGCATTTCTACTAAAATGTGGTGGTGAACCCTCAAGTTGTAACCACATATTATTTGTAATATAATCAGAAATATGCTCGATTATTTTGCGTAAAATCTAAGAAGACTGCTCCATTCACATTTCCCTCAAAAAAGCGAGGATGAATAACATAATCATGTACAATTCCTTCCCTTACATTTGAACTCTGGTTCTGATTTTTCTGTGCAACATTAGGGTTTTCTCTGGCATAATAATGGAAATTGTGCCTATTCACAAATCCGTTGCGATGAAACGTTGATTCATCCGTGAACAATACAAATTTGAAAAATTCTTCATTTTCTCCAATTTGGTTTTGAGCCCACTGGCAAAAATTTAATCTACGATTTAAATCCACATCCCAAAGCTCTTGATGCAGCTGAGCTCGATAGGGGTGAAACAGACTTTTACGAAGACATAGGGAAACACTAGATTCACAGACCTCTAAATCCCTACTTAACTCCCCAACACTTGCCGTAGGATTTTCGATTACCGCTAAAGTTATAGCAGCTCATTTTCTTCATTACGATACATTTCGTGGTCTCACCTTCTTTTCATATGCAAAATTTCCAGTACGTTCAAAACGTTCTTTCAAATTTTCTAGAGACCTCACATCAGGACATCTTCTATAGGGATATTTTTGACCATACATTCTTGATGCCAATAAACAATTTTCATCATATTCACCAATAACATAACATTTACCATATATATTAAATCTTATTGACAATAATTATAATTCGTATTTTGAAATATTAACAATATTAATTCAACTTAATCACGATAATCTTAAACACAATAGAGAAATGTCATAGAATAGAGTGAAAAACAAGCGCAAAACAAAACACCAAAGCCGTACTAGATTTTAATGCTAAAATAAAAAGCACCTCAATTTACGCAAAACTTATTTGAAATAATCATATCTCAAAAACGGTTTGAAATAAAAATTAAGTGTATAATATTAGAATGTGGGGAATTTTATGCTTTATTCATCCATGTAAAAAATTATAGGCATTTAAAAAATTTGAGAAAAATAATAATAAAATAACAAGAAATGTAAACAAATATTTTGGACACCCGGTATAATAATAATTTATTTCAAAAATGTTTTTCAGTAAATGCATCATAATCGAATAACACTTACATTTTTAGAAAAAACAATTAATAAATCGCGGAGATATGGTAGTCAAAAAATGTTTGTAATTTGCCAAAAAAAAAACGGAAATAAAGTATAACTTGGCAACGCTGCATCCGATTGGCAAAACATTTCATGGTGTAATTCAGGACCCTTAGACGCTTAACTGGCGCCAAAAAATTAGAGAGTATTCCGTTAAAAAAATTATACATTCTTGTGTAACTCCTTTTTTTGACACCTTGTATAATTGAAAATAATTTCACGTTATAGTAGAGATGAAACATTGAAAGTTTTGTTAAAAAAGTTTTCTTATAAAGTTACTCGTTTTTGCACAATCTTCCGAGGAAGCACTAACTGGACATCTTGTATATTTCCAAGAACTCAAGTCTTATTTTCTTCAGTTATCTTCTATTTTATGTCCAAAGATGTAATAACACAAGAACAAGAAAAAGAAATCTAAAATCGGAGCAATGGTTACTGAAATATGTCCTTCTAAAAGAAACTGTTCTGGCGGCCATTTTTTCTAAATGGTGGCGTTAGCTCAGATTGGGATTTTTCGGGACTTTTATATCCTCATTCTACATGACTAGAGCTATCCATTTCGATAAAGAAATAGCTGTCCCCAGATAGTTCATACTCAAAACTGGATTTGCCTGCACTATAAACGGTTCCAGAGTAAACGTGCGCACAAAAAAAGTTACAGATTGACAGACAGACCGACAGACAGAAGTTTTTTTTCCCTCAAACTTAAAATCTCGACGTTTCATGACATTCTAAGCCTATTTGAACAATAAAAATTTTTTAAAATTTTTTTGTCATTACTATACTTCCACTGGATGTGGAAGTAATTATCATTATTATAAATCGAGAACTAAGTTTCTAATTATGGCAAATCAGACAAATGAATCCCGTGAGGATACAAAAACAAATTCAAGGATATGTGAAAACGATTACTGTAATTATTATGGGCTACTGTCAACAATACGAATCGAAGTTTTCTCCATGCCTGAATTTGTATGTACCCAAGGAAAACCCTCGCGGGGATCTTTTGTCTGTTTTACCCGAATTGAAATCACCTGCGACTCCGCCAAATCTGCGAATATGCTCGTGATGTAAAAAATTGTTTCCAATTATTGTTCATCTTACACCAAAATAAATTTAGTGTGGGACCACTGCCGGACCATAGCCCACAATTTGCAACAGGTCACTTATGCTACGCCACACACAGTGATGCTTTTATTGAAAACTGGCCTCAAAAATCGGTAACCTAGCCAATTTTCGATAAAAATTTACGAAACTTGGTAGAGTTAAGTACTTGGGTATGCTAAATATGGTTTTGCTGCAGAATTTTTTTTTTTTTCAATATGACGGCTTCAAAATGGTGGTGAGAAGAAGCAAGAAATATGAAAAAGTCAATAAAATAACCCAGCCACAAAAAATAAGTCCTGATCCTGAAACTCCCTCAAACACCCTCAAAATTTTGAGCTGGAGCGAAAAATCACCCTTAGAATAGGGTAAAATCGCTCCTCATATATGGTGACAATAAGTACATGCAAAAAGTACTCCTAATGTATAATCCTAGGGTTTTTGAGGTTGCTGATTTTAAATTTCATTCTTAGAGTGAAAATCGAGTAAAATAGGGTGTAAAAATGAAAATCTGACAAAATGCGTGATTTTCATTCTAAAAGTTTATTTCTAGGGATTTTTGAGGTTGCTGATTTCAAATTTCATTCTTAGGGTGAAAATCGAGTAAAATGGGGGTTGAAAGAGGTGTAAAAATGAAAATTTGACAAAATGCGTGATTTTCATTCTAAAACTGGTCCGGATAGAATCTGTCGAGTTGTGTCCATTTCACTACCTCAAAGGAGTGTAGGAGGATTGGAACGGCAAGCATGTTAGTTGCAGACACCTTATTCTTCCCCGACAGCTCGGAAGACCAGATCTGCCGGAGGAGGTACTGATACTTGCCGCGGAGAGCGTTTTTCACTGTTGACACTTCTTGGTTGGAGCGTTGCTCAACACCCAAGAACGTGTACGACTCTCCGGCGTCTAGGTGGTGTAAGATGCTTCCATTTACAAGCTGCGCGTCCTCTCCGTAGTCACCGCATTGCCCTCTCTTGTATTATTATTGTTATTATTTTTTTTTTTTCGGACATTTTCCGGTGTGTCAGTAACAATCGGTCGGGTGGACAAGATTGATGCTGTTCCTGCCTATTGTTCTAGAAACGATCTCACGATGTGCGCCGCGTCGAGACTAACAGATTTCTGCATATTTAGTATGAGTTCCATGATATTCCAATTTCACACAGAGATTCCTTCAATTTCTTGGGTATTAGTCTCATAGATGATAGGATTATTGGGACGATCTTAACGGTGCGCATGTCCCACATCTGTTCAATCTCCCTCAGCGTGCTTGAGTTCCATGTTATTGTTGCTAGGTATAGATACATCAATGAGTGTGACAGTTTAATGTATCTTATCAACACCTGTAATGTCAGGTCTATTGTGTCGGACTGTAATATCTGTTATTATTCCCTTGTCCCAGTATACTTTAGCATGTTCATTTTCTACCACCATTATTATTATTATTATTATTATTATTATTATTTTTTGTGAAGCCAGTCGCCCTTCTCTCTGTCTCAGATGCCAGAGAGGGTACGCTGGTAATACCAGAGATCATTCCCTACGCCGTAGGGTCAGTGATCACTGGGTCCGCGAATCGTGTGCTCTGAGCAGGCGTAACGAGCCAAGGATAACGGCCTTCTGCATTCTTCCGGCTGAGAAGATTTCTGCCGAGTTTCGGCATGCCGGTATCGTCTTCAATTCCGAAAGCAGTGTGCGCCTCACCCCACCTAGGCATCCTATGATAGGAACCACTAGTTTAACAGTGTGGTCCGGATAGAGTCTACGGAGTTCGAAGAGAAGATCTCGATATTTAGTCCGTTTTTCCTCCTCTTTTAGAACAATGTTTATTTCCCCTGGGGCGGAGAATTCAATGACAAACATTGTCCTGAGTTGGTGGTCGAGGAGGACTACATCAGGTTTATTGGCCTGTATTTGCCTGAGGGTGGGAAACGAGTAGTTCCAATAAATTAGGCACCGCTCATTCCCCATTACGGACTCAATATCCCCCGGAGCGTAAGGCAGCACTGGTGTCTCGTCTATCCCGTACGTGTGCCGCAGATGATAATACAGCACACGTAATGCTCCATCATGTCTGTGAATATAGGCCGAGACAGCGTATGTCGGACAAACCGACAGCAGGTGTATAAGTGTCTCCGGCGCCCTTCGGCAGGCCCTGCAGTTTACATCAGGGATCTCTATACCCAAGACATGACTTCGATAGACGAGTGTGTTAAAGACACCATCCTGGCAAGCCATAATGAATCCTTCAGTCTCAGACTTCAGCCCAGCTGACTTTAGGAAAGCAAGGATCAGCTTCTCAGATAAGTACCTGTCTTCAGTGTTCTTGTAGAAGATTTCATACAAGGGCTTATCTTTATGCTGCTGCAGAAATTTACTTTGCTCTGCTGCTTTTGTATGGGATTTTAGCTGAGCGGGTTCCAGCTCGGGTTTACCCGCCCAGTGTCGAAGTCGAGACCGAGTTCATCGGCTGCTCTTTGTGCTGCCTTAAATAAGAACGCTCCTATCCCTGCATTTTCATGGTCGCCAACCCTGCAGAGAAGGGGATCCGAACTCTTGATGATCTTGCAAGCTCCATCCTACCTGCTATGTAGATACTCCAAACTCAAGAGTCCACGGCCTCCCTGTTGTCGTGAGAGATATAGCCGCGGATCGGAGCCTCTGTTGAGATGCATCTTTCGGGTTCCAACATTGAGTTGGCGCAGCTTGCCTTGTATCCATTTCACTACCCCAAAGGAGTGTAAGAGGATTGGAACGGCAAGCATGTTAGTTGCAGATACCTTATTCTTCCCCGACAGCTCAGAAGACCAGATCTGCCGGAGGAGGTACTGATACTTGCCGCGGAGAGGGTTTTTTACTGTTGATACTTCTTGGTTGGAGCGTTGCTCAACACCCAAGAACGTGTACGACTCTCCGGCATCTAGGTGGTGCAAGATGCTTCCTTTTACGAGCTGCGCGTCCTCTCCGTAGTCACCGCATCGCCCTCTCTTGTATTATTATTATTATTATTTTGTTAGAAACCAGTCACCCTTCTCTGTGGCTCCGACCCTCGCAGAGGGGAGCTGGTAGTACCGGCAGCCACTCCCCACACCCGTGGGGTAAGTGACTACTGGGTCCGAGAATCGTGTGCCCTGAGCAGACGTAATGAACCGAGGATGACGGCCTTCTGCATTCTGCCGGCTTATTATTATTATAATTTTTTTTTTTTCGGTTTCTCGTTGCCGGACAGGGCTTCCGTGGCCTCCGACATCACACGGTAGCCGCGCCGGCTAATTCATTACAGCCACTCTCCACGACCTGTGGAGTTAGTGACTGTAAACACCTGAATCATATGCCCTAAGCAGACGAAGAGACCCCAAGATAACCGCCTTTAATTCTGAGAGCAGCGAAGGCTTCATCCCTCCGAGTACGCCGATTATTAGGACGACCATCTTGACCGAGTAGTCTGGGTACAGCACTTGGAGCTCATACCGGAGATCACGATATTTGGTCCGTTTTTCCCCCTCCTTCAAAGCGATGTTTGTCTCAGCAGGTGCTGAGAATTCGATTACAAACATCACTTTGTTCTGATGGTCGAGGAGGACTATGTCAGGCTTGTTGGCTTAAATTAGCCTGACAGTCGGGAACGAGTAATTCCAATAAATTCGGCACCTCTCGTTCCGACAATGGACTCAATATCTCCGGGGATGTAAGGCAACACTGGTGTTTGGTCTACTCCGTACGAGTGCCGTGGATGGTAGTATAGCACTCGTAAAGCCGCGTTGTTATGGCGGTGGATGTAGGCCGAAATCGCGTATATCGGGCATGCTGAAAGCAAATGCATCAGCGATTCCGGCGCCTGACGGCAGGTCCTGCAGTTGATATCAGGGACCTCTACACCCATTACGCTGCTTCGGTAGACCAAGGTGTTTATTACACCATCCTGACAGGCCACATTATTATTATTATTATCTCTGTTTTCTCATTTTACTTCCACGTCCAGTGGAAGTATAGTAACGACAAAAAAATTTTTAAAAATTTTTATTGTTCAAATAGGCTTAAAATGTCACGAAACGTCGAGATTTTAAGTTTGAGCGAAAAAAAATTTCTGTCTGTCGGTCTGTCTGTAACTTTTTTTGTGCGCACGTTTACTCTGGAACCGTTTGAGATATTGACTTGAAATTTGGTACACATATGTACTTTAACGAGATCTAGAACTAGATTATATTTTCATCTTGTTCCGTCGAAGGGTTGGGGGTAAATTTGGGGAAAATAGGTAAATCAAGCAGGTAAGAGTCCACAAAATTGGTATTTAGTATATACAAGAGAAGCTGGGGTCTCAAAAAAAATTTTGGCATTAGCCACCCCCATTACCACCCCCACCCCATTATTAAAGGGGATGAAAGAAAATTATGATTTAGAGTGTGTACAAGAACCAGAAACCTTGAAATGTTTTTTTAATTCATCCACCCCCAGTACCACCCCCTATCACCACCCCCACCCCGCTACCGATGTGGGGTATCATTTTATGAGTTTTTGGGGTAGAGGATTTCAAATATTATATTATTAAAGTTCCATAAACAATTATTTCCACATACAAAATTTTTTCGTGAGTGACTTAGATAAAAAATCTGGATGTGGAAGTAGTGATTCCTTGGGCAGCGGTTTTTTCAAATGGTTTAGGTAATTAGGTGAACGGGTTTCAACCAGGTTGTACCTAATCAGCACTTAAAAAGCGTCTGACAATATGACAGGTATCCAGAACTACTAACTTGCTAATTGTTGGAAGTGCGTGTTGGATGTTCAGCTTGTTCAAGTTGGAAGTTAGTGTTTTTGGAACAATTGCTGTCGTTGATATAGTGAGTGGGTAAATTTTTACAGATTTCACCTTCCACAACTGTTTTATTTCAGCTGCTAATTCCACATATTTGTTTACTTTTGTGGCATAGGTTGATTGAAGATTATGGTTTAATGGTATCGCGACATCAATAATATCCACCTCATTCTTCAGTTTGTTGTGTATAACTATATCTGGTCTGTTAGCACATTTTTATGTATGTTCTTATTTCACGGTCCCAGTATGATTTATAGTCTTTGTTATCTAGGACTCATATGATTTATAGCAAGGTATGAGTTTCCTATTAATTTGATTTGATAATTTTTGCTACATTGTTATGTCTTTCAGTGTAGTCAACTCCAGCAAGTGAATTGCATCCTCCCGTGATGTTCCATGATCTCGTTATTTACTCCACATCTCCTGCATCTTACGGCTACGCCCCCTTCTTTGATGATGTATTTTTTATAGTTATTAGTGAGTATTACGCAGTCTTGGATAGCATGTATAAAACCAACTGTTTCGCTGAATAGGGGGTTGTTTCATGAACAGATTAGAAGCACCTGTGTCAGTTGTTTCTCGATAAATAGTGTGGATGGGTTCCATGAATCTCCTTGCTTTTCCATATTCGTACCTGGTTCTGATCTGAGTATTGTTGAAGTTTTGGATCCAGTTCCAAGTGACTTAGCTGTAATGGCGTGCTTTTGATGTCTGCGTCACATGCTGCTTTAAATAGTGCATGTAGATCTGCTTTACCGTGGAAGTATTGACGTAGTGACTTTATCTGAGAATGATGTTGTTATATTTAGTATTCCCATTCCTCCTATTTCCTGCGGTAGTGGGCAGTAGCATACGTTCTACAGCTGATTTAGGGTGGTGCATTTAGTATTTAGTCATTATAGCCCGTGTTAACCTGGATGAACTTTCCAAATCGGTACTTGACCATTTAATAATTCCGAATGAGTAGGTCAGAATTGGAATAGCGTATGTGTTGATGGCTTTAATAGTCCGGTGATTTTAGATTCAAAAATAACGATTTCTCGGAAAGTTTTGGGACAAGCCAAAAATTAGCCTACCCTCTACAGAATTTCCTCAGGAATCCGAAAAAAATAGTGTTGACCACTCAAAATGGCGGTTTTAATTGTTATTCAACTTTTTGTAAACAAAATGAATTGTGCAACTTACTTGTTTGCTTATATCTTCGCTTCTAAAGGTCGTAGAAAAACGTTCGACCAGTCAATTTCTTCGTTACGGGTTCCAAGGAAGATATATGCAAAGAACGAATTTTTGATTGTTAATAACATTTTATGACAAGAAACTAAAAAAATTGAATTTCTCGATCCTCGAACTTTGAAGTACTGTAGAAACAAATATAAAATCTGCATGTTAACGATATTATGAGAAGTAGTACATATTTTTACCCTTAATGAAATGCACTTTGTCCCGTTGCAAAATATTAATTATTTTTTTTGCAATTAATTTGTAAAAAAAAATTCAAACTGTTATAGTAAAAGATCATATTAATATTTTACAGTTCTGTTTCGGTAGAAATATTGTATTTGACGTACATTTATATAATCAAAAAGAATATTTCAAAAAAATTTTAATTTGCGACTTTTTTACGCAAAAAATCAATTTTGCAACTTAAACAAATGTAAATATCTTAGTGGATTTTGAATAAAATTTATTGTAACTAACGGCATTTTAATTGTCATAAAAAAACACGAATTTAAGAAAAAAAATTTTTGCTCCGATGCTTTGGAGCCGAGATATGAAGATTTCACGTTTTTTGTGATTACGGCGAAATTTGAAAATATTCTTACTTGAAAATTTAACTGAATATACTTCAGAGTGTGTGTTATCACTTACAAAAAGTGCCATGTCTATATATCTAGATAGGCCATGGAAAAAAAATCGAGAAAATTGCGTCCTTGACACACGCGTTCACGCTAGGCGCCAGATTCCCCTCCCCCTTCACTGCTAATGGCGTACTTGGACAGTTTTACCCCGGCGCGGCGGCAACTTAGTTTTTTCTCATCTTTCCGATTATTCGATTATTTTTCAATTATTCAATTACGTTGCTCCGCAAAAAGAATTTGTAATACAGCGGCTTTATTATTTTATTATTATAGATAAAATAATTTCAGTAGTTTATAATCAAACATCTTATAATTATTTCCACATCCAGTGGAAGTATAACACAAAAACAAAATTGTAAAGATTTTTATTTTTTAAATAGGCTTAGAATATTATGAAGTGTCGAGATTTTAAGTTTGAGCAAAAAAGTCTGTCGCTCTGTCGGTCGGTCCGTCTGTAACTTTTTTGTGCGCACGATTACTCTGGAACCGTTTAATATATTGACTTGAAATTTGCTACATGTATGTATTTTAACGAGATCTGGAAGATTATATTTTGATCTTATTCCGTTGAAGGGTTGGGGGAAATGGGTGTAAATGGGCAAATTAAGCAAGTAAGAGTCCATAAAATTGGTATTTAGTATAAATAAGAGAAACTAAGGTCCCAAAAAATGTTTTGGTATTAGCCACCCCCGTTACCACCCCCACCCCATTATTAAAGGGGGTGTTAAAAATAAAATTGTGATTTAGTGTATATACAAGAAGCAATGGCCTCAATTTTGTTTTTTAATTCATCCACCCCCACTACCACCGTTCCTACCCCCACTACCGATGTGACATATCGTTTTATTGTTTTTTTTTCCGTTGTGAGAGACTTGGATAGAAAATCTAGATGTGGAAGTAGTGATTCCTTGGGCAGCGTTTTTTTACAATTACTTCCACATCCAGTGGAAGTATAGTAACGACAAAAAAATTTTTAAAAATTTTTATTGCTCAGATAGGCTTAGAATGTCATGAAACGTCGAGATTTTAAGTTTGAGAGAGAAAAAAATTTCTGTCTGTCGGTCTGTCTGTAACTTTTTTTTGTGCGCACGATTACTCTGGAACCGTTTAAGATATTGACTTGAAATTTGGCACACGTATATATTTTAATGAGATCTGGAACTAGATTATATTTTCATCTTATTCCGTTGAAGGGTTGTGGGGTAAATTGGGGTAAATGGGGGTAAATGGGGGTAAATGGGTAAATCAAGTGGGTAAGAGTCCATAAAATTGATATTCAGTTTGTATAAAAAAAGTTAAGGTCTCAAAATTTTTTTGGCATTAGCCACCCCCCTTATTAAAGGGGGTGAAAAAAATAAAGTTGTAATTTATTAATATTAGTGTCTACAAGAAACTAACCCCTCAATTTTTTTTTACTTCATTCACCTCCACTACCAACCCTCTACCACCCCCACCCCCACTACCGATGTGGCATATCGTTTTATATGTTTTTGGGGTAGACGATTTCAAATATTATGTTGTTAAAGTTACTTCGAATAGTATGTATGCGCAATGGCTTTGCTCGACTACTATGGATGCGCAGTAGGTTTCCCCGAGTATTACGGATGCGCAGTGGCTTTCCTTGAGTATTTTGGATGCGCAGTGACTTTTCTAGAGGATTACAGATCGCAGTAGGTTACCTCAAGTAGTATGGATGCGCAGTGGATTACTTTAAGTAATATGGATGCGCAATGGCTTTCCTCGAGTACAATGGATGCGCAGTAGGTTACCACGAGTAGTACGGATGCGCAGTGGCTTTTCTCCAGTACTATAGATGCGCAGTGGATTACCTCAAGTGGTATGGATGCGTGGTGGGTTTCCTCAAGTAAAATGGATGCGCAGTGGGTTATTTTAAGAAGTATGAATGCGCAGTGACTTCTCTCGAGTATTACAGATCGCAGTAGGTTACCTCAAGTAGTATGGATGCGCAGTGGGTTACTTTAAGTAATAAAGATGCGCAATGGCTTTCCTCGAGTACAATGGATGCGCAGTAGGTTACCACGAGTAGTACGGATGCGCAGTGGCTTTTCTCCAGTACTATAGATGCGCAGTGGGTTACCTCAAGTGGTATGGATGTGCAGTGGGTTTCCTCGAGTAAAATGGATGCGCAGTGGGTTAGTTTAGGGAGTATGAATGCGCAATGGCTTTCCTCGAGTAAATTGGATGCACAGTGGGTTACCTTGGGTAGTATGGACGCGTAGTAGGTTTTCTCGAAGAAAATATTTAAAGTAGAGGCTTTACTCCTATACGGCACACAACGATTTTTTATATCTTTGTCATGCCATTTTCTGCGTATTACTTCCACATCCAGTTGAACTATATTAACGCAAAAAAAAATTTGGAAATTTTCATTGTTTAAATAAGCTCAAAATGTCATGAAACGTCAATATTTTAAGTTTGAACAAAATAAATTTTTCTGTCGTCGGTCTGTCTGTTAGTCTTGTATCTTTTTGGTGCTCACGATTACTCTGGAACTGTTTAACATATTGACTTAAAATATGGCATATAAGTATTTTAACGAGATCTGGAACTAAATTGTATTTTGATCTTATTCTGTTGCAGAGTTAAACGGTAAATTGGGGTAAATAGGTAAATCAAGCAAGTAATAGTAAATATAAGGTCTCAAAAAAAATTTGGCATTAGCCACACCTATTACCACCCCCACCCCAATATTAAAGATGGTGAAAAAATAGTGTGATTTAGTGTGTGTACAAGAGCCAAAGTCATTAAGAATTTTTTTCACTTCATTCATCCCCACCACCGATGTGGCATATAATTTTATGGGTTTTTTGGGTACATGATTTCAAATATTATACTATTAAAGTTCCATAAACAATTATTTTCATATAGTGGAATGCAAATATAGTATTTTTGTTGTAAGAGACTTGGATGTGGAAGTAGTGATTCCTTGGGCAGCGGTTTTTTACAGATATTCTATAATTTAAGCAATCACGCATTATTGTTATGTTATGAATTAGATGTTTATTTCGCTGTTTAAAACAAATTAAATCAATATTGATGTCTGTCAGTTTAAATTAAATGAAATGCAAGAAAATGAGGAAGTTATTGGAAATGTTGATATAAATAATGACGATGGTGACAATGATTGTCTGTACGCAGAAATGCGAGACGAAACGGACAGCGAGTCCGACACAGGAAATCACCCTAAAAAAATAAACGAGGACAGAAAAATAAGCTTCAGTTTGTACATTCAATAAATTAATTTTTAAATACAAAATGTATACCTTTTTTATCCACAATAAGAGTAAAAACTAGTCACTCATCAATGTCTTATCAAATAAATTGTATGTAATCTTTACATATTTATTTTATGAAGCAATGTAATTGAATGATTGAAAAATAATCGAATAGTCGGAAAGCTGAGAAAAAAAAAGTTGAATTAAAAAAAAACGTCCATCTAGCCACTCCTGAAGCCGAGAAAAAGAGAAATGAAGCTGCCGCCGCGGTAAAACTGTCCAAGTACGCCACGCGAGCGTGGAGGATGCAATTTTCTCGATTTTTTTTCCATGGCCCATCTAGATATATCGACATGGCACTTTATGTAAGTGATAACACACACTCTGAGGTATATTCAGTTAAATTTTCAAGTAAAAATATTTTCAAATTTCGCCGCAATCACAAAAAACGTGAAATCTTCATATCTCGGCTCCAAAGCATCGGAGCAAAAATTTTTTTTCTTAAATTCGTGTCTTTTTATGACAATTAAAATGCAATCAATTTTATGCAAAATCCACAGATATTTACATTTGTTTAAGTTGCAAAATGGATTTTTTGCGTAAAAAAGTCGCAAATTAAAATTTTTTTGAAATATTCTTTTTGATTATGTAAATGTATGTCAAATACAATGTTTTTACTGAAACAGAACTGTAAAATATTAATATGATCTTTTAGTATAACAGTTTGAATATTTTTTTTATAAATTAATTGCAAAAAAAGTAATTAATATTTTGCAACGGAACAAAGTGTAAGTGTAAGTGTAAGGGTAAAAATATGTACTATTTCTCATAATATCGTTAACATGCAGATTTTATATTTGTTTCTACAGTACTTCAAAGTTCGAGGATCGAAAAATCCAATTTTTTCAGTTTTTTGCCATAAAATATTATTAACAATCAAAAATTAGTTCTTAGCAAACAAGTAAGTTGCAAAATTCATTATGTTTACAAAAAGTTGAATAACAATTAAAGCCGCCATTTTGAGTGGTCAACACTATTTTTTTCGGATTCCTGGGGAAATTCTGTAGGGGGTAGACTAATTTTTGGCTTGTCCCAAAACTTTCCGAGACATTTTCCTGATATTACCGGACTATAATGTTATTAGAGAAATTCAGAAGGGTCCTACATATAGCATGTACTCGCATGTCAAAGTCAGCTGTAAGCTTTTTTTTAATTGTGGTATGGTTTATACCCCCTATCTGAATTATTCCTAGATACTTATAGTTCTCTTCGTTAAGACATTCTAGCACATGATTTTAGTCGATTTTAAATCCATCATTGTTGGCCAAAATTCCCTTTTCAAGTGTTACTATCTTGCATTTATCTAGTCCAAACTCCATGTGAATAGAGTTGCTGAATTCCTTGGTGATGTTAAGTAGCTGATGTAGTTGGTTTGTAGAATTCGCATACAACTTATTATTATTATTATTATTATTATATTGAAATTTGAGGTTTTTAGTTAATGTCACTGTCACTCTAACTGCCATTTTTAACTTTTCAGATTAAGAAAAATTTCGCCCGTTGTCTGTTTTGTATGAAATGTGCTATTTGAAGTGTTTTTAGTATGTGAAAATTTATGTTACAGAAGCCGGATAAGTACCATCACAAGACAGTATGTCAAAAGTAGTGTCTGTAAAACGTCAGCTCGAAAAACATGGAAGTGAATAAATCGTCCCCATCGTCCATCAACAAGAAATTTTCCAACTTTGTGTATCAAACAAATCATATATTTAGAAGAGGTTTAAAGTCTGGATCTTATGTTGAATCAATCAAACAAACAGGTGAAGAGATACCTAAAAAAGATATTGATACACAAACGAATTTTAACTCTGAAACCAATATCACTACATTGGTTTCAAACACTTGTAATAAAAAAAATGATATTGCAAAAGAAAGCAGCACTCAAACAAGCTTGACCACTTTCTTTTCAGCACCTACGAATAGTGAAAGTTTGTCACCTGACAGTTTAAGTCCTAGACAAGAAAATCATTTTGAATATACAGTAGCAAAAGCTAAAGACCCATCAAATTCAAAAGGAACAGTGATGGACAGTCCAGACTATCATGGTTTATCATTTAATAGAAAACAAAGCCTTATGCAGTACCTGGAATCATCTGAAGATTCTAAAGACATGGATTTGTCAACAGGAAATACACTAATAAAAACTTTTCTCAGAAGAAATCGAAACAAGGGTAAATTAATGCCATCACCAAGTACAGAAGTTCAGTCCAAAAGTACACCATTATATAAAGTAACAAACGCTCCAACTTTAAAGAGTCAATCATATGTAGATTCTCCAGTCCCAAAAAATACGGTACAACATAAACCAAGAGACCTGTCAAGATTTAAGGTAGTAAACGTTAACGAAAAAGAAATGTACGAGGATAAAACTAAACCAGTGAGATATTTCTGTCAAACGCCTGTAAATCTTAATTTTTCGGCTAATCATGTAGTTGAGTCTCCTTTTATCCCATCAAAAACTAAAAGAAGTATATCATTTATGTCTCCCACAATTGCCAGTGAGAAAAAAGATCGAAGTATTGAGATTAAGTACCTTGAAAAACTTATACCTGCTACTAGAAGAGGTAGATCTGCTAGTCCAAGAAAAGTCAATAAAGACCTTTCAGATAATACTGACAATAAAAAAGTACCCTATATTGATAAAAGTGAGGCTTCTTTTAGAGACAAAGCGGAAAGAGGTGATGTTTTAAATAATCACAATGAGACGATAGAAAAACAGTTGCATTTAGATTTACGGTTATCATGTGAGGTAAGTTTAAAAAAATTAGATATTAAATACACTGAAAAGTTGTAACATAATTATTGAAAAGGAAACAAACCAGAATCTGTTTTAGTCAAGAATCTACTTTCTCAAAAGAGAAAAAACAAAAGATGCTCCTAAAATGCCAGGGGGTGCATTCGAAGACATAGTTTTGAAAAAGTTCGTTCATTATCCAGAATGATTTTGTAGATCTAAATGAGGGCGGCGTCAGCCGATTGCAAAAACGCGTAAAAAAAATTGTTTCGAACATTTTAAAATCACTGTAAATTGATTAATTTTATGTAACCACCGCATTTACAAACTCGTTTTTTAACATATAATGATTTTCAAACCAATGGAAAGTTTAGTCTTTTTAGATTAAGATGGTGCCCAATTATTCCCGAAGTTGTTGTTAACAAATGCTACAGAAACTGTTTAAACAAAGCGTTTCAGAATAGTGTAGAGTAAATTTTAATTTTAAAAACTATAGGCGTCTGAAAATAAGGAGTACGCCACCTGGTGGCCTATAGTCAAACTAATTATGGGCTTTTCTGTCATTGTCTCTTTAGTGTACGATAATATCAACAATAAGTAAAATGATAAACTGAGATGCTAAGTTATTAAAAATATGATAGCGTTTAAAGGGGCTACACAAGATACAATTTGCTGGAGCCAACCTAGCCGGTATCCTTTGTAGATTGCAGGGACAACTCGTGAAAGTTGAGTTGCACTGCAATGTTCAAAGCATACCTTCTTTAATTCAGACACCTTTAACCAGGCATTGAGAGGGGAAAAGCTGGTGCAAATAACCGTGGCCCGAGTAGAAATAATAATAACCTGGAAAACCACACATTGTAAGTGAAATTTTTGAAATAAGTAAATATATGTAATTTCAGTACATTTATAAAAGTAATATATACTATTGCACCATGCACTATTATGTTTTACCCCTGAATATTTCTATTTCATATTTTACAAAATACTATTTCATTTATTTCACTTAAAGAATTAATAAATGTCTTTTCAGTTATATTCAATATACCACTAATTTCATGGGTATTTGAATCTGAGACACTTGTTTGTGAACCTAGAGCATACACATTTATTAAGTTTTGTGTTGTCCTGCATTTAAAACATATTCCCCTTCATACACACACTTATAATTTTTACATTTTTAGCGCTTCCCAAATGTTCCATACATTGCAATATGCTTAACCTAAATGTCACTCATATTTCCTGAAAGAAAAGTGATTTAAACTACAACTGTACATAAATTTAAAGAAATATTTTAGTTTATTAATATTTAACTAGCCAGACACCGTTTATGTCGAAGAAACTGTACTTTTCAAGGGAAAAACTAGATAACCTAAAAAAATATGAATTTTGCCGAATTGGCATTAACATATTGCAAATCACTTACAACAAAATCTTGCAAACCTTTAGGTCATATATTATTAATGTTATTATTTTTAACGCCAAAAATAACAATAAACAGAAAAAAATCGATATGAGTATTCGCAATACAAACAAACAAAAAGCCTATAATTAGTTCACGAGTTCTCCACTTTGGCTCTGACATCTTAAATTCAGACGCCTATTGCAGTAGCCTAGTCGATGAAGGTATTTACCTACAAAAACTTGCAAAATGAATAATTGTTTTTTAATGAGTTCGTGAAAGTGTATAGAATAATATCCTGAAAAATTTACATATCGCCATACTGGCTCCAAGCAAATATTTAAAAATTCACGCAAATAATTTTTCAATATTGTTGATTAATAAAAATAGACTGCTAATTATAGGTTAGATTCCTAACCTGCAAAAAGTGTCTTATTTTATTGTGACAAACTATTTAAAACTTCATGCATATTACGTTGAACTTGATTTTGGTTGAAAGTACAGGAACCAGGCAGAAATTTCAATAATAGCTACGTAATACTTGTAAATCTCAAGAAATATATATTTTTGAGGTTAGCTGTGACGACACGTGCAATGCTGCATGTAGTGTTGCATATAATTATTCTTTCAATGTTTTAATTTAGCTACTTAATGTCAGATGTCACTGGACTATTGTTTCACTCTTCGAGCATATAAGGGAAAATAGAGGTGCCTTCTCTATTTTACAACTATGCGTATGGTTTGTTCTCAACACATATGGGCGAGGGACGTGAGAGGCGTAGTAAACACTGTAGTAAATATCCTCAAAACACAATAGAAAACGAAAGTAAACAATACGCAAATGATACTAAACGCCATATTAGATAAGATCCCCTACGGGGATGAGATCATTGTCTCTTTTTGAAAACCATTGAATACGTGTCTCCATATTTCCTCAGAAGAGCCCGTCACTGGTATATCACGTTTCTGACTTACGTGATTTCAGAGGTATGGATACCCTTTAGACCATCTACCACCCCCGGTCTTACCCTTTCAAAAAGTGAAAATCGAAATTTCGTCTCACTCGTGTCTAATAGATTCCAATAAAGAGTATTTGTGCCAAATGTCACGCATCTAGGTCAAACCATTTCCGATAAGGTTAAAAACCACCCCCTCCCCATTGACCCTTTCGGGGGTCTGTTTTTGAAAATCGTCGAATACATGTCTTCTTATTTCCTTAGAAGAGTTCATCGCTCGAATAATCACGTTTCTGACATACGCGATTTCAAAAATACGGGTGCGCATTAAACCAGTTACTACCCCCGTTTTAACCCCTTCAAAAAGTGAAACTCGAAATTTCGTCTTACACGTATCTAATAGATTGCAACAAAAAATATTTCTGCCAAATTTCACGCATCTAGATCTAACAGTTTCCGAAAAAGACTGAAATTTCAATCCCTTTTTTTACTCCCTCGAATTTCGAAAAATCCCTTCTCAGCGGATACCTACGCTATTCGAGGAATCTCTATGCAAAATTTGAAGTTTCTAGACTCAGCGGTTTCA
Organism: Rutpela maculata; assembly: GCA_936432065.2. NCBI lineage: Eukaryota > Metazoa > Arthropoda > Insecta > Coleoptera > Cerambycidae > Rutpela > Rutpela maculata. The sequence continues at coordinate 22,553,800 of OW386291.2, forward strand.
GCTGTGCGTTGATAGATGAGTCAGTGAGTCAGGGTATTCTTTTATATATATAGATTTGAAATCGTCTACCCCAAAAACCCATAAAACGATATTCCAAATCGGCAGTGGGGTGGGGGTGCTGATAAAGGGTGGTGATAGTATTGATAGGGGGTGGTGATAAGGGTGTGGATAAAGTAAAAAAATATTTTGAGGTTTTTGGTTCTTGTACACACGCTAAATCATAATTGTTTTTCATCGCCTTTAATAATGGGCTAGGGGTGATAATGAAGGTGGCTAATGCCAAAACATCTTTTGAAACCTTAGCTTTTCTTGTATATACTAAATACCAATTTTATGGACTCTACCTACTTGATTTACCCATTTACCCCAATTTACCACCCAACTCTTCGACGAAATAAGATGAAAATATAACCAACTTCCAGACCCGTTAAAGTACATATGTGTACCAAATTTCAAGTCAATATCTTGAACGGTTCCAGAGTAATTATGAGCACAAAAAAAGTTACAGACAGACAGAATTATTTTTTCGCTCAAAGAACTATGCCCAGTTTCTTATAGTCTAAGAGCCAGACCCAAATCAATTCTCTGAATTTACTATGCTTGGTTTATTGTCAGTTGATTACAGTAGTTGTGTACACAAACATACTTCGGTCAGTCAAACGAAATCGAGAACAGGTGTCTCAGGTACGCCTTCAAAGGTGTTATAATTACGGAGGTAATAAAATGAATTTACTATGGCTGAAAATCGTTATGCACATTAGATATTGCATATAAATAACAGTTATGTTAGTCAGTCAGTTGAATGTGGGGACGGAGCTGGTCAGTCAGCCCCAATGTATGTACAAAAAATAAATAACGTGTAATTCATTTACTATACTTCAAAATCTCTGTGAAGGTATTAAACGCTATATTAATCATAAATAAAATGGTCAGTCAACCATCTTGTGGGACAACGCCTGTCAGTCAGCGAAATTATAAAAAAAAAATTTCGCTCGTGCGATCGGTGTGGCAGGCGGCGACTCGCTCTTTTCCTTATTATTACTTAACGAACTATTACCTAACTTTATTTTAAAGTGTAATTGACAGCAATGTTAATAACATACATTTTGTAAATAATTAAATTTGTCCTAATTACATTGAATAGACAATAGACCGTTAGGAAAGAAATATTAAAAATATATGGAGTTGAAATATTACATTTAACATAAATTATTATTATAAAAAAGACTATTACAACACTATTATTACAATGTTTAATTCTTTGTAATCAAACTATTCCTCCCAATCAAATTTGTCAATTTCGCTCTCATCAGAAATGCTAAGATCTGACAAAATTAAATGAATCGAATCTTCGGATCATCAGTTGGATATGTTATTTACCTGAATCAGTAATCTATGAGCTGAACGGCTTGAGGGTAACGAACGAATAATTCACTTTGGCTGGCAGCCAGACAAGACAAAGTTTAGTTAGTTATAATTATTTGTCAATTGATGTTTATGAAAGAAAACGAATTTTAATAATATTAAAATGCGCTGCCAGGTACGCGTATATTGCTTATGGCGAACGACGGTTAATTTTAGTTGAAACGGCGGCAAGACTCAAGACTGAGAGTCATTCTACAGGGAAGACAAGAACGAAACATGCTTACGCGTTGACCGGTTCAATTGAGCCGGTTCGCTGAACCGGATTGCCCACCTCTAACACTCCCCCCTCCCCCCCCCAACGAAAGTCTTCTATTCAAAAACATAACGACTCTTTTGCTGAGAGCAGTGCCTTCAGCAGAAAAGTCGTTATGTTTTGAAGTAGAGGACCTTCGTTGGGGGGGGAGTATCTTTCCATCTCAATAATAATTTAATTTTTATATATTGTAGGTATATATTGATTATCTAATATAATTTTTTAAGTGCATACATTTTTAATATTTCTTTCCTAATGGTCTATTGTCTATTCAATGTAATTAGGGCAAATTTAATTATTTACAAAATGTATATTATTAACATTGTTGTCAATTACACTTTAAAATAAAGTTAGTTAATAGTTCGTTAAGTAATAATAAGGAAAAGAGCGAGCCGCCGCCTGCCACACCGATCGTGCGCGCGAATTTTTTTTTTTTTTATTTCGCTGATTGACAGGCGTTGTCCCACAAGATGGTTGACTGACCATTTTATTCATGATTAATATAGCGTTTAATACCTTCACAGAGATTTTGAAGTATAGTAAATTAATTGCACGTTATTTATTTTTTGTACATACATTGGGGCTGACTGACCAGCTCCGTCCCCACATTCAGCTGAATGACTTACGTAAATGTTATTTATATGCAATATCTAATGTACATAACGATTTTCAGCCATAGTAAATTAATTTTATTACCTCCGTAATTATGATACCTTTGAAGGCGTACCTGAGACACCTGTTCTCGATTTCGCTTGACTGACCGAAGTATGTTTGTGTACACAACTACTGTAATCAACTGACAAAAAACCAGGCATAGTAAATTCAGAGAATTGATTTGTGTCTGGCTCTCCGTCTATTACGGAATCTGGGCTACTGGTGAACAGCCTTGGGACCTTGCTAGTATTGCACAGAGTCAAAGGTGATTAAAATATTTCATGAGCATAGTCCCGAAAATAAGTCCTGTGTTACCTTGAGAGTTAAGACAAAAAGGAAGAATCAAGGGGTCGTTTCGAGTTTCGAATGACAACCAATACCTTCAAAGAGCTAAATAGTTAAATCTCATGCCGGACTTATACTTTTAGTGCTCCATAGGACAGTTAAAACGAGTATTAAAAAATGTAGTCATTTTCTATGATTTGTGTAAGATTTTGATATAGTGTCTAACGGTCACTACTTGAAGTGATCCTAAAGCCTTCACTTGCACAGGACCCAGTGGTCAACGGCGCCCATAATTTTGTACACCAGATTTCCTCTTTGACGAAGATTACACAGATTTCCTCGGATTTCCTTAAGATTTCCTAAGATTTCTTTAAGACTTCCTCGAATTCTTTTCAAAAAAATTTTTGAGATTTCTGGGATTTTCTAAGATTTCTTCGGATTTCCTAAGATTTCCTCGGATTGCCTAACATTTACTAGGATTTCCCAAGATTTACTGAGATTTCCTAAGATTTCCTCGAATTTCCTAGGATTTCCTAAGGTTTCCTTGGATTTCCTCGGATTTCCTTAAGATTTCTTCGGATTTCTTAAAAGATTTCCTCGAATTCGAAAAGCAAAAGATTTCCTGAGATTTCCTGGAATTGCCTAAGATTTCTTCGGATTTCCTAAGATTTCCTCGGATTTCCTGTACACCAGATTTCCTTCGCGGTTTGCCCCTTTCACAGGACTTGAAAGGCAAAATTAAAATCTTCATTGAGTGATCAGTGGATGATCCCCTATCGATTGATATATGATTCACGGCTGTTCATTTATAGCCCAACCTGGGCATAGTTTTTTAAAATCTCGGCGTTTCATGGCATTCTAAGCCTATTTAAACAATAAAAATTTTCAATTTTTTTTTGTCGTTACTACACCCACTGGATGTGGAAGTAACAGTAGATATTGATTGTACTGCTATGAACAGGGGCGGCTTAAGGGCCGGGCAACCCGGGCGGCTGCCCGGGGCGCCGGCTCGGAGGGGCGCCAAATTGAGGGCAAAGGAGGGATGTCAGAGGGCAAAAAATTTTTTAGATTTCTAATAGCACCGCCTTTATGAGGTGAGAAATTTTTTTTCAGATTTGTAATAGTACTTCTTCATGAGGTGAAAAAAAAAAAAAAATTGATTGGATTTTTATTTGTATTCCCTCCATGAGGCGAAAATTTTTTTTTTGGATTTTTAAGTACGTCCATGATGACCTTAGGAAAGGGCACCAAAAAGTGCTCCCACCCGGGTGGAAAATTTACCTTGAGCCGCCCCTGACTATGAAAGGATCCAGAACACATGCGCGATGGAGGAAACATTCCGATCGTAAAGTTTCAAACTTATACAACAGAATCGTATCATGCGTTGTCGCATGCTAATGCAAAGAAGTTTTGCGGAAAAAAATTGCGACTTAAATATGCGAAATTAATTTTAAAAAATGGACTGCCGACCCAAGTTTTTTGTGAAAATTAGAGCGAAACATGTTTGTTCAGAATTAGGTAGAAAAGTGATCGACAGATTACAAAAAACTGTTGATTTTTCATAAAATTACACCTTCTGGAAATTTTATTTTAGATTAGTGTTGATTCATAAAATTTCAAAAAAGGTGTAACCCAAACATAATCTCTATGTACCAAATTGTACCTTTGTTCCAAAGGCTCTAGGTAAATTTAGAAAACAATTTTGAATATTTCAGTAGTACTCCAGGCAAAATTCATGGTAGTCCTGGAGATAGGCTTACTTTACGTTTTTTTGGAGCGCTGAATCCGAATTTTTAACTTTCCACCAAAAATTCCCTCCGGAACCCCCTCAAATTTAGAAGAAAAAGAATGGTTTTTATTTTTATCTTTTCTTTCTTCGTTTTAGGAAAGTAGACAAAATTTGCAACAAAAAAGGTCCTTTGAAATTTTAACGTTGAACGAACGGGGAAGCGCTAGCATGCCTCGAAACATGAGCCTCTGCGCTGCGGGACTGCATACACTAAGTTCGGTCAAAGTTAAAAATTGCAGGTTTGTTGGGGGTTTCTGAAATAATAATGCTTAGCTAATACTTAGCGACAAGTTGAGTCTTGATTATTTTAATGTATTCATTTAATTTAATTTGATCTACAAGTTGTTTAAACGAAAGTTAACACTAGTGCTCATTTATTTCTTCGAGAACGTACTTCATAGCAGCTTGTACTTCAAATCCAAAAGGTTCTTCAAATTTGGGTTTTAGAATTAGAATAAGCTTTTTCATGCAGGACAAATGATACCGAGTTTGTTCTGTCACTAAATCGCCTTCCACAGGAGTCAAGCGACGCACAATTTTATCACCCCAATCTACTTTCCGATTTTTCGCAAAATGTATGGCTTTATTCCGTGTATTTAGCTGACGCACATTATACACAGGGTCCCGTCGCTCTGGAGGCAAACGACTTTGCTGTTCAAAATAATTAACCGATGTTATTTCAAAAAAAACAATTCTATTTGAAAGAAAAACTGTGTCTCGGAGCGCCTTCGCGGAATCACGGGATATTCCGGCAATGGTCTGTTTTTTTACATACGATGCGATTAGCTTCTCGTTAACGTATAACCTTTGACACCTCCTATGCACCACAATCGTCGTACGCCCAATTAAAAGATCATATTTAAGTACTGTCTTTCCGCTTTAAACTCGCGGTCTGGAAAGATTTTAAACCTTTTTCCGTCACGTTCACTGTTGTGTCATCCGATAACAGTTGCTCACAAATGAAACAATTTAAAGTCACATGAACCATGTTTAAAATATTATAAGAAAACAGTTCTCGTGCAAAAACAAGTTTTTCAAAGCAATGAAAACAATAAACAATATAAACTGAATATAGAACGCCTAAAAAACTGCAATCGCGATCAACATGTTGCTATCAATTTTCCAGCAACTGGCTGGTGTTATGGGTCGGGGGGGAGGAGAAAGGGCCTCCTGACAACAGCATGCTAGCTCGAGAAGCGTGGCAGGGAAGCTGGGTACCCCAAGAAGATCGAAAGACGAGAGAGCAACTGTGGAGTTGCCGTATGATACCTAAATGCATGCGCGGCACCGAGGCGCATGTTTCGGGACCCACTCGCCCCCCTCCCGTTCGTCGTACGTCAAAATGTCAAAGGACCTTTTTTGTTGTAAATTTTGTTTGCTTTCTGAATATTTGGGTATTTTTCCTCTAAACCGAAAAAAAAACGACAAAAAAAATAAAAAACCATTTTTATTCTCTAAATTTGAGGGAGTTCCGGAAGGAATTTTTGGTGGGAAATTGAAAATTTGGATTCAGCGAGCCAAGAAACATAAAGTAAGCTACCATGAATTTTTCTAGGTAAAATTCTCTAATTCCTAGAATATAGGTGACAATTTACATTTTATATATATTTCATTACTCCTATTGTAATTATGTTTTTCTATTTTCAGGAATTACACAATATCACTGGCGTGCGATCCATGGCGTCGACGACATCTACAACAGAAAGTCTTTTATATCAAGCGCTCACTAGACTCCGCGATCACGACTGGTAAGTACAGTTGTTAGTTCAATGAATAAATAAAGGTATGTTCGTAATGCAAAATAGCGTAGGTCAGTTTTTCTTTTTTATAGTGTTAGGGGGATTCAGTCTGAGTATTTTGTCAAGTTGGCGGGTCGGCGATGGTTGGGGTGTTCAAATTTGGAAAAGACTAGTGAAATATAATAAATGGAGCAAACGACTTACCTTGAGGAAGTTGGTTCCATATTATATGATATAATATTTTCCAAATTACATTTACACCCTCCCTGACTCCCTACAGCAAAAGGAGATATCACCACAAATCGTGTTCTGACTGATCCGGCGCGGCGGTATGATGTAACTTCGGGCCAATAAAAATCTACTGAACCATCGTTTAAAAACTTAAGCGCGGAAACATCACTCTACAGAGTGTTCAAAATTTAGAAAAGATAATACACAAATATAGCTACTGAGCGCCACACCACTTTAGTACGTCGGGTACATGACTGTATAAGTCAAAAAACTGCACTTATTGATTGGGATGTGCCACTTTTTATGGTCATAGGAGATGCCAAAAGGTAACTTTCCTTTAAAATCCGTGCAGAACACCAAAATGGCGGCTATTAAAGATGGCCGCCATTAGCCATATTAAATGTTTTTGTATCTCAGCTCCTAATGATCCGATTTCTATTTTCTTTTCTTTGTTTGAAAGCTCTTGTAAAGAGGACACATTTTCGTCCCTCAAAAGATATTTTAGTTAGATATATATTTCAGTTTACAATCAAAAAGCTACAAAACTCGAGAGCTATGTCGAAATTCCTTAGAGGTCAGATATCAAGAACACAGGCGTGTCATTTGTTGTCTATTTTTCGCGTTTTCCACAAATACTTGACCGAATTGCTCCATAAATGTACTAGATATTTTTGAAATTTAATTTCAGCATAGAACTTGTGCAAAAGAAATATTTTACAGGGAAAATAATGAAAAACTCTGCTGAAATTTAGTCAAGTGATCAGTAGTGATGCAACGATTCTTACTTTTATGATTACGATTCCGATTACGATTATTATTAGTGATAAAATCGCCGATTACGAATACGATTACGATTATCTAGAAAACTTAGCTTAATTTTATAGTATAACAATAAAAAGCAATTGTTTTTATTAAAACTAATTTATTATTAATTACTAAAAGCAACCACTTGTTATATAAAGTCAGTTTACTAGTAATGTTCTCAAATTAAGGGATTAAGGTAAATAATGTAAATGAAGATGCCCCACTTAAAAATCTTGGTAGATAAAATAAAAGTGAATTGGAAATTATTACCACTTAAGCCAAGATTGTGCAAAAACCAACCTTCTTTAGAAAAAGAAGACCCACTGGGTACTTAGGTGGGTTTTTCTGGGTAATTGTGGTTTATACTGGGTTTTTATATAATTCAAATTTCCCGTCTAATTTCCCACCTTTCATTCGGCGTTTCTTTGACAACATCTGGACTGTGTTGGAAATATTCTCACATTCTCAGTTATGAAAACCTAATAAATATGTGCGGTTTTTTTTTCAAAATTGCATAGTTGTCCCTCTTCTAGTGCCGCAGTAGAAATAATTTCTTCTACATTCAGCCATATTTGGAGCAAACTAAGGAATAAGCTTGGAGCTGAAAAGGCGCCAAAACTAGTTAAGATTTATATACATTTAAATAAAACAAATATCTTTTCAAAAGATATTTATCTTTTGCCTTTCACATTCCAGTTTGAGGATTTTTTTTAAAGTTTTTGTTATTTGTTTCATGTTTTTATTTTTCTCAAGTTTATTATTTACTTGTTTTATTGTTTACTAATATTTTGACAGGCTACATTTTTGTTATTGTTTCGTTCAAGTATTTGTGAGGTAAAAATATAATTTTTTATAATAATTGCTTTTTTTTCCTGCAAAAAAACGAAAATGAAACAAAAACCCAGATGGGTTTTCTAAAATCAAAAAACCACCCATTTTACCCACCGGTTTTTTTCTAGTGGTGGGTTTTTGTGCCAACCCTGGGCAAGCATGTAACCATATAAAACAAAAATCAATAATTAATTGTAGGATTGTTGGACCCAACCTATTTCTCCTAGTTATTTGTATGAGACCAGCAGTGGAACACAACATCTCTGATGGAATAGTGGAAGCCTTCAATGCAAAATATTTATGTGCCATGGATTTTAAGCAAAGAAAAGTTATATTATAAAAATCACAAATCGTAAATAACACAGCCCCACAAAAGAAAATAAAAGTTCTGTACCAGAGACGTGAATACGTAGATTTTGTGTATTTTTATTTTATGCTGAATCCGAATCCGCAGCCAAAAATATAGGTAGTTTTTTAGTAAAACGCAAAAACATCCCCTAAAATAGAGTGATACGGTAAAGCTTTATAATGAAATGCAACAATACGTAAATACTTTCAGAAAACATTTTAAAATAAGATTTTGAGCATTAGAAAGAAATATATGCAAATTAAATCCATACCCACCCCTACGAGGGGGTTAATTCCACCTCTAATATCAAATAAAGAATGTTATAGTGCAAAACAATGTGAAAAGGCATAGCCTCGTAGTTTGCAATTCCAAATATACAAATGTAGGTTGACAGACAATATACCTAAAAAATATAATATAATCTTACTTTTAAGGGGCTTGAAATCACCTCTGCAGGCCTAGGTATTTCTTATCCCTTTGAGTCACATATTTTTCTATTCAATGGTTTGGTCTAAATTTTGTTACCGCAGGTTTTTGGGGTCGCTGATTGTGAATCTGAAGTCCGTATCCGAAAATTCCTGAATAAAAGATGGCGGATGTAAAAATCGGAAAAGCATTCAAAATTTGAAGATTATGGCTGAAACTTGTTACTCGGGGGTTTTTGGAGTCGCTGATCACGACTCTGGGGTCTTTTTTTTTTTTTTTTTTTTTTTTTTTTTTTTTTTTTTTTTTTTAATGGGAACCCATCCAAGTACTAACCGCGCTCGACGTTGCTTCAACGGAATATCGACTGATATTCACATTGAAGTCGCCTCTACGCTCGCCCCTTCTCTGGGGTCTTAATTCGCAAATTCTTAAATCCAAAATGGCGGATCCATTATGGCAGATTAAAAAGTACCATAGAAATTGGTATTTACCACTCAAAGAAATATATTATGAATGTTTAAAAAAATTGAGGCATTTGAGTAAAAATAGGCAAATGTCTAAAAATGAGAAACAAGGAATATAAATTCGATTTGCAGTGTGCAGTCTCGCTTAAATGTGAAAGTGAGGACGAATGAAATAGGGACGATTTCGAGCCAAATATGTAAAACTGATCATCGTGTCAATATCGTGGGAAATTATAATTTAGAGCTTGAAAGTACCCCTTTCCTAACGAGTTACATGAGCTGGGTGGAAGATTTGAATGGCGAATAGTACATTATTATTATTAATCTTATTACCACGTCGGAGTAGCTGTTAGTTTGACATCTGTTAAAATGACATTTACTCCCTTTGACAACTGCCAGTTTGACATCTGTCAAAATTACGTTTATCCCGTTTGACACCCGTCAGTCTGACATCTGTCAAAATGACGTTTATCCCTTTTGACATCTGTCAGTTTGACATCTGTAAGTTTGACAGACAATTTTTTTTTATAATTTTTACCAAATAGGCGTCTACAGAGAATCGTGATCAGCGACTCCAAAAACCCCCGAGTAACAAGTTTTAGCCATAATCTTCAAATTTTGAATGCTTTTCCGATTTTTTACATCCTCCATCTTTTATTCAGGAATTTTCGGATTCGGACTTCAGATTCGTAATCAGCGACCACAAAAACCCGCGGTAACAAAATTTAGACCAAACCATTGAATAGAAAAATATGTGACTCAAAGGGGTAAGAAATACCTAGGCCTGCAGAGGTGGTTTCAAGCCCCTTAAAAATAAGATTATTTTATATTTTTTAGGTATATTGTCAGTCAACCTACATTTGTATATTTGGAATTACAAACTACGAGGCTATGGCTTTTCACATTGTTTTGCACTATAACATTCGTTATTTGATCTTAAGGGTGGAATTAACCCCCTGGTAGGGGTGGGTATGGATTTAATTTGCATATATTTCTTTCTAATGCTCAAAATCTTATTTTAAAATGTTTTCTCAAAGTATTTACAAATTGTTGCATTTCATTAGAAAGCTTTACCTTATCACTCTATTTTAGGGGAAGTTTTTGCGTTTTACTAAAAAACTACCTGAGTAACCCATATTTTTGGCTGCAGATTCGGATTCAGCATAAAAAAATACACAAAATATATATATTCACGTCTCTGGTACAGAACTTTTTTTTTTTTGTGGGGCTGTGTAATCGTTTGCAATAATCGGCGATTACCATTAATCGTAAAATGCTAATAATCGGCGATTAGGGTTAATCTTAATTGTAATCGTTGCATCACTAGTGATCAGAGCCGGTTCATGACATTTTTCAAGTGTAAGCGGACAATCGGACGACATTTTAACGCACCCCCATCTCAATGACAATAAAACTGTAGGAACTTGTAATGGAGAAAAAATCTGTATAATTATTATCATTGCAATTTTTTTCAATATCCATAGTTTCCCCAAGTGTTTGGCGCCTTTCCCTTTCCCTGTTTGGCGCCTTCTGCGACCGCGTAGTTCGCAGGATTCAAGTGCAAGTGATAGAATCAAATAGTCTAGGAGAACATATATGGGGTCTGGGATATGTAGTTTTTGTACTTACCAATAGTACGGGAGCCCGTGTATAAAATGACTGACTATCCGGCGAACTTTGACAATATGTAAAATGGATTGTCCTTATAAAAGTTAGCAATGAATGGACCGTCAGCTGGTTGGGTAGCGGTGGGGGTGGCTGTCAAAGGGTTGAGAACACGTAAAAAAAATTGAAAAAAAATACTATCCGGCGAATGCTGAAATTTACATGAGGGGAAGATTATGTTATATAATGAAAGTAAAACATAGTCAGCTGGACGGGGAGCGGTGGATTTACCGTCAGCTGATCGATCGAACAGGTCCAAAAACATGAAAAATTAAATTATTCGGCGAACATTAAAATTCGGATATAAGATAATATTTATACTGAGATTCACGAAAAACATAGTCAGCTGCAAGTATGTGGGTGGAAAAGTCGTCAGCTGGCACAGTAAAAGTGCTGAGTCTTGACTCGCCTGGGAGGCAGCGCGCACCACCTTTTTTGTGCCAGCTGACGACTTTTCCACCCACATACCTGCAGCTGACTGTGTTTATCATTAATCTTAGTATGAATATTATCATATACCCGAATTTCAAAGTTCGCCGTAAAGATTTAATTAGTAAAATATCGATATTGATAACTTAATGTTGGAAAACGTGCGTGCGGCATTCCCGAGTTTTGTTTTTTTTTTAATTTGATTAAATATTCAACTTATTATTAATATACATTATTTTATGAAAATACAAATTAATACATTTGTATATTTCAAAATTATAGAGAATAATCTGTTTAGAAAATTTATTTAGTTGTGTGAAAAAGAAATGAATTTATTCGGCTTCTGATAACAAATCTTCCTCGTTATCATCTTCATCCGACTCATCACTCTCTTGATCCGGGGTGGGTGAAAGATCATTTTCCTCTTTGCCACTAGCATCTGAAAAAATTAAATATTATTTATCAAAAATTGATTAAGATTACAATAGAATGAAATGCACAAATGATATAATACCTTCAGTATTTTCGGCCTCTCGGACAATCATTTCTACTGATGGAGGTAATTGATCTCCATCAAACCACTTGCAAATAAACTTGTTATACTCGAGCTGCCACCCAAAACCAAGGGGATTTAATATAGATGGCACTTGTTTGTGTGCGTTGCTCCAAATCGTGGACACATACACAGTTCTTAAAATGTGCTGTATAAGTTCTGATTTCGACGGTGGCAAGAGAGACGCATCAAAATGTTTGTGTGGTAACCGGAATTCATGATCGTTTTCGTTAAATTTGTACATCTTCATGAAGGTAGCTACTCTAGCATCATTGACGTTTTCTATGGCTTTAAATCCATACATTGCGCAAACGAACTTCTCTATTTGGTTAATGACATTATTTAGATTCTCATCTGGTAAATTATTGAAACTTTTAAAAGCTTCAATAAATCCTTGATTTTTTCTTAATATAGTAAATGGCTTTTTTTCCCTTTCTTAAAAAATGCGGGATTATAGTCACATCCCGTAAAACCGTGGAAAGCGGGCAACGCATTACACAAGTCCTCGCCAAGTGCTAAATACAGATCGTTTATGTACAAAAATCGTTCTTTATTTCCTACGCCCATTTTCATCCAAATTTTCAAATTTTCTTTTGTCGATACTATACTTCCACTGGATGTGGAAGTAAAATATGCGCATGGGCCATATAAACTTTTGGATTGTGTATTGTACGTTGAAGCCAGTACTAAACGTATAATATACAATCCACAAGCTTATATGGCCCATGCGTGTATTTTTTTGTTTTTTTTTTACATTTCTCCAGATTAGACAAATAGTTTACCCGAGAGTTTACCTAAATTAGATAAAAAATTGATTTAAATTAGAAATATGCATTTACACAAAGCGGCTAAATTATTTACCTAATTTAGGTACCTAAATGATTTAGCTGTTTCAGATAAATCCGTGTTTTAAATTTAGATCAGTTTTTTAATATAATTCAAGTAATTTTTTTTCTAAATTAACAATATTCAATACTGTTAATTTAGCTCTATGCATTTTACTAAACTGGCCAATGAAATTTCTATCAGTGTAGAAAATATAAATAATACTAGTTTTTTGCACACTACGTAAAAAATAGTACAAGCAACTCATGTCATATTGATTAAAATAAATAAGAAATAAAAACTATTCAAAATCGAAATGTTCATCAGACAGGTTTTTAAGAATTCTATTATTTTTTTTATAATTTTTATATTTTCAAAATAAAAATTAAATTTTGAGAACGACTGGAAAAAACGTACGATTTCTGAAATAATTCATACAAAGAGTGAGAAAAACAGTATTAACAAATAAGAGGATGTTGAAAACCTCGGTAACATTTATTTTCTGATCATCAATTACTTCCACATCCAGTGGAAGTATAGTAACGACGAAAGTTTTTAAAAAAAGTTTTATTGTTCAAATAGGCTTAGAATGTCATGCAACGTCGAGATTTTAAGTTTGAGCGAAAAAAAATTTGTCTTTCGGTCTGTCTGTAACTTTTTTTGTGCGCACGATTACTCTGGAACCGTTTAAGATATTGACTTGAAGTTTTGTACACGTATGTACTTTAACGGGATCTGGTACTAGATTGTATTTTCATCTCCTTCCGTCGAAAGGTTGGGGGGTAAACTGCGGTAAATGGGGGGTAAACAGGTAAATCAAGCAAGTAAAGGTCCATAAAATTGGTGGTGTATACAGGAGAGGCTAATGTCCCAAAAAAATTTTTGGCATTAGCCATCCCCATTACCACCCCCCACCCCATTATTAAAGGGGATGAAAAAAAAATTGTAATTTAGTGTATGTACAAGAACCAAAAGCATCAAAATATTTTTTTACTTCATCCACCTCCCCTACCACCCTCCTATCACCACCCCCACCTCACTACCGACGTGGGATATCATTTTATAGGTTTTTGGGGTAGACGATTTATTATTAATAAAGTTCCATAAACAATTATTTCCACATACAACTTGGATAGAAAATCGGTTTGTGGAAGTAGTGATTCCTTGGGCAGCGGTTTTTTATTTTTATCAAACTCTTGATTGAGTTAAAAATATGTTATCCGCTTGAAAATAATGAAGTAAAGCAATTTAGTAGATATTATTTACTTACTTGATACTTTGATGCTGCTGAACTATTCGATATTTTGGTGGTAAAGCGGTAAAAACACGGTAGCACTGGCTATGGTATAGTTGGAAGTCGTTTACTTCGCTAGGAAGATGCACATTGCTCATGCTTAAATTATTGTTTTTCCTAATAATCAAGATGTTTTTATATTTTACCAATGTCTCCTCACTAAAAGACAATAATTTGTCTTTTTTTTTTAAACAAATCACACAAAACTTTTCGATATTAGACATTTTCGGTCTCACTTAATAATATTATATCGTTAGACGATCTCAATAATTGTACGAGGCACACTGAAATTCGAATACAAGGTATTCTAAACTAGGCCAAAGCCGGCAATTTTGAGAATCGGAATCCCTGGAATCGGAGAGAATCGAAATAATAATCGGCTTCTGAGAATTTCAATTTTTAGTTCAGTTTGGTAGTTTTGCGGTGGTTGCCGGGCCAATTGATGCGGGGGGGGGGGAATTTTTTTTTCGTCCGCATCTAAGATTTGATGAGCGGGGGGGATAGGAAAAAAACTTTTCGTCTGCGTCTACAGATTGATGATCAGGGGGAAGAATTAAGAAAAAAATAGGAATGGAAAATTGAGATAAAATAATCGGAACGTTCCGATTCTTTCAAGAATTTATAAATTAATCGGAACATTCCAATTCTTCCAAGAATCAGAATCTCCCGATTCTTTATTCCGCCTCTGCCCCCATCATTATTCTAAGCATCTGATGATTCAAAAGTAGGTTTCGTTTTCCATACCCATTTAATAAATTTTCTGAGCAGATTATTCTGTATAATTTTGAAATGTACGAATGGATTAATTTGTGTTTTCATAATGTATATTAATAATAAGTTGAATATTTAATCAAATTAAAAAAAAAAACAAAACTCGGGAATGCCGCACGCACGTTTTCCAACATTAAGTTATCAATATCGATATTTTACTAATTAAATCTTTACGGCGAACTTTGAAATTCGGGTATATGATAATATTCATACTAAGATTAATGATAAACACAGTCAGCTGCAGGTATGTGGGTGGAAAAGTCGTCAGCTGGCACAAGAAAGGTGGTGCGCGCTGCCTCCCAGGCGAGTCAAGACTCAGCACTTTTACTGTGCCAGCTGACGACTTTTCCACCCACATACTTGCAGCTGACTATGTTTTTCGTGAATCTCAGTATAAATATTATCTTATACCTGAATTTTAATGTTCGCCGAATAATTTAATTTTTCATGTTTTTGGACCTGTTCGATCGATCAGCTGACGGTAAATCCACCGCTCCCCGTCCAGCTGACTATGTTTTACTTTCATTATATAACATAATCTTCCCCTCATGTAAATTTCAGCATTCGCCGGATAGTATTTTTTTTCAATTTTTTTTACGTGTTCTCAACCCTTTGACAGCCACCCCCACCGCTACCCAACCAGCTGACGGTCCATTCATTGCTAACTTTTATAAGGACAATCCATTTTACATATTGTCAAAGTTCGCCGGATAGTCAGTCATTTTATACACGGGCTCCCGTACTACAAAGAATAGTCTCTGTGAGTGCCAACATTTTTTCTCAATGTAACGAAAAAATAGGTTTTATTTTAATTTCAGAGCAAAATATTACCAAGCATACAAACATAAGAAGATGTATAAGATTTATAAACCGCCATATACCGGGTGTATGTTAGGCAAACCAACTTTATCTAAATTAGATGATATATCAATGTTATCCTAAAATATGGAACATGGTATTTTCAATAAGATTATTATAATGTGAGAGTTTGTAGGCCATGGTTATCACCATGTATTACAGATATGGCTCAATTTCAATAGGGATTATTGTAATATGCTGTTTTACATATGCTCCAAATTGTAATTAAATATTAGTTTAACAGAAGTTATCGTATTTTCAAGAAATGGTATACACGCACACATACATATACACGCACACACACTTACAGATGCAAAGACATTTCTTTTATTCTATATTTGAGTTCAGTCTGCTGTAAAGCGGATATCTGTACAAGAAATTTTTTTCTACGATGATTATTAAAATTTATATTCAATTTATAATAAAGTTAGAATACAGTTAAAAGATTTACAGTTCATTACTGTACCATAGCAGATACGAAAAAAAAAAAACGCTGCCCAAGGAATCACTACTTCCACATCCAGATTTTCTATACAAGTCACTCACAACGAAAAAATTTTGTATGTGGAACTTTAATAAGATAATATTTGAAATCCTCTACCCCAAAAACCTATAAAACGATACCCCACATCGGTAGTGGGGTGGGGGTGGTGATAGGGGGTGTAGTGGGGGTGGATGAAGTAAAAAAATATTTTGAGGTTTCTGGTTCTTGTACACACACTAAATCACATTTTTTTTTCACCCCCTTTAATAATGGGGTGGGGGTGATAATGGGGGTGGCTAATGCCAAAAATTTTTTTGAGACCTTAGCTTCTCTTTAATATACTAAATACCAATTTTCTGGACTCTTACCTGCTTAATTTACCTATTTACCCCAAATTTACCCCAATTTACCCCCAACCCTTCGATAGAACAAGATGAAAATATAATCTAGTTCCAGATCACGTTAAAATACATACGTGTACCAAATTTCAAGTCAATATCTTAAACGGTTCCAGAGTAAACGTGCGCACAAAAAAAAGTTACAGACCGACAGACCGACAGACAGAAATTTTTTTTTCGCTCAAACTGAAAATCTCGACGTTTCATGACATTCTAAGCCTATTTGAACAATAAAAATTTTTTAAAATTTTTTTGTCGTTACTATACTTCCACTGGATGTGGAAGTAATAATAGAAACATTGTTGTAGAAAATTTAGTCCACTTTTTGATAGAGATATGAGCGAAAAACCAAAAACCGGGACCTTCTTCCGGAAATAATTTAAGCTCTAGGGATATTATAAGTGAAAATTTGGAGCTTTAATACTGTTACCGCTAATATTTCAAAAACGACGAGACATACGTTGAAACTACACATAGAGCATTTAATTTTATATATGATAGGCAAGTAATTTTGCAAATATGTCAGTTGATTCGATTCTGAGTCAAGTCAAGGAAAAGTTTCGTGCTATTTTTGCCGAGGCACTTTTTTGAGAGCTTTAATATTTTAGAGTTGAGCAATTGTTTTCCAAAAAAAAAATCAGAATAGCTATATTGCATAATTTTATCATATTTCGTATTATTTTTCGGATTTTCTCCATCAATCAAGACAACTAACTATAATAGCATCATGCCTGTGCATGATACTATTATAATCAAAAATATTCTTTCAGGGCTACTGCTTTGCGTGGACTGGCAGAAATAGTGGAAATTACTCGTAATGTAGACGTTGATTTGATATATCCTCATATGACTATTATTAACCAAAGACTTATAGAATTAATAAAAAGTCCTCGTTCCCATGTGACCAGAACTTCATGTCAAGCTGTAGGTCATCTGCTTGAATACGTCAAGGACACTCGAAGACCGGTAAGATTTTTTTGGCAAATACCTATAAAATAAACTAAGACATAAAAAAAAATCACCGCCCTTAAACAAGTCATTAAAAATTATGAAATGAAAGGCTATAATAGCCGGGTAACGTAGGGTGACCATACGTCCGGAATTTCGCTGGAAAGTCCAGCGAAAAAAATTTTTCCTCTCGGTCATCAAAAAATGTTGGGATTAAAAAATGATTTTTCGGATTTCTGCTCCCCCGCTCATCAATTTTTTTCCCAGCAGAAGTATCCAGCACAAAAATCTGATCACCCTAGGTAACGGCATAAAATCCGCATCGCTAATTTTGGGTGTTTTCATGCTCAATTAGCATCTAGGAATTGTCAGTTTAAAAAAAAGTTTTTAGCAGAAGAAACATTACCTTGGATTAGTTTCAAACTGTAACATATTGTAGGAATTGAAATGGTAATATTTTCAAGAAGCCGCACTTACTCTATCAAGAAGAAATAGTTTTGTGCAATTTTGAAAAATAATATACTAATTTTGATTTTTTAAGTATGTTCTAACTACCACTTCGATCCTGCTGAGACTTTTTAGTGTGTATTACTAAAATATGAAGATTATGTCATGAAATACCTCAAAAAATTTTGTTTTCAAGCAAAAAAATTACAGAGAGATGGGTCGAAGAAACTTTCCATATTTGATAAAAGTCTGTAAAAGTCATGTAAATAATATAGTTGTATGTTGTATGCACTTATTTGGTATCCCAATGAAGCTTGCATCGTCACGAAAAGACGAAACAAATTTTACTATAAAATCAGTAAAGTTAAGAAGGAAAACTTCCTGGAAATTTTCCGGCGGAAAGTTTCCAAGTCAAAATTGATGAATGGGGTGGGTAAAATCCAAAACAAAATTTTTTCGTCATAACTTTTACTACACCCTGGGGTATGACGTCTTCGTGCAGAGCACGGTTGCGCCCCCCCTCAAAAAAAAAAAATCCGGCCCTCTTCATCATACATAATATGTATATAGGAAGATACATATTAGTCCAGTCGGTAAAGTAAAAAATACACCAGAAGCTCGCAAAAAATCTGAGATTTTCCTTCAGTAACTGTTAGTGGAGGGGTTATTCATCACAAAAACACAAAAATTCGTTCTGGTTGTGCCGCGCAACCCCCCTAAAGAACCACCCCTTCGGTGAAAGAAGCCTTGTTTTACTGATAACTCATTAACCGTCGAAGATATAAAAAATTGCTCATTATAAAAAGAAAGCTTGACTAAATTCCTAAAAAAAAGTCCTGTAATTTGTTCGTATATGCCATAGTTTTCGAGAAAATCGATATTGAAAATATAAGAAAAATTGAATTTTTAGAAAATGCGTTATATAATCGTTAATATCTTCGCCAATTGTCGACATATCTAAGAAAATAAGTAAGCAAATGAAAGATATTTTTATAACTTTCAATTTTTCACCTTAGAAAATTATAAAAGTAGATTTCTAGGGTTTTAAAGGTCGTGTTAGTAAAAATTGATGTTTTCCCGATTTTTTTGAATACCTATATATTTGCCAATTGTTAACATATTTTTTGTAATTTGGAGATTGTGTAAGTAAAATTTTTTTTTCAAATTCTTTCCCTTTCAATTGCATTCTTTTTCCTGAGAAATATGGTATAAGTTTAAATGGTATGATCAATTAATATGAAGTCTTACCTTTATTTTTAGACCGGGTACTTTCAAAAATATTAAAATATAAGGACGCTAGATTAATTAAAAAAAAATCCAAAAAAGGCTGCATATTCAATTTTTTATGATAATTTTTTTATGCATTTTTTTTAACTATTAAATGATTAGAAACAATAGTTATATGATATATAAACTCAAAAAAAAAATTTTCAGCTAAATTTTCAAGATGTTTGGGTCTTTTTTTTAATTTTTAGGAAGCAATAAAAAATAGGCCAAAATTTGGCTTCAACATGCTGGTAAATTTGTAAATGTGAATATTTTTATTCCTAACCTTTTCTGCATTGAAGTACTACCTTGAACTAAAAGTCAGTTATTTTGTATGGGCCTGTGAATAGTTAGACGCAAAAAATTAAGAGATTATATTATTTTTATATACTAATAAATATCAATTGCCATAAAAAATGGCAACACAGGAGAGTATTTTATATCCCCTTTAAAACCCACTTTGATTTTTCTTCTTAGCTTGTATGGTTTTCGAGCAATTCAATTTTTTCTATAAGCCGCGCGCAAAAAAATTCAAACGAAAATTCGCGCGCATTAAAAATACAAATTTTGGAATTTGTTTCAAGATCGATTTTCTCGAAACCCATGGCATATAGAACAAAATTACAATAGGACTTTTTTTGGGAAATTAGTCAAGCTTTCTTTTTTATGACGAGCAATTTTTTTATACCTTCAACGGTTAACGAGTTATCAGTAAAATAATGCTTTTTTCACCGAAGGGGTGGTTTTTTGGGGGGCGGCACCCTCAGAACGGCACCCTCAGAACGGATTTTTGTGGTTTTGTGATGTCTAAGCCCTCCACTAATAGTTACTGAAGGAAAATCTCAAATAACATTTTTTGTGATGGAAATTTTTATAATTATTGGACTAGATGTATATAGAAAGATACATTATCATTTCAACTTCACATGATTATATCTCTGACACGGTTCCTCCTATGAGAAAAAGTAATAGAACCTTTTATGCACCAAATTTTATATACTACAAATTTGTTACCAATCATTTTTTTTTTTAATAGTTTCCGAGGTAATTGCAAAAAAAACAGTTATTATGACCTTTGACGTCTTGTAACATTTAAAGCACGAGTGATAACGTTAAGAACTTTGACATTTTATTTAAAATATCGAAAAGATGCTTCATACAAAAATTAAGCTGGGCATTTTGAATCTAATTTAACTAGATTATTATGCATTTTCAGGAATTTGACGAGCTTATTCACATTCTTCTCTGCAAAACTGCCGACTCCAATAAATTCATTCGTCATGATGCTAACATGGCACTGGATTGCATGGTGACCCATATTCCTACTTTCCATGCTGTAAGGTCTCTATGCACGACAGGGCCAGACCATAAAAATGCTTTAGTCAGAACAGCAACGGCAAGACTACTCGTGTGTGCTGTAATTATTGCAGGACCGCAGAATATTCTACACCCTAATAGTAACGAATACACGAGGAGGAGGATAGTTCTGAATATGGTTAAATTCCTTAATGATAAGACCGTAGATATTAGGTGAGTGTCAAAATTTTTGTAAAGTATCCTGCGGTATTTTTACTACAGTAGATTAACCAATAGGCAGGATTAGGCACTAGCCTAGGCCATCCTCGGGGGAACCAAGAGCATCAAAACATACTTTTACTAAGAATTAAAAAAAAAACATTGTGGCAAATATCAAGAGTTTAAAAAAGTCTGTAAATTTATTTTTTTTTCAAACGTCAGAAAAACATGACAATTCTTAACTCAATTCATAACATTAAAGTTTGACTTTTTAGACAGCTATGCATTGTCATTAACAACGGAGGTAACAATATATTATTCAACGAGCGGTAATGTAGGTAATAACTCATGCAGATGAAGTTTATCTTCTGAACCCTTTCCTTCGTAAAAAAACGCATTTGAAAAAAAATGCAAAAAGTTTTTCCCCTCCCGCAAATTTGTTTATTTGAAAAAAATTAAAAAATTAATGAGTCAAATACTAGAGATAACAGCGAACTAATTCCATTTTGGTTTTTCAAAATCGCACGACAGGAAGAAAAGTTCGAGGGGGTTGCATAATTTTCCTTTCCCTACTTACCCCCCCACCTCCCCTAATTGGCTCCGGCTCCATCAATTTTTATCTATTTCACCTACCTCAAAAAAATATCAGCCCCCTAACTTCTTTTTTCTGTCAAAAAATTAAGGAGTTACTTTTTTGTATATTAGTGTTACGGCAAAAAAACGCATACTTATAAAGAAAAAATCACAGAAAGTTATCGGTCGATTTGGAAAAAATTTACCAGATTATGCGCTTCCGTGAGGTCTTTAATTTTTAATTTAAGTCAATAATAACAAAGTTATCGTGAAAAAACGTGTTTTTGCAAATTTTAAATGGGAATTCATGCCCCACCTCGTGTGATTAAGCTGAACTAACTTGATTACATGATAATAGAGAACGCGTGTAACCAAAATTATCAAAGTTGGTTTCATTTCAAAACCAGATCTGCTCGGCTCTAACTTGACTTGAAAACGTCGAAACTATTCAAACATGATAAATCACCTTCCTCCCCTCAATAATAATGGACCGTTCTATTTCACCGTATCGGAAAAGAATTCTCTCGGACAGAACCACCTTCGTGTCGTGCGTTACATCGATTGGACAGGCTAGGCATGAAGATAAAGGTGATTGGCTCTGTACCTAGTGATTTATAATAACTCGCTCATTATAACTCACTCTATTTTGTTTATAGATACTATTAATTGTTCAAAAGCATTTGTTCATTAATTAGTACATAACCTAATAAGAGTAGATAAAAGTATTTTTTCTGACACTGTGAGCGGCAGAAAAAGTAATATCCATAGCAACGCGTATTTTATTTAATACGCTGCACAGTGATGGAAAATGGAAATAATTCTAGCCACAAGGCAATTTCAATCGTACAGCAATACATTTTTTTTTATTCCCCAGGAATAACATTATTTTATGAGGGAAATGTGGAAAATGTGAAAGGTTAGGTGTTTTCGTAAATCGGAGAAGGAGCCATTAGTCACAGCATGGAAGTACCTAAATCCGAGAAAATCCGTATCTACGAAGCTAAAAAAAAATAATAATGCGATTGAGGTTGAAAAGAGAAGAAACTAATCTTATAGGCTTATTACCACGTTCATGTACCAGTCATCAAAAGGGTTGGTTTTATTTTTTTTTATTTTCGGTTTTTTTATATATTTTTTTTAATTTCGCTCACTTCCTCCATAAAATACATGTTACTCCAAGGAGAATAAAAAAAATGTATTGCTGTACGATTGAAATTGCCACGTGGCTCGAACTGTTTCCATTTTCCATCACTGTGCGCCGGCCATGTAATAATAATACAATACGCAGTGGTGAAATTCGAGATTTTTTATCTTTATTTTTTTTTATAGCTAATCGACATTTGAAGAAAAAATGTTTTATTCGGAGAAAAAGCCACTTGTTGTGACTCGTCTGTAATTGCCGGACGAACAAAGACTCGTCACAGAAGCATCACTGTTACTTCTAATAAAACAATAATATACCATTTACCTAAGAAATGAATAAATGGGGAGAAGAAAATAAAAGTCTTCTCTTGTGTGCATCAGAATACAGAAACTGTCATATTAATCATTATGTGTTGCAACTGAAGTCTTTTCAAAAAAATCTCATACAGTGTGTCCCATTTCAAGTGGACACACCTTCGTAACTCAGTTATTGGTCATCCAATTTCAACCAAATTTGGATCGGTCTCAAAGACCTTTTACTTGTATCTTTTTTGACTAAACCAAAACTTATTTCAGTCATTGGCGTATTAAGAAGAAAACATTTATTAGGCATTTTTTTGTTGAAAAACTAATGCAATATTATTGATCAGCATGCTGTAGAACCTCTATTTTCAAAAACAACGTTTTGATTTTTGGTTATCGAATTATGGCCTCCTTAAAATTACCTATTTTAAACATTAAATAATCAATAAATTGGTAAAGAATTTCTTTTCGAAAAAAAGTCATTCTTTATTTCCTCTTTAAATTCATTTTTTCTACCACCCCATATCATTGATACTTGTGATACTTTCAAATTCGGCAATCCTTAATGCTCGAATAAATTTACAGGTCTGATGACCCAAAATTTTTCGGGTATTAATACACAAGAGGTCGATTTTTTACCAGGTAAATTTTTTTTGGACAAAAACCTGTTTTCCCATGAAAATTATTCGAGAATTAAGAGCATGGAAAAATCGCGACACAAAGTGGAGCGATTTTTCCTATGTCCCTTAATTCGAGCATAATTTCCATGGAAAACAGGTTTGTCACTCAAAAAAAATTTACCCAAGTAGAAAATCAACCTCGTGTGTATTACAGAAGATTAATATATGATTAAAAAATATTATCTAAAATAATTATTAAAACAACAAAACTGTTTATTTAATGTTTTAAAAATAACGATTTATAATAAAAAATAAAAACATTTACTAATGTTTTTTATCATGTTATAACTCCAGTCAGTCAAAATATTTGCAAGTTCATCATAGTAGTCGTATCTTTTTCAAGGGAATAATGCTCTTTGCAAAAAGCTTTAAATTGTTTCCATATAGAATTTTTAGTGTTTCTTGTTTTAACTGGGATACTTTCATTCATAGCTTCGTTAATATTTTCTTGTGAAACATCACCAAATCGCTTTTTCTCATTCATTTTGTGTACAGAAATCAAGATATAAACGTGGAATGTCAGATATTAATAATTTCAATGACTTTTTTAGTTTGACACATATGGCTACTACGAAATAAAGTAATATACATTTTTTTCGATTTTTTCCACTTATCAATAGCTGTTTTTCTCACTTTATACAAATCCTATTGGTCGATTTTTTTGAAAACGTACATTTTGATTGGTTAATAAAGTAAGAATATATTAAACAATGAAAATTCTTGACCTTCGAAATCTGAAAGTTTCGATGATATGGAATAGTAGAAAAGGTGAATTTAAAGAGAAAATGAAGAATGACTTTTTTTCGAAAAATATTTAGTTACCAATTTATTTATTATTTAATGTTTAAAATAGGTAATTTTAAGTGGGTCGTAATCAAAACGTTGTTAAATTTTGAACATAGAGGTGCTACAACATGCTGATTAATAATATTGCATTAGTTTTTCAACAAAAAAATGCCTAATAAAATTTGTCGAAAAACCGACCCTTTTTTTCTTAATAAAAATGCACGCCAATGACTGAAATAAGTTTTGGTTTAGTCAAAAAGGATATAGTAAAGGTCTTTGATACCGACCCAAATTTGGTTGAAATTGGATGACCAATAAACTGGGCTATGAGGTGTGTCCACTTGAGACGGGTCACACTGTATAAGCAAAGGAATTTATAGACATAGTCTTCTGATTGAAATCCTATAATTCTAAAAAGTTGTGCTCAAACCGCCATCTTGGAAAATGGCCGGAAAAACACGGTTTTAACTTAAAGAAAAACAATATTAGTCGAATAAAACTAAGCATCAAAAATACATTTCAACGGTTGTTGGGGGGGAGCAATTGATTTATGGAAATGCAATCTGTATGTTCTCAGGGAGTTATAGTAATGTTTTGTCCAAGCTAAGAAGTGAGCGTTTCTTGGATATTAAGTTTTATTTTTGAAAAATATTTAAAACTTTATAAAGAACTGCCATTTGGTCACCTAAAACTTTTTCTTTCTTAAATTGTAGCTTTTTGAACGTGCTTTACAATGGTGATAAAAACAATTTTTTTATATTAGTTTAAAAATAAAATCAAAAATTAGATCCAGCAGAAACATACAAAAAATGGCATTTTCTGGCCTTCCGCGAAACGCGTTTGACTTTGTCTGAGCACTCTAGAAGAGTATATAGAATGCATGGATATCATCTCCGCACGTTCTCCTAGAATCTCGAAGCCTTAGTAGCGGGAGTGGGGGAAATATTCTAGTCGTGGCAGTCACGATTTTGATGAACGAGCACGTGTATTAGGGTAGGCCGGAAAACATGAAAATTTGAATTTACAAATGGTTTATAATTTGTTGCTAAGTATCTAAAACTAATTTGGCAAAATTTTTGGCCGAAGCGGTTAATATTTAGCCACGCCCCACGCCCCTTTGGCCTCGAAAATGAAGGAAAAAGCCAATTTTCAATTTTTAACATTTTTCATATTGACTTTTGAAATTTTTTTGTGACTTTATTATAGTCTAAATGTGTATTGTAAGAGCTTTCCGAATAAAATATTTTTCAGTTCCAGTATCCAATATATTAAACAAAAACGAGACAAAACACGTCCCAGATTTTTAGAAAACCTTACTGTACCATCTTGATAACATATAGATTGCATTTCCACAAAAGAAATGCTCCCTTCCCTTAAACAATGTTTAAAAAAAACATAGTTTTATTGGACTGTTACCATTTTTTGTTAGATCAACCCTGGAGGTACAAAATGGCATTGAACATTTCTCTCACACAACATTATCTAAGTTGTTATTAAATAACTTTATCGTCAGTCGAAGTCTAATAAAATACATCAAATATAGAATCGTTTCCATTCAATCCGCAGCCTTTGTCCATCACTTTCCTGACCCATATTGCTCACTCTTTCTCGT
Organism: Rutpela maculata; assembly: GCA_936432065.2. Classification (NCBI taxonomy): domain Eukaryota; kingdom Metazoa; phylum Arthropoda; class Insecta; order Coleoptera; family Cerambycidae; genus Rutpela; species Rutpela maculata. Next base: position 22,579,600 of record OW386291.2, read on the forward strand.
CCCCATCATCCTCAGTAATGGGGTGCCTCTGAGCGCTTTGTATTGACAAGGGAACATACATTTTCAGAATGAAATATTATGCAAACATGCTTCACCAGACCGTTTCGCCATAATTTTAACTTAAATTTTGGTTCAGTAAATTTTTGTTAATAAACAACTTAATATAATACTTGAAATTTTTTGTTTCAGAAAATTTGGAGAAAGATTGTATAAGTTATTGTACAAGGACCGAATATTTGAAGTCTACTTAAAAAGATATTTAGAAAGAGATGTAATAATGAAAATTAAAAAGTGCATGAAGCATTCACCTGACCTTGCTTTATAACATATTCTGGTACCTAGCTTTATATTTAACTAAGTGTGTATTTTCTTGTAGTTATGTAAATATATATATATTTTTTAGGAAACAAACATTTTTTTATTAAAACATTTATTTTCTTCATGGACACATTTTTTTACAATAATACATTCATAAAAGGTGTGAAACATTTTGTGCAATATAACAATTGCAAAATTAACAGTTAGATAAAAATAACAACGAACATTTTCAGTCGGTATCTATATAAGAAAATGTATAAAAATAAAAACAGGTATATAAATTTTTATCTATATACAAACTTACACGTGTGTACAATAAGCAGGTTATATAATACATTTAGTACAATATACTGGCACTGATAGTTCTGTGGTCATTTCACACTGGTTTATTGCGGAAGTCGATAAAAAAATTCCATCTAAATCAACAAAATTAACATATATCTACAGCATGTCCTACTATAACACTAAGGTTTTTCGATTTAAACGAAATTTTTCTCAAAAAAGAGAACATTTATCAGAGTCTACTTATTCGCCCCCTTAATATGCAAAGCCAAAATACACGGAAATATCAAAAACTCATATTAGGCCTTTTTTTGGAAGACTATCAGAGATAGGTAAAGGAAACTTTCCATTTGAAAGTTCCTGGAACGAAATTTTGATAAAAATTAAAGTTTTGAATAAAATATTGAAATATTTGAAAGTTTCCAAAATTTCGGGAAAGTTTCCTTTGGAAACTTTCGAAAACTTTCATATGGAAAGTTTCCTTTACCCATCTCTTATTTTTGTCAAAACTTCGTGCCGAAAATTCCCGAAAAATTCCTGGAAACGTTTATTGGAAAGTTTCCTTTACCCATCTCTGGAATTAACTACACTCAAAGAAATAGTATGGGTAAATTCAACAAAAAAAAAATGGTTAACTAACAATATCGTTAATTTTGTTAAACTAAACTATATTGATGGTATTTTCAAACAAGAGGTGATTGTTATTTTAATTAATAAAAAGTTGTCGTACAACAAAACAAACATTAACTTAAAAAATAGATGAATAAGACTATTATTTTTTTCGTCTGACTATTATTTTGTTGAATTCTGTCAAATTAAACTAGATAATAATATATTTTATTTTTAAATATTATCGAATTGTAATTCTAACCCAGTATTAGTTCGCTGGTAGACAAACCAATATTATTGTCGTCTTCTAGAAGTTCTAAAAGAATTACCATAAAATTTGCTTGCTTACCACGTAGTCTATTACAGAAATTATTCCCAGATGACGCCACATACAAATCACTGACAATAATCAATCATGCATTATCTTATACTCTTATGAATTTATAGAAATTTAATAACATGATTGCAATGTTCAAATTTTCTCAGGGATCACCGATAAATATGTTAGTAGCAATTGAAAAACTTATTGAAAGAATAATATATGATCAACTAATGGATTTTATCGCAGAAAATAATATATTAACGCCTAATCAATCCGGTTTCCGAAAGATGCATAGTTCTGACACAGCAGTTCAGAATGTTTTATATGATTGGAAACATAATTTAGATAACAGCATTGTAACTGAAGCTGTTTTCTTAGATTTGAAACGTGCTTTTGAAACTGTTGATAGAAAAAGACTTATTACTAAACTTAGTAGTTATGGGATTAGGGAATTAGCATTGGACTGGATTGTAGACTATCTGGATAATAGAAAGCAGGTAACAAAAATTAATGAAATCGTCTCAACAGAAACAACTAACATACATATGGGGTTCCACAAGGAAGTACATTGGGTCCATTGCTGTTTTTAATTTATATAAATGACATAGTAGGGGTAATTAAAGACTGTCAAATACACTTGTTTGCCGACGATACATTAATATACTTCTGCCACAGCAATTTAGAACATCTCGTTAATACGTTAAATAATGAGCTATATAATGTCTATAAATGGTTGAATCTTAATTTACTTAAACTAAATATAAATAAAACTAAATTTATGTTAATTAGTAGTAACACAGTATACAACGAATTTAAGAGTGGCAATTATAAAATAAACGTTGGTAATTCTGATATTGAGACAATAGATAGGATTAAATATCTGGGTTTTATAGTGGACAGAAATCTGAATTTTAAAGAACATGCTATGTATATCATTAACAAAATTTCCAAAAATATAAATTTTTTGTCAAGATTGGCACCATTTTTAACTCAATGGTCAAAAATTACTGTTTATAATACGCTTATATTGCCCCATTTGACATTTGGCTCTTCAGTATTATACCTCATTAATAGAAATGAATTAAATAGACTGCAAAAGTTGCAAAATAGAGCTATGCGTATTATTTTAAATGTTCCTAAGGATACCCCAATTAAAACAATGCTGCGCTCTCTTGATTGGCTGTCTGTCGAGTATTATATAGAATATCAATCGATGATACTAATATATAAAATGAGAAATAGTCTTACACCGAAATATTTGACAGATAAGTTAGTTGAGAACACGAGTGTTCATAATTATAATACAAGGACGAGAAATGAATTTCATGTAATGACAAAAAATAAAAAAACGTTCTGAAAGGTCTATTTTTCACAAGGGTGTACTACGTTACAATGAACTCCCCGAAACGATAAAAAACAAAACATCACTGGTAAGGTTCAAAACAAGTTTAAAAGTACATCTGCAGGATGAATGCTACACACGATTTTAATTTATATATATTAATATTTTGACTTATATACTTTTATGTCTGTAATTGTATTAGTAAGTTATTATTAATTTTATCATTAGTGATATTTGTTAATGTATTGACGTGCATATACACCTACATATTGTTTCCTTTTATATCGTATATGTTTATTATTACTGTTTTTTTTTGTACAAAAAAAAATTAGCTATATGCTAAATAAAGAGATTTAAAGAGATTTATTATATTTGGATGGATCTTATAAACGATTTCTAATCTTTGGTTTGGGTGGTCTGATGTCTCAATACTGAGATTTTGGCTAACCAAAAAAAACTTCATCATACAATAAAGTGTAGATCATCCTAAAAATTAGTGATGGGAATAATCGAGATATTTCAATATTCGATTATTTTTAATCAAGATATTTTGATAATCGACTAATATTAGTAGTACTAATTTTAGTAGTATAGAGCCCTACAATAAATACCTATTTCAAATTTAAAATACTACTTTTATATAATTGCATACAAATTAAATATGTACTTATTTATTAAAATTAAAAAACAGTTTGTTTTTACTTGCGTATTGAGCAGTGTGCTTGCAGTGCTAACTGATTACTTTTTTATATCCCTATCCATCAAAACCATTCCAACTTCGAAACCTAGAGAATAATCGACTCGCCGCCGTCACATTCATCGAGTGAATCCAACAAATTTTCTTAGTACTATACTAATGTAAGTATATACTAATTTCAGTCATCCCGAGAATAACAAAATAATCGACTTTCGGTCGTCATCGCATTCATCGAGCATAGATGAACAATTTTCTCAGTACTACTAATTTTAGTATATACTAATTTTCAGACTCATAATCGATTATCTCGAGACATTTTAATATTCGACTAATTCGAAAAATTAGTTGGTGAACAAAAAACAAAGTCGTACTATTTAATTGTAGACCAAATTGAAAATGGTTAGTGAACATAAAAAAATGTCATTGTACTATTTAATTTGTTACAAGAAGATATGATTATTAAATTGTTATTTGTTTACGAAAACAAATAAAGTTGTATGACTATTCTTTTATGATTGATTTAACTATGAAACTAGATAGGCGCGATTTCATGCTCTTTTTGGTTGAATTTACCTATCATTTTCTGTAATAAAAGTTGTTCAGAATTGCCTAAAAAGCTTGAATCAAAAGTTTTTATCAAAGCTGAAGATATGCTAAACGTGCAAATAGAAAAAAAAAACTTGCAAATTACGTGACTACTTTATAGTTCCATTTTTCAAACAAAATTGTCACAGCATGCTCTTAAAAATGTATAGTATTTTGTCTATCCACTTTAAGAATGAAGTACTTCTGAGATAAATTTACATAGCCATTCTTTTAAAACAGAATAATACCGAACCGAGACCAGACTAGTTCATCATAGGTTGCAAAGAGTCGACTAATGTGTGAACGTACCTCATGTTGTGGCCAATAATAATTCATTCTTAGAGTGAATGAACATAAAACCCATTAAAATATTTTTGACCTTGAGAAGTTTTTTAAAACAAAATTTCAATATTATTTAATTTGACCAAATTTTGGATTAAAGCTTTCTGAACCTCTTTTGTTAGTAAAATTTTCTGATAGAAAATGCCCAATATGATTTTTCGATTTTTTTCATTCAACGTAGTATAGCATTTGGCTTTGTATTTGAAGGGGAAAAAGTCATTTGGCCATAAGTAGACTCAAATTTGTTCTATTTTTGAGGAAAATTTGGTTCGAATCGGATGAAGAAAAAAAGTTATAAGGGTGTTAACACTCAAGTGGAACACGCTTCTGTTGAATTGTTATTTGACATTTGTCATCCATAGCCTATAATTTTCATAGATTAAGAGTGTACATATCAATTGTGAATGCTTCTTCTCTTCATTATAAGTTCTCAAAAATCTTTGTTTTAATCATTATCTTAGAATTTGAGGAGCGCAACTTATTGATTGGTTTGTAATGGAGACTCTAATACGTCTAAATACTATTTTTTGGTGATTTTTGATTATCGAAATGTTGTCTGACTAGTTAGGTACTGCACTCAATTTGTCTGATATTAATTTTCTCTACATTTGGGCAACTTATTTTATCATGTCCAACAGTTTTCAGACGAGATGCTGTGATACCATTGAGTGAAATTCGTTAACATTTTCGAAATGCGGTGAGACATTTTCTGAAAATTGATTTTTAGTATCAACTGACCCAAATTTACTTATAACAATGATTTTCAGATGGGATGCTATAATATTTTTTGTCTCATTTTTTTTTCAAAGCAATCTCCTAAGTACGCGCTGCGCTATCGGCGACTGAAAAACTGTACTCGGTATCTCAGGATTATCATCTAACTACACTCCGAAAATCAGACGGGATGCCGTGATACAGTTTGGTCAAATTTGTTGACACTTTTTTAAATGCGCTCAGGTCAGAAGCTGATGTGCGCAAAATATCTGAAATTCGTATTTTTTGGTCCAATGTCATCTAATCTATCGATTTTATATGATTTTGGTTGAGATGAGACAAAAATTTTGGTCGTGGGCTCTCGTTTTATTATACGTCGATGAATCTGCATGATGCACACTTTGCACATACTATAAAAGATAGACAGACATATGATCTCACTGGCTTTTTTGTAGAAAATCCTCTACAACTTTATTGTCTACAATTTTTTTAATATGTTTTACCATCTTGGTGTTTTCATTTTAATGCGGGTATTGCCTTCCATATATGAAGGATTGGCCGCCATTTTGGAGGCGCCATATTTTACAAATTTTGGAGGTTAGGAAAGGTACTCTCTACCCCCATGCCAAATTTCAAGTTCCTAGCTCATCGGGAAGAACTGAAACAATTCACTGAACAGATAAATATAGGTAAAAAAAAACAAAAAACAAAGATTGTTACACTCTGCTTCATAATACACAGAGATGAATGACTGTTTTCTAAGACTTCCAAAGCACCGCAAATAAATCAGTGGAAACGACTAATGGAGTCCCAATGGGCACACTTACGTGATAACGGTTAAAAGACGTTTATAATTTAAGCAGTTCTACCGACATGCTAAAGGTAACGTTTGAGAAACGAAAAAGTTTTTCATTTCTTACTACATATATGGCGATTCAAACGTTTTATTTAAAAAAAAAAGAAACATATTTTTTACAAAGCTAAAATAACCGTTGTTTCCAACTTACTAAATGCAAGGAAATATTAAATTCACAGGTGAAATAGATGGCAGAAGATTACGTTTTTTTATGAATCTATATCAACACTTAAAATTCAGTTGTAAAATTTTATATTTAAATAAAACTTATTAATTACGTTACTCCTACACACGTTCCCAACCAGTAGTGGAAGGGATTACTGAAATAACACGTTTTAACCAGAACGTTTCTTTTACTGATATATTAACATTTAATACATGTTCATAATATGAGAAGTTGTAACAACCCGCTAAATGGAACGTTTGTGAAACGAGAAAATGAAACGTTTTTTATTGCAAGTATCTAATATAGCAATTGAAATATGTTTTATTTAAAGGAAAAAACATTTTTATACTATATAATAACTGCTGTTTTCAACTTATTAAAATGACATTCTAAATCCAGAGGTGAAATAAACAATATACCCAGTGAGAACACCATAGTTAAAAAAACGTTAAAATAACATTGCCTTGGTTGAAATAACGTTAATGGTTAAAAAATCAACGTTTTTTTTTAAACGCCTTTTCAACTGAACATTTTTTAAACGTTAATGTAACGGCACAAAATAACCTAATGTGTTAAAATTACTATTAAGAAACGTTAAACTAATATGTTGGGTTAATGTTTATCTTTAACGTCCTATAAACGGCAAAAATCCTCTAAAAATAAATTGTCTGTGAAATTACAGCGTGATTTTCACGTTAACATATTACCATTGAACAATTTAATTTTTTACGTGTTTTTAATGTTAGACATGAATGATAAATACACGATGTGTTAAAAATAAACGTTACTGTAACGTTCAAAGTTAAGTGTTTATCAACAATTGTTTTAAACATTTTAATTGCGTAAAATTTTACTGAATATATGGTTATAAACAACATATAAAAAACGTTTTCTTTATACGAGTTTTAAACGTAAGATATTAACGAAAAATGAATCATGCCTTAAGACATAACGTTATTTTAACATATTCAGTGAATTATTAAATAACGTATATTTTTCCTAAAAACGACAAAAATTCACCAAAAATAAATTATCTGTGAAATTCCAGCGTGATTTTCACGTTAACATATTACTGTTTAACAATTTAATTTTTTGCGTGTTTTCAATGTTAGAAATGAATGATGAATACGCCATGTGTTAAAAATAAACGTTACTGTAACGTTCAAAATTAAATGTTTATCAAAGTTTGCTTTTAAACATTTTAATTAGGTACGTAAAATTTTACTGAATATATGGTTATAAATAACATGGAAAAACGTTTTATTTAGACGAGTTTTAAACATAAGATATTAACGAGAAATTAATCATGCCTCAAGACATAACTTCTTTTAACATATTCCGTTAATTATCAAATAACGTGTATTTTTACAGTCCTAAAAACGACAAAAATTCGCTAAAAACAAATTATCTGTAAAATTCAAGCGTGATTTTCACGTATACATATTAATGTTTGACAATTTAATTTTTTACGTGGTTCTAATGGTCGAAATGAGTGATAATACATGTGCTAAAAATTAACGTTACTGTAACGTTCAAAGTTAAATACTTATCAACGTTTGTTTTAAACGTTTTAATTGCGTAAAATTATACTGAATATGAGGTTACAAAAATTAATCATTCCTTAACACATAACGTTATTTTAACTTATTCAGTGAATTATGAAATGACGTAAATTTTTAACGTTCTGAAAACGACAAGAATGCACTAAAAATAAATTTGCCGTGAAATTGAAACGTGATTTTCACATTAACATATTATTGTTTAACAATTTAATTTTTTACGTATTTTTAATGTAAGAAATTAATGATAAATATGGCATGTGTTAAGAATGGACGTTACTTTAACGTTGAAAGTTAAACGTCTATCAATGTTTGTTATCAACGTTCTAATTGGGTAAAAACGTATTGGAGACTATAACATTACAAATAACATATATATTGAAACGTTTTGTTTAGACGAGATTTAAAGATGTTGATGAAAAATTAATCATGGGATAAAATATAACGTTATTTTAAAGTATTTAGTGAATTATTAAATAACGTTTATTCTAAGCGTTTTTGTTGACTGCAAAATTATACTGAAGATAAATTGTGAAAATCAAATGCAATTTTCACATTAACATATTAATTATTTAATTATTTAAATTTTTACGTGTTTTTAACGTAAGGAATTAATGAAAAATATACCAGATCAATAAGCTAAACGTTATTTTAAAATTTAAAGTTAAATGTTTACCAACGTTAGTTTTGAGCGTTTTAATTGGGTAAATATTAACTGAAATGTAACATTATAAATTTAAAATGATAAAACATTATAACGAATTCAGTTAATTATTAAATAACGTTAATTTTTGACGTTCTGGAAAAGACAAAAATCCACTAAAAATATATTTCCCGTAAAAGTCGAATGTGATTTTCAGGTTAACATATTTAAATTTTAAATATTTAAAATAAATTTGTGTGAAAATCAAATGCAATTGTTACGTTAACATATTAATTATTCAATGATTTAAATTTTTACGTGTTTTTGACGTAAGAAATGAATGACAAATATACCATATCTTAAAGCTAAATGTTATTTTAAAGTTTAAAGTTAAATGTATTAAATTTTGAATGATAGACGTGTATGACCATTAATGAAACTAGTGTGATAAAATCACTCTGCTCCGCCTCCTGGTTAACTTCACAAGCGTTTCGTTATATAATGTTCATATCAAACTAGTATCATTAATAACTCTTATTTATTGAAGTTACATTATATACAATGTTAAAATAACTGATGCTTTCCACTTATTAAAATACACTGACGTTCTAAATCTACAGGTAAAATAAATGGTAGATGTTGACGGTTTTTTAACGTTTTTCTACTCATCTATCTTAATGCATAAAATTTGCCTACTTACCACGTAGTTGTTGCAGAAGTTATTTGTAGATGGCGACACATACAGACCACTGGCAATAATTTGCCATACTTTAGCTTATGGTCTTATGAATTTATAGAAATTAAAAAACATAAATTGCAATGTTCAAATTCTTTCAGGGAACAACGGTTTATTTGGACGGATTTTATAAGGATCAGATTAAAGATCATTATTTTGTCGCTCGGCTGAGATAGCATAAAAGTGTTGTGCTATTTGTTCAATAGGTTAGGCACCCACCCAGGTTTTATGATAAAACCAGTGTGCTTAACCTATTAATTGACCATTGATCTACATGACGACTCGTCCTGTAACTCATCATATATTTGAAAATGCGGACCTCCTAGAGCCAGTTTAATTTCGTTTAATTAACATGTAAGTTAATTAGTAAATATTTAACGTTAATTAAACCTTTAATAACGTTGATACCTACGTTAAATTGTAATTATATTACAATGATAAAAAGACGTTAAAAAAACGTGATTATTTATGTTATATGCCTTTTATAAACCATCAATAATAAGGCTAATATCGACGTTAAATTATAGTGTTGCTACGATAAAAAATAACGTTAAAAGTTACGTTAAAATCAACGTTGTTTAGCAGGACATTTGTACGTAAAATTGACGGTACACTATAATGGTTATTCAACTAGAAGATATATCGTTTTACTAACGCTAATATCAACGTTAAATTATAGTGGTATTACGACGAAAAAAAACCGTTAAAAGTTACGTTATGAACAACGTTGTTTAGCGGGACATTTGTACGTAATATCGACGGTGCACTAAAATGGTTATTCAACGCATGGTTATCGTTATAAAAAACGTTTTTTTAACGATTGTGTTCTCATTGGGTATGTTCAAATTCACTCAGGAAACATTGACTTTTTGGATGCTTATAATCAGGTTAAAGATCATTATTCTGTGGCTGGACCAAGATGGCATAAAAGTTTTATGCTATCAGTATAATAGGTTAAGCACCACTGGTTTTGTGATAAAACCAGTGTGTTAACCTACTTATTGTCTATTTATCTACATGGCGGCTCATCACACATTGGAGAATGGAGATCTCCTAGAGCTTGTTTAATATTGTTTAATTAACATACATAATTAGTGAAAATTTAACGTTATTTAAACCTTTAATAAAACGTTTATATTCTACGTTTACTTACGTTTCGTTTGTTAAATATTAACGAATATTTATCGCTTTTTTAATAGTCGTGTACAATGTTATTTAATCATTATTTATAATGATTAAAAGACGTTTATATTTGGTTAATAAAAACGTTTCTTCACGCGACACTTTTTCGTTGAATCAACGCGTTTCTAAAAAACCCTATAGCAATGTGTGGTTTTCAGTCCTTTTTTAACGTTTTGTAAACGTATGGGTGCCCATTGGGGTACCACTTACATGAAATGTTTACATTTTTAGGTTTTAATCAATTCTTTGAACTTTATATACAGATGAGTTATACTAAAAGTACATTTTTTCTGACATTTAGTAAATTGTATAATTTTTTGTAAAAGCTGGTTATACAAAGGGAAATTTTTTATTTGAAACTATAATGTATGTTTGGTCTATTGAAAGAGAAATGATTGGTTTGCGTAGTTGTGAAAATTAGACATCGGCTTTGAATACGAAACTTTGGACATTTTAATTTATACAAGTCTTTCATGTGGTGCTTTTAAAAATCAATAAGGATATCTTCCTAGAAAACACCAACAAACATTATACCTTTTAAGGGTGGCGGTGCCGTGCTTAAAAAATTGATTTCGTAATTCGACAATTTCTCCTATATCCCTGAACCGATTGAAAAATTATTTGATAGGCTTTTAGAGAAAACTTGATAGAATGACACCAGACTATTGAAAGCAATAAAAAATTTTTTTTTTGATTTTCGCACGAGAAAAAAATTTTTCCTTCTTTAGTTTTCAATAGCCTAGTACCATTCTACAAGGTTGTTCAGGGATGTAGGAGAAACTGTTGAATTACGTTCACCGAACCGCCCACCTTAATAGCATCATATTTACTTAAATCTGCCCACATCAGTAAAATAAAACTGAATTTGGACCAAACCCGGAACAAATTTGTAACAAGCTAATTTCTTCGAAGTTGTATTCTAGGGCTATCCAGGAGTCTCTGACTGAAAATCCCAAAAAATCCGCCGTGCAGAAATAAAGAAAAATGATCCGCCACGTTGAAATTTGGCACTTTAGGAAAAAAGTAAAGAGGCAAAATTTTGAGAGAAAGAGCTAAGCTTCAATATGGAATAAATCGGTTAAATATTAACAAAATTGTGATTGTCAAAATGACAGATTCTCTTCAAAAAAGGGTATTTTTTGTATTGTAACACCCTAAGAATGTAACAATAGTTAACAAAAACTTTTGTTGGTAATACTAATTAAACATGATTTATTTAAATATGAAATAAAACATATACCCGTTAGTTTGTTTGACGATATTTTGTTTCAAAAAACAACAAAATCATCTTTTTTTTTTCTTATTTTGATAAAAAACTTACACCAAGTCCAACTTTGCTTGAAAGTGCTAAACAATTTGTAATAGACGGGGGGTTTCTCCTTAGAAAAGTTGTGTGGCAACGCCCGGCTCAATGTAAAGATATTGTTCATCAGTGTGTTTCATGTGTTCGTTATCATTATGGTTTAAATTGCATTATTATTTTCAATGGCTATTCTAATGAAAGCACTTCCGTTAAATTTACAGAATATCAAAGACGAGCTAAAAATGCATTTCAGAAAGAAATTAATATTGACCCACAAAAGAGTAGTAGGGATATCTCAAAACGAATTTTTAGCATCAGTGTCAAATAAACACTTCTAACATCAAATTTCAATCAAAATAATATCACAGTCAAATGTGTGGATGCAGATGCTGATTACTTAATTGTAAAAGCTGCTATTAATTGCTCAGCAGATATGTGTAACCCTGTTATAGTCATTAGTCAAGACACAGACTTAATAACGTTACTTATTGAGCATTGCAAAACAAAAAATGTATACATGATGAAACCCGGTGATTGAGGTAAATCTGATAAATAATTTGCAAGTTACGTTCAGAACTAAGTGAAAATGTAGTAAAAAATACATTTGCAGGTGCCATATTCGGATGCGATACTACCTCTGCATTCTATAACAATGGCAAAAACAGTATTTTCAGTTTTAGAAAGTAATAATGAACTAAGTAATAGCCTATTAATTTTCAAAAGTTTTGCTGAAGCAAATCAGTTTGCAGTAACTGGGGAAGAATTTATTTTAAACTAACAGTTTAAATGATTACAGGTTCGTTAGGAATAGTCAGATTTTTGCAAGGCATATTTTCCAGCACTTCCGATGCCACTAAATATCATACTTACAGAGTGTATTGGCAAATTCAAGTCTGGTTAGGTGACAATCTAGAACCAATAAAAACAGTACAAAAGTGTGCCCCTGATTTCATTTTAAATATTTTATTCTGTGGTTGCAAGAAAAATTTCAAACATTCTTGAAAATGTAAAAAATATAACCTTAAGTGCAGTACCAGCTGTGTAAATTGCATTGGACAGGACTGTGACAATGCGTCAGAGAATGAGGCTAGTTTTTAGTTAAAACTCATATTTGAGAGTTTTTTATGCTTATTTAATTTATTCATGCTTTTTAAAGAGTTTATAGTTTATTTTTTCATTATTTATGAGTTCTGTTATCGTGTTTGTTTTTAGAATGGATTTTATTTTACGAATGTATTACTTTAATTAATTAGTATTACCAGTAATAATTGTTGTTGCCATTTGTTGCATTTTATGGTATTAAAATACAAGAAGTATTCTTTTTTTATACAAATCTGTCATTTTGACAACTGTAACTTTGCTAATATTTAACCGATTGCAAAAAACTTTATATCACATTAAAATTAGCTCTTTCTCTCAAAATTTTGCCTCTACTTTTTTTTCCTAAAGTGTCATCCGTGCTATTACAGATTAAAGGAAAAAAGTAGAGGTGCAACGGATATCCGGTTACTATCCAGTATCCAGCCTATCCGGCCACTTTATTACTATTCGGCTGGACACCAGATAGTGACCTGATATCCGGGATATTTAAAAAATAAAAAGTGGAATAAAAAATGAAACAGTTTTATTTTACTGATTGGAGTTAGTATACCACCATCAGTGGCGGCTCGTCGGGGGAGGCAGGGGATGCTGAGCCTCCCTTTGGAAGAAGCAGCATATATTCCAATCTTCCAAAAATTCGTTGTACTACCTCGGGGGTGGTGAGGAAATGTACAATTGTAATCATATTGCAAGTTAATTGTCTTTCAAAATATCAAGCCTCCGCCACTGACCACCATGCGTAAGGGTCACTATTACTTTGAAGTTTGAATCAGTCCTCCTTTCAAATAATAATCTCATTGGCCATTGAAGTTTTCTCCGAAACGTTGTCATTAAAGATGGGATTTAGCAAAATAAGAGGGAGATGCGTGTTTATTTTTGATTTATTATAAATATTTAAGAAACCAAACATAGTATAATCTTTAAAACTATTTTAGATACTTGCTATTGTTCTAACGCGATCAAATATACAGGGTCCGCCACTTAAAACTCCCCAGACTCTAACTTCCTTTTTAAATCACTCTGCATGCATATTTAAAGGTGTTAAAAATATCTACAATTTGATGTGCCGAACATGGTCGTAGCTTAAAAAATAAGGAAGTTACAAGTCTGGGGAGTTTTAAGTGGCGGACCCTGTATATGTATATATTACTTCCCATTTTTTTTCTTGTTTTCTGTTGTATCTCAATATTGCAGTTTGTCAATGAAAATAGTTCCTAATTCCATTATTAGAGCATGGCATTTAACTATATACAAAATTTATGATAAAAATTGTAGATAGTTGTATTCCTTAGAGCAATTTTAAAGATTATATCATTTATGACTTTTTAAATATTTATAATAATCCGAAAATAAACGCATATTTCCCTCTCACTCTGCAAAATTCTATCCTGAACGCTACTATTTCCTGTACCAACAGTTTCAAAAAGTGTTGTGAATATCAGCATATCTCTTTCGTTGTTACTGGAAGGAGAAGAACCACTTTCACTATCACTGCTTGAATATAAATTTATCACAACTATTTTTTAAAGCCTATAGCAAAGTAATTTGACGGGATTTTTCAGCCTGATTTTTATCGAAAAAACTTGTTTTAAATCTGAAGTCTCGAAGAGTTGCTAGTAAGTAATTTTTGTCGAGGTTCACAAAACGTGTTTTCAATCCAATTTTCAATGTAAGCCAGATAGTTGGCCGGATATCGTATCCGATACAAGAAGTACGCCGGATATCCGGTATTCGGTATCCGGCCAAAACACTATGTTGCATCTCTAGAAAAAAGTGCCTAATTTCAACATGGCGGCGCATTTTTTTCTGTAGGGTAGATTTCTTGGGATTTTCAGTCAGAGACTCCTGGATAGCCATAGAATACAATCCTGAAGAAATCAGCTTGTTATAAATTTGTTCCGGGTCAAGTTTTAATATTACTGTACTAACAACAAAGTAACAAACTATCAGTTCAAAAATAATGTATGATGTATGATGGTCTATAATAAAGAGACTTGTAGATGGAGCCTTTTCTAACATCTAATATGTTCACAATTACGTTATCTACTCTAGGAGCAGGGAAAATTGTTCACGGTTTGTTAAAAGTACATATAAAGCTGGGTTTCCTTAATTCTAGACATCCAAGTTACAAAAAATTAATAAGAAAATCAATACTTCAACTATAAATAAACTTATTCAGCTGTACATAGAAACACAAAATCTATCACAGCTAGACAAAATTATTGTAACAATTTTGGCTATCAAGCACTAGTTTTATGTCCTGCTTAAATTATTATCTAACTTGAATTTATTTCCATACAGTAACATAACTTGCAGATGGCATTAACCTGTATATCATTTTTATTAAGAGTGTGGTGTGCAAGGCAACTAGATCAGTCCTAAATTCTGTGCATATACGAGAAACGCCTGCCGTAGCTATAATAATAATAATAATTATTATTATTATTATTTATTTATCACGTGCTGTTACATAAGAACATATGCGAAAGTCAACAAAAAGTAAAATTACATGTAGCTACACAAATAATGGTCAAATAAACACATACCCAAATTTAAAAGATATATAACATCATAAATATAAAATATTTAAACAAACTCATTGATGTAGTAAACAGATTTTTCAATTAGGTATTGTTCTACCCAACAAACACAAAAATTGCGGCCCCTAAATGAGCCATTATAGTGATCAATGGCTTTCTTATGGCATAATAAATTATATGCAGGCGTACTGTAACTTTATGGTGATATGAATTTCAACTTATAACCAGAAATAGTCAATTATTGTGCAATCATAAAAAATGCTGTTACAGTTTATACGTTGATGGTACTTTTATGGTAATATGCAGGCTAATATTAAAGTACCGCATATAATTTTTTACCCAAAGGGTCAGCGAAGGTAATTCAGAAATTAAATGATTACGCATGCACACTGTGTAACATGAAAAATCTCTCGAGGACATCACCGAGCAGCATCCGTCATTTGCTTTTTCGGTGTATGCTTGACCTGCACGTTAAAATTTGTGTAAGTTAACTTTGGGGTTTGGACAGTTTGTTAAGTCTTTTAAGTACCTATTTAGTGTAACAAAGTGTGTTGTGATCTTATATGGTTGATGTGATTATAATTACAGCGTGATTATGGAAAAACAGTAAACTAAAGTTCTTCATCAGCCAGTTCACATCATGTCTCTTTCAAATAAGTGTTTTATATAAAAGTTGGTTAAAGTCCTGCATCTCAACAGCAAGCCTATAATATTAATAAAAGATTATTATTTTCTTAAGAATTTTATATTTTAGTTTTGTTGTCATATAAATTTTATTGTTTTAACTTTCTTGTTTATAATAAATATTTTATTGTTAGCTTAAAACTTATTTTGCTCTTATTGATACCTGACATTTCCAAACTTCTGAATTCGCAAAATATCAATAATAACGACATTGTTTGATCTGGTATCTAACACTTTTTACTGTTTGTTGGGTATTTTGTCACAGTAAAAAATATTTAAAAATTTTGAAGTAAGAAACCTTCGCGCCAAAAGGATCAGACAGAGGCTGGTTTTTAATACTACTAGTACAAAATGTCTCATATCTAAAAATATATGAAGTGAAACAAAAATGTTAAATGGCTATTCAAAAAATTAAATTGAAAGCTGTTAACATTTCGAAAAATATGAATATGCCAAAAATAATTAATTACAAACAATATTTTTTTCAATATTGGATTATAATACCTTTATAACGTAGGTATATATTTTGCTAACTTATTGGGTTCTCCTATGTAAATGTCACATAAAAAAATTATATACCAGAATCTAATAAGTTATGCAAAATATATGGCTGCTTGAAAGTGTTCCAATAATCCAATATATTGAAAAATGTGTGAGATTACAGGCAAAAATATGCTGACCAAAAGGTGGCATCATCAGGGGTTCGTTGATGGCCCATTAATGTACACTGTTGGCAAATTGAAGATGGCCAGTTGCTGGCCAGTGGGACATTTCGCTTCGGGTCCGTTTATGCCTTTCCATAAAATTACCAATTATGATAATGCCAGTGATGCTGCACATGACCATATTACCATTTGCTGGGTAATAGTATTCTTAAACATATGTATATGTCTAGTTTGTCTGTCAGTACTTTCTTTGCACTTGCACCAATCTGAGAGATCAAAATACTTCACCACATTGAAATGAAATGCACCTCATGCCTCAACAAGCGATATGAGGTAGGTCCGATTGAAATAATTTCCAGTTGGCATTACTAACACAAGAATATTAAAAGTATAGTGTATTTTTGAATTGCACATTTCACAATGCGCAATTTGATTTATTAATTAATATACTCTTTACAAATATAAGAATGACGACTACATTGCATTTGATCAGCGTATTTCTAAAAAACCGCTGCCCAAGGAATTACTACTTCCACATCCAGATTTTCTATCCAAGTCACTCACAACGAAAAAATTTTGTATGTGGAAATAATTATTTATGGAACTTCAATAATATAATATTTGAAATCCTCTACCTCAAAAACCAATAAAACGATACCACACATCGGTAGTGCGTTGGGGGTGGTGATAAGGCGGTGGTAGTAGGGTGGATGAAGTAAAAAAATATTTTGAGATTTCTGGTTCTTGTACACACACTAAATCACAATTTTTTTTCATCCCCTATTCATTCACATTCTAAGCCTATTTGAACAATACAAATTTAAAAAAATTTTTTTGTCATTACTATACTTCCACTGGATGTGGAAGTAATTGTAAATATTGGTCGTAGGGATAATTATCCTCGCATTTTGAGTCAACGTTTTGCATGGTGGTAATCAGGATAAGTTGTAGAATGTAACACAACAGATCATAGTTTACTTCAGACCATATTTCGGTCCAGTACGGACCGTCCTTTTAGAGTGGGATAACTGTGCCATTACTGCGCATTAGAAAAACAAGGATAGTCTGACTTTTCATCGCTGCACTCATGTCGCGCCTAAAAGCAGAATATGAGGGAACCTTAGGCGTGTTTTATTGCTAGTTCGAATGTACTACTACGAGTAGCAAATTTTAGGTGTCAATAAAACGCTTCATCAATGTTGCCACAAGTGCTTCAGTGATTTAGCAAAATGTACCAAGTTACTGTAAATATCCACGAATAAGAATAACCCTATGCATAAGAAAAAACTAAATGCACAGTACAGGTACAAGCTCTAACTTCTCTTTGGCTCTTACATTATGAATCGACATAATAAGCTGTTGCTTATAGAGCTGCTGCTGCTGGAATTGCTAATTTATCTAATCTATCTTATTATATAAATATATCTTGTCATCCAATTCGTGGATTTCCAAATTCAAATGATTATCTATTTTTTTTTTAGAATCTTTATTACACTCATTTTGTACATATTTTAATAACTTCAATAAGTAGTTTCAGTTTCTTATTAATTATTTTGTATTTTAGTTACTTTTGGTTTTATGACCAGTGATTCTACTCTTTCCACGATCAAATTCGGTCGTAAGAAAAGTAGCAAAAGTGGAAAGCATAGTGGTCAATAAAACGGCAGGATGCGTTCCTACTTCTATGAGTAGTAGATTTCTGGGGTCAATAAAACTCGCCTCTTGTACTCTACTTGGATTGTAGTTCTTGTTTTTTTTTTATACAGACGAGTGTTTCATATATTAAGTTAATACAACTTAATAAAATGCTATTTTTTGTAAATGTGTCACTTTTTCGAATTACTTGGTCATGTCTATCATTATCATTAACTACAGAATTCAAATTTGGATCTACCATTTCATCTTCTGCTTGTATTTTAAAACCTTAACCGAGATTTTGGTTTTTCTCCTTAAGTGAAAACTGAATACTTGGGCTTTGATTGGTTATATTCATGTTGAGGTCATAATCCTTTGGTTCCATTTTTGACGTGTTATTGAAAATTTCATTCTTCTCATTAACTGATTCACTTTCTGGAATTTCTGACACACTACTACTGCTAAAGATAAATATGGCATTTTTTGCAGCAACTGAATTACAGTTATTATTCGTTCTAAAACTCAAAGTTGGTTTCAGTATTTCGTCTTTTGCTTGTGCTATAAAGCTGTCATGGTACCTTTGTTCGTCAGAAATATGTAAAGCCTTTTCCATTTCATATTCTTCATCAACTGATTCACTTTTTGTATCTCTTGATAAAATATTACTACTAGCAGATGTAACATTTTTCGCAGTTTCCGAATTAAAGTTATTATCAAAATTCTAAAGTTCAAATGTGAATTTCTTCGAATGTCTTCTGCTTGTGTTGTAAATCCTTAATGGGAACTTTGTTCGTCAGAAATATATAATGCTTTCTCCGTTTCATATTCTTCATTGACTGATTCACTTTTTGCATCTCCTGATAAACTATTACTACTGGCAGATGTGACATTTTTCGCAGTTACAGAATTATAGTCATTATCAACTCTAGAGCTCAAAATTAGTTCCAGTACTCCGTCTTTTGATTGTGCTGTAAAACTCTCATGGTACCCTTGTTCGTCAGAAATATATAATGCTTTCTCGTTTTCATATTGTGATATTTTTCGCAGTTATCGAATTATAGTTATTATCAACTCTAGAATACAAAGATAAATTTTTTATTTTGTCTATTGCTTGTGTTATAAAACTTCCATGATACCTTTGCTCACCAGAAGTAAGTACTGCTTTCTCATTTTCATTTTGATCATTAAATGATTCATTTTTTGTTTCTTTCTATTAACTATTATTACTACTAGCATATGTAACATTTTTCGCAGTTACGGAATTATGGTTATTATCAACTGTAGAACTTAAAGTTGGTTCCAGCGTTTTGTCTTCTTGTCTCATCAACCTTCCATGGCACGTTTGTTTGTTACAAATACGTAATGCTTTCTCCTCTTGAGGTTTTTCATTCAGTGACTCACTTTTAGTTCATTGTTCTCATTTGGCATAAATATATGATGTGTTTTCTTCTTCAAATTCTTCACTACCTGATTTACTTTCTGTGTCCTTCCAATAAACTGCTATTTCTTGTAAATATGCCACTTTTCAGAATTACTGGGTCATACCTATTGTCAACTACAGAATTCAAATTTGGATCATCTTCTGCTTGTATTTTAAAACCTTAACCGAGATTTTGGTTTTCCTCCTTATGTGAAAAATTAATACTTCGATATATTATTAGCTCTAGAGCTCAAAATTGTTTTCAGTGTTTCGTCTTTTGCTTGTGCTAAAAAATTGTTCGTCAGAAATATGTAATACTTTCACTATTGCATATTCTTCGTTAACTGATTCACTTTTTGTATCTCCCGATAAAGTATTACTTACCACTGGCAGATGTAACATATTTCGCAGTTTATGAATTATAGTTATTATTAATTTTAAAGCCCAAATGTGAATTTAGTATTTCGTTTTCTGCTTGTTTTGTAAAGTCTTCATGGTATCTTTGTTCGTCAGAAATATATAATGCTTTCTCCTTTTCATATTTTTTATTGACTGATTCACTTTCTGTATCTCCTGATAAACTATTACTACTGGCAGATGTGACATTTTTCGCAGTTACAGAATTATATTCATTATCAACTCTAGAGCTCAAAATTTGTTCCAGTACACCCCCGTCTATTGCTTGTGCTATAAAACCCTCATAGTACCCTTGTTCGTCAGAAATATATAATGCCTGCTCGTTTTCATATTCGTCATTGATTGATTCACTTTTTGTATCTTTCGATAAAGTATTATTACTACTGGCAGATGTGACATTTTTCGCAGTTATCGAATTATAGTTATTATCAACTCTTGAATACAAAGGTGAGTTTTTATTTTGCCTATTGCTTGTATTATAAAACTTCCATGATACCTTTGTTCACCAGAAGTAGGTACTGCTTTCTTATTTTCATTTTGATCATTAAATGATTCACTTTTTGTTTATTCCCATAAACTATTTTTACTACTAGCAGATGTAACATTTTTCGCAGTTACGGAATTATAGTTAATATCAACTCTAGAACTTAAAGTTGGTTCCAGAGTTTTGCATTTTTTGCAGCAACTGAATTACAGTTATTATTAGTTCTAGAACTCAAAGTTGGTTTCGGTATTTTGTCTTTTGCTTGTGCTATAGAGCTGTTATTACCTTTGTTCATCAGAAATATGTAATGCCTTCTCCATTTCATATTCTTCATCAACTGATTCACTTTTTGTATCTCCTGATAAAATACTACTAGCAGATGTAACATTTTTCGCAGTTTCCGAATTAAAGTTATTATCAAAATTCTAAAGTTCAAATGTGAATTTCTTCGAATGTCTTCTGCTTGTGTTGTAAATCCTTCATGGGAACTTTGTTCGTCAGAAATATATAATGCTTTCTCTGCTTCATATTCTTCATTGACTTCACTTTTTGCATCTTCTGATAAACTATTACTACTGGCAGATGTGACATTTTTCGCAGTTACAGAATTATAGTCATCAACTCTAGAGCTCAAAATTGATTCCATCCTTTGATTGTGCTGTAAAACTCTCATGGTACCCTTGTTCGTCAGAAATATATAATGCTTTCTCATTTTCACATTGTGATATTTTTCGCAGTTATCGAATTATAGTTATTATCAACTCTAGAATACAAAGATAAATTTTTTATTTTGTCTATTGCTTGTGTTATAAAACTTCCATGATACCTTTGCTCACCAGAAGTAAGTACTGCTTTCTCATTTTCATTTTGATCATTAAATGATTCATTTTTTTGTTTTTTTCCATAAACTATTATTACTACTACCATATGTAACATTTTTCGCAGTTACGGAATTATAGTTATTATCAACTGTAGAACTTAAAGTTGGTTTCAGCGTTTTATCTTCTTGTCTCATCAACCTTCCATGGCACGTTTGTTTGTTACAAATACGTAATGCTTTCTCCTCTTCAGGTTTTTCATTCAGTGACTCACTTTTAGTTCATTGTTCTCATTAACTGATTCACTTTCTAGAGTTTCTGACACATTACTACTGTTAAAGACAAATATGACATTTTTCGCAGCAACTAAATTACAGTTATTATTAGTTCTAGAACTCAAAGTTGGTTTCAGTATTTCGTCTTTTGCTTGTGCTAAATAACTGCCATAGTACCTTTGTTCATAAGAAAATTGTAACGCTTTCTCCATTTCATATTCTGTATCCCCTGGTAAAGTATTACCACTGGCAGATGTAATATTTTTCGCACTTTCGGAGTTAGAGTTATTATTAATTGTAAAGCTCAAATGTGAATTTAGTATTTCATCTTCTGCTTGTGTTGTAAAATTTTCATGGTAACTTTGTTCGTCAGAAATATATAATGCTTTCTCCTTTTCATATTCTTCATTGACTGATTCACTTTTTGTATCTCCTGATAAACTATTACTACTGGCAGATGTGAAATTTTTCGCAGTTACAGAATTATAGTTATTATCAACTCTAGAAGTTGGTTCCGGCGTTTTGCCTTTTTCTTGTGTTATCAACCTTCCATGGCACGTTTGCTTGTTACAAATACGTGATGCCTTCTCCGCTTCAGGTTCTTCATTCAGTGAATCACTTTTTGTATCTCCTAATAAACTATTACGACTGGCAGATGTGACGTGTTTTGTAGTTACCGAATTATAGTTATTATAAACTCCAGAACTCAAAATTGGTTCCAGGTGTCTCCTCATTTGCTTGTATTATAAAACTTCCATAGTAACTTATATATATTCTTCATATTCTTCATTAACTGATTCAATTTTTGTATCTTCTGATAAACTATTACTATTGGCAGATGTGACATTTTTCACAATCACTAAATTATGGTTATTATCAACAGTAGAACTCAAATTTGAATCCAGTGTTTCAACTTTTACTTGTGTTATAAAACTTTCATGGGACTTCTGTTCATCAGAAATATATAACGATCTCTCCTTTTCATAGTCTTCACTAAGTAATTCACTTCTTGTATCTTCCGATAAACCATTATTACTACTGGTAGCTGTGACATTTTTTGCAGTTATCGAATTAAAGTTATCAACTCTAGAACTCAATATCATAAAATTGAGAATGTTCAAAACTAAAATTATTTCCAAAAAACTGAGAAGAGTATCCTCTAAAATTATTTAAAAAGTTCAATAAACCTGCAAGGAGTATAATGTTTATTCCAGTTTTACTGCATCTAATTTACCATGTTGATGTATTTTTTTTTTTAAATATTAATTATCCTAGCAGGAGGTGCATCATTTAGTCTTTGAAGTATGAAGTTTGGTATGCAGGCAGGAGTATTTGGTCTTTTAATTATTACATATTATAAAAATTTAACCTAAATATCAAAGCAAAATTATATAATTATATAAAATGAAAAATATATGTTTTCAATATATTAAGATTTAAATGCTTAAAATACACTCATAACAAAATATTTCCATTTCACTATTTTTATTACACCATCGCAAATTATGTTGACTATATTCAAGTTCTTAATACTTCCCTTAGTTAAGTTTATTAAAATAATCTAATCAAGGAAATTAGACATTATACAGTATCATATTCAATTTTCATTACAAATGGATATAATAAAAGGATCATGAGATAACAAAAATGATGCATTGATACACTTGCCCTTATAACAGCTGCCACTGTCATAATTTTAAGCAATATATGCACAAAAGTATAGGACTGCAAGATACCAAAGATATGCCAGATATTAAGGTAAACCATCTCTTAGTATTTATAATAAACTGGTGCATATAAAACTGGTTTGTGGCACAGGCCACCCCCATACTTCTCATATAAACCTATACACGTTTTTCTGTTTAAAAATATATTTTTAATATTTATTAAGTAAATCATTTTATTCATTCAACTATCATATAAATTGAAGACAGGGACCATATTGGTCGACAGCCAGATATTGTTTTGTGAATTTATTAAAATTACTGCAACTTAGTCTACAAAAAACCCTTTTTTCCAAAATCGGAAATGGTTGGCAGGGAGATTAACCAGCTTCTGTTGTGACTGTGATTATGAAAGAAACAAAATATGTTTGAAGATTTCTAAAATAGGTAATAATTTAATATCATAATCAAGGGTGTCTAATTTCCTTGTTAAATATATTTTCCTAATTCTTCGCCTTTATTTTTTAACATTCTTTTATAAAAAATAAGCATTGTTATAAAACTGTAAATAAAATAATAATAAAATTTAGTTCACACACTTCTAGTACTAAACCAAGTCACACGATCAAATTACTAAATTGATTCTTTTTAATACAATTTTTTTGCATGGCAGTAACAAAATATTCAATAAAAAGTAATACTAAAAAAATTATTGCAACTTGCATTAGTTAGAAGCGCATAAAATAGGCTTAACCATTTCGCCGTGGATGACCAACAATGTGTTACTATGTGAACATTGAATATCAAACATGGTAAAATACTTCCCTTCGGTAAGCGAGAGAAGAAATAGTACACTAGGAGCATAGTCTACATCCGGCAGTAGCAAAATGAGGTAAAATAACAAAATCCTCAGCGCGAAAAGGTTAGGAATAAATTAAAAGCAAATCTTGTATGAATATAAAATGTACATATTGAAAATAATTATTATAGTAACTTATTCAGACATATTCATAAAAAAATATTAATTTCCTGTATTGTTAAATATAGATTTAAAAATATAAAACATAAATGCAATATATACCACATAAAACAAACAAATATACATAAATCGTACAGATTCCTGGCGATGTACAACACTAATACACTACACCACATGCCATACATTAATTTAACAGGAAAGAAAACAAAGAATCTATCTATCAAGCGACACTAAAAGATATGTGGAAAATGGTCACAAATTCAGTTCTTGGTAGAAATAAACAATGCTGTTAGTGTATGAGATGATGGCTCTGGTAAATTTTTTTATTGCAGTAACATTTAGCTAAATGTACCAAAAAAAACTTTTGAGACCTTAGCTTATTTTATATATACTAAATAGCAATTTTATGGATTTGATTTATCTATTTACCCCAATTTACCCCCCAACCCTTCAACAGAATAAGATCCAAATATAATCTAGTTCCAGATCTCGTTAAAATACTTACATGTACTGTGTGCGCAAAAAAAATGGGACAAGTCTTATAACGTATTTTTTGCTAAAATCTAGTTGTGTACATCCTCCGATTAAAGAACTTATATCTAGATACATAACAGGCTATCTTTTCACTATATACCTTGTTTGCTCCTAACATAGTCACATTATATGTCAATTAAAATGGATAGATGAACATCACATCCCATAGGCAACAGTGGCGTTGTGTGTGTAGAAAATGTGTAGAATAGTAAATATTTTCATTTAAATGAATTATTGCAATTCCTGCATTACCGGCTCTTTATACAACGTGATGTAGGCATACGATATTACAGTAAGATAATACAGTAAGATAAATATATATTGAAAGGATATTAAAATTTAATTGCTATTCACTTTATAACTGTAAACTGAACTTCATCATGTTACGACTATGGAACGATTGATTTTCTTCTTTTCTAAACTGCTTTCTGCAAACGGCACAGCACTTCACCATTTTGCACTAAATATATTGTCACTAAACTGTGTAAATATGAATAGAGAATATTATTTAGGTATTAAGCAAATCACAACTTAAAATAAAAAGACTTCTTCACCACATTTTGATCGAAAAACACGAAAAACACTTATTAACATTAATGGCGTATACTGTCAAAAGTGTCAAACTAAGATTATGATAATCGAACGGAACCGATGGTGCCCGAATCGGCCGCGAATAGATCGACTAGCCAATCAAGAACTTATGGGAAGAAGTGCCTTAGATTGTGAATCTTTCAGGAACACATAAACTGATGCCATTATGTATCTAGATATAAGTTCTTTAATCAAAGTGTACATCTAACTTTAATTTTTGTGACATTGTCAGTTATTTGTCAAAATTCATTGCAAGTGAGACAGATCTACATTAGAAAAAAATAGTTGTCCTATTTTTTTCGCTCACGACAGTACCAAATTTCAAGTCTTAAACGGTTCCAGAGTAATCGTGTGCACAAAATAAGTTACAGACAGACCGACAGACAATTTTTTCTTTGCTCAAACCTAAAATCTTGACATTTCATGACATTCTAAGCCTATTAGAACAATAAAAATGTTCAATTTTTTTTGTGTTACTATACTTCCACTGGATGTGGAAGTAAATAAATTAGTAGTTTAAAAAACTAAAAAAACATGCTTTTATAAATACTGCACTAAAAAGCAAAAAATAATCATCGAACCTGTTCTGCCTGTCTACCTCGTAAGGGTGTAAGCTGTGTTTGTAATTAAGTATAATATTTTAGTATAAAAGCGTGGAGCGTTTTTCAAACTCTATTTCGAACAGGTTGGATAATTAAAATTAGATGAAATGAAAAGCGCCCCACGCTTTTATACTCAAATATTATGCTTAATTACAAACACGGCTTACACTAAGGCCCTTACGGGGTAAACAGAGAGAACAGGTTCGAAGATTATTTTTTGCTTTTTAGTGCAGTATTTATAAAAGCATGTTTTTAAGTATTAATTTTTTTTTTAATTTTTAGTCTTATATTTAAGGAGAGAATTTTGGCACTTTCGACATTTATGAAAATAATTCGATTAAATATTTACAATCTGCGACCTCGAAAATCCCCAGATATCGATTTTCATTCGAATCAGACCACAAATTACAAAACTTATCCGCCATTTTGACGCCACCTTACTTATTACACTAAATTTTCAAATACATAATATGCATCTTAGTAAAAAATTCCTTTTTAGTCGGACGAATGCCTGCCTGTTTCCCTTTATTTCATTTATTGCTACTGCAATTTGTCTTCGCAAATCTTGCTCAGTTGAGGCTCCCTCGATGTACATTATTTCTTTAAAACACCCTCAAACAAAATAGTCAATATTTTAAATCAGGAGATCTCGCTGGCCACCTAATTGTACTACCACGTCTGATCCATTTATTTGGAAAGGCGTTATTCAAATATCTACTTACTCCTATAGCGTGGTGGCAGGATGCTCCGCCCTGTTGAAACCACATATTTTGCAGAATTTCTAATGGGACGTCTTCCAGTAAAATGGAAGAAATACTGGTATCTCTCTCCAATTGGTGGCAACTCAAAGGGACTGATGAACTCGGCATTCAAAATTCCACTCCGTAAGTAATAAATAATCATTTGTTGTTTAATTTTTCCATTAAACACTTTTAATCAATTGTTTTGAACAGCTTCGGTTAATTTAATTTTTTTAGTATTTTCAGACTTTCCATGAATTATCACAATTTTAAAAAAGTTCTAATAGCTATACGAATTTGGTTTTTTTTTTTAGGTAATTACCAAGCTAATTTTTTACATTATGTTCACAACATTATCAAACAGTTTTTTTTTACAATACCCATTTATAAATTGAACTTTTTCTCATTAACAAAAAATTTAGCAAAAAACAACAACAAAAAAAAAGGTATTTACATTAATCATAAATATAAATTGAATACTTTGTCTAATTAATACATTACTAAAGTATGTCTGTGCCTAATTTCAAGTCAATACACTGAATAGTTTTAGCAAAGTGGTGACTTACTTGTGATAATTATTGTGTAAAATTAATATTTATTTGTGTGTATCTTATTTTTAGTATGTAGTTTGTTTAAGACTTTTGTTTGACTTGTTTTATACCTATGATGGTTTGATAAATCAATAAACTATTTTATTATTTATCTATTTATTACTTTTATAAAATTCCTCAAAAATCACAAAAGTTTGAATAACTTTTAAACCACTGACTTTCGAATAACTCTATATCATGTTCAGGGGGTTGGTTTTGATTATCCAACCACCAGGTTTCGTTTTGAAAACTGTCTCTGGGGCACTCTGTATATACTTCGAGCATAAAGTGGTGACAGTGAAGTAATGCAAGTTGGGGATCTTGAAGTGGAGCAGCACATGCACGGCTGTCGTCGGGATCCTGGTACACTCTTGGTAGCCCCAACTAGCCAACTCACAATCTTCCACTGTCAGCACTTTATTATTAGATTTATTATTTATTACTTAGATTTATTTTTGTACATAGTACATACACATCTATCAACTTTGTGATAATATATATATATCACCCTGTATTATCCCACAAAATTGAAAGTCTAATAAGTCTTTATAATTTTCTGCATGAACCAAAAAATAAAGAAGCATAATCTCTATCAGTATAAAGCAGTGTTCAAATTATCTCTTGAAATAAATATTTTATAATTAATGCCAATATTATCTAGTAGAGGAATCTAGACACATTTGTTCTCAACCATTTTCTGAAAAGTTTTACTCGTCCTCCAGTTCTATTGCCCCCCCCCCCCCCCCCCAAGATGAATTGTCTGGCTGCGCCACTGATTTTCTGTTTAAAAAGTTCTTTTTTATCTAAGAATCCCAAAAAATTTTTAATTCAAGTATCTTTAGAACATTTTTTCTTCTGTTCTTTCTATATATGTGTTTTATTTTGAACAGAGGTGGATATGTTTCAAAATAATTTCAAGGATGTATGGTCATTTGATTATAACTATTATCATTTGATACACCTAGAATACATCTTACGATTTTTTTTAGAAACGTTATGTGTTACAAGAATCTAGATCTGGATCGAGTAAAGAGCACATCTCTATACATTAACAACATTTTTCATTAACTACTCACATTTTTAGGAGTTAAAATTACCCTGATAAATGATTATCTAATATTTTCATACCCACTGACCCCCGATAAAAATATATTGAGAAAATTGAGCTATATCCCACTCATACTAATAGCACCTCATGGATTTAATACTTGTGGCTTTTCATAAAATCTGTATGATTTAATACGATATTTGTCACTATTGTATCTTCAATTTCCATTCCATTTAGTAACTGTTCCCGAGAAAGTAAGACCTCATAACTACTATCCGGTGTCACAAAAACTACCCTCGTTCTTCTCGTTTGAAGTATATTACCAATTACTAACTAAAATATAAAAAAAAAATCAATACAGCTTTCTTTCAACATTTTCTTGGTCATTTAGTTAGCCATATGAGTCACATTACTAATCTTGCTTGTGCTTAAAACAGACAATATCACTAAAACCTCAATATTTCATCTGAAGAAAGTAATGAGGAATAAAATAAAGAATAAATTAGCGATGCAAAGATTCCTGTTTTACCGAAGACATAATTGTACGATTATGATTATAATAAAAAAATAAACTTTTTATATAGGTATTATTATTTTATGTCAAAAATTTAT
The DNA here is from genome assembly GCA_936432065.2 of Rutpela maculata. Classification (NCBI taxonomy): domain Eukaryota; kingdom Metazoa; phylum Arthropoda; class Insecta; order Coleoptera; family Cerambycidae; genus Rutpela; species Rutpela maculata. The sequence continues at coordinate 22,608,655 of OW386291.2, forward strand.
TCATATGTGAATTTTATCGGTAAAACTTTTTTGAGAACATGATTGCCTAGTAACAAAGGGCATAAATTGATAGTTTATTATCTGATTAAATCCCAAGCACTTTAATGTGAAGGATTTAATTGTATGTAATATCATTAGTGCTTAGAATTTTATCAGAAAATTTTTTTCAAGAGTGTGGTTGTCGACAGTAATAAAGTGATAATGAACAATTTATTATCTCTTACTATCGCCTATTTCGTTGAATAGCTTCCATTGTCAACAATTTAAGCAAAAAATAACTTTGATTTTCCGGGTTCACAAAAACAAAACTTTTAGGTTAACCTGGCGCTAATAGGCATAACCTCCACCTTGAAGCTTGAGCTAAATCAACTTGGACTTTAAACCGAGTTTACTTTTACCTTGGACCAAAATAAACACTTATCCTGGAGTAAGCGTTTAACCCTGGGGCAAGCTAACCTAACCCTTTATTGATAAACAGGCTCTTAGAGACAGAGCAGAAATAAATAACACTTACCTTATGTTTATATTTATTCAAAGACTCTCTTGCTTTCGCAATTAAAATGCTCTCATCTGTTTCTAACTTAAAGGACACCACATACGCATGTGGAACCCATAAACTAACAAGAGGTGCCAATAGCTTTGGGACTAACTGGAGCTGAATGTTTGGAACTCCAGTTGACTGCATTTTATGTGTAGGCTAAAATGAGAAACCGTAATCAACAAGTATAATACTATAGAATATATTCTAATTACTAAACTTCAAAACTGGATTTTCAAGACACCAATTACTACAGTCAGATTTAATATCGCAAATGCTGTATGAATATTAGGGTGGTCCTCATTTTGCGACATTCGATTTTTTCGCTCTCACCCCCGAAAGTGGTTACAATTATTTAAAAAATGAACTACACAAAATTTCAACTCGATCGGATAACGCTAACCCGTGCTAGAAGGCCATAAAAAGTCACTAAAATACTCAATTTTCACCTATTTTCATAAGTATCTAGTTACCGGTTGATCATATCGATATTTTCTACATTTTTAATCAAATGAATATTCCATTTTCTAAAACTTCGTTTATTTGTATTTTTCTCGTACAATAAATACTTTTCGAAATAATGGAGTTTTGATTGGCGTAAACAGGTACTAGAACAATCATATTCTCGTTATTGACGTCTTAGCAGATGTTTTGGATCCCATGAATTATTCGAATTGGCTTCTCAATAATACCTTACCTAATCGAAATTTTGTACACTACTGGCCATATAAAAAGGGCCTCTCAAATTTTCATAGTGTAATTTTGGTTTTAAACATTATTTGCTCTTTTTCCACGTCGATCTTCTCAAATTTGTTCTCAGTTATCTACATTAAATTTTACTCTGAAGTAATACGCACACCACATTTATATGTGGTGTGCGTGTGATGTGATTCAGACAACCCCCAAATCCAAAACCAAGGCTGTCCGCAGACATACATCCAAACGCACCGGCATTGTCAGTGCCACACAACCTTTCCAAAGCTTTTCCTCTCAGCTCCTTGCTGATATCAGCACAACGTTCAGCAAATCGGCGTCTTCGCTTTTTGCTATCTAGTTTTATATTGTCCATTCTTTGGTTGACATGAACAAAAAATTAGAGTTTATCTAATTTTCCTCAAAAGTTCTCTTCCTTTTTAGCTGTACTTTCAAATGTTTTTTATAGATATCTTTATCTCGAATACCTTTGAACAATAATGTTGTTTATTACATGTTAATATCCAAACTTTTTGCCAAAATATTAATATTTCGCAAATAATATGCAAAACGCTTTTACAAATTGTTATTTTAACTTGTCTGAAATTGAAATAAACTCACTTAAAACTTGTTTGCTAAATGGCAATTTATTGCCAATAATTTGATTAGTAAAATCTCTAAATAGAAAGATTTTAGCAGCGTCGTGAAGACTCGTGACCCGTGAATTCAGTAATATGTGACCATAATTGTGAACCATTGAAGCCGATCGGAGGTCCACTATATCTCCCTACTGACGAGAACTTTCCATCCTATGATGTTTTTGGCCACATCAACCGAAAAGGAAAATATAAAACAGTTAATGGTTCATGGAAAATCAGATGGCAAATGGTGAAAGAAACTTAACCGACTCAGTGGTTCAGTGCTTACGTGTTAACATTGAGACTACGGATTTCCTGGTTCGAGGGCTTCTGGCTAGAGTATGGATGTTTAGTGCCATTTTTAGTGAATTAACGAGACTGTAGCAAAGGCCTAGACCATGATTCAGTGAAACGACATGTCGCTGTTATCTCTACTGAGTTCGAACCTCTGCTGCAGGAGATGGCAATATCACAGGGAATCGTTGTTAAAAAACGACCAATGAAAAAGAGTTTGTTGAGGTCGTACGCCTAGTAGACAACCGCGACAGATACCGTGTTGCTATTAATAATAATAATAATAATAATAATAATATATTTTATTCATAGAATGTTACATAACTAATATAAACATAAAATAAATTAGTGTCAACACAGCATGTACCGAGCTAGTCAGTACTTGAAACATAATAAATATTGTAAAAATAGGTTGTATACTACAAATATTACAAAATATACTACAAAAATTTTTAAAAATACTATAAACATTGCGAGATAATTTAATAAAAAAGGCAACAAATAAAATACCAACAAAAAACACCGAGGAACTGTGACACCGTTTATAATTGCGAGGTTAAAAATTCATTTATATTGTATGGTTCTGTTCTCACCAGGGTGTATTAAATAGGTGGTGCGACAACAACCCTCACAGTGGCTTCATAAGTGATTACTTTGTACATAATTTAATAGATGGCAGGACCAATAAGTTCTCTCATTACTTACGCATAGATAGATAATTTTACAGGTTCTGTGCATACATGCATACAGTGTTGCATACATTTCTGGCGTTTTGTTTTTGTTTAGTGTAACAAGAGTCCAGTGACATCTGGCATCAAGTAGCTAAATTAAAACATTGAAAGAATATACGCAACACTACATGCAGCATTGCACGTGTCGCCACAGCTAACCTCAAAAATATATATTTCTTAAGATTTACAAGTATTACGTAGCTATTGTTAAAATTTCTACCTGGTTCCTGTACTTTCAACCAAAATCAAGTTCAACGCAATGTGTATGAAGTTTTAAATAGTTTGTCACAATGAAATAAGACACTTTTTGCAGGTTAGGAATCTAACCTATAATTAGCAGTCTGTTTTTATTAATCAACAATATTGAAAAATTATTTGCGTGAATTTTTAAATATTTGCTTGGAGCCAGTATGGCTCCAAGCTAAAAATGCCTATACAAACATTAAAAATGAGAATAAACGAAAAAACCTTAAAATCCGAGGTTATATTAGTTATACGATGCACATGCCCAGGTAATTGTAGGACCTTATTGCTCGCGCCATCTACTAAAGTAAATAGCAACCATGCACTTATGAAGCCATTATTATAATAGAAAAGTGCCGTACGTCCGACAACCTATTTAATACACCCTGGTTCTCACTAATAAATCATGAATCTGAGATTTGAAATTACTTAATACTTGAGCCTGTTGTATATATCGTGGAAGTTTATTAAACAATTTTAAACGATTGTAATAAGCATTCTTTTCCGTTAGTGTAAGGCGATGTATTGGATAATTGTAATTCAGTGTACGAGTTGGGTATTCACGTTTGGGTTCATCTTTCAGGAACAGAGATTTGTTTTTAAAGAGAAAAAGCATTAGACATCCCTTACGATAAAGGGAAGCTAATTCAATTAATTCATGGGACACAAAATGTGTATCCTGGCATTTTAACGAGAACATGAATGTTCTGGTGCCTATTTATGCCAACCAAAGCTTCATTATTCCTATTCAACTATTAAATGTATGAGAAAAATGCAAAGAAATTACGTTTTATAAAAATAAATTTTCTTCCAATTATGTATGTATAACATTTCGACGTAATCAACAGTTCACGAGATACTATTGAAAATAGATGGTGAATTTTAATTGCCCTGAGGCACAGGCTAGCGTTATCCGATCGAGTTAAAATTTTGTATACTTCATTTTTTAAATAACTGGAACCACTTTAGGGAATGAGGCCGAAAAAAATTGTAAGAAAAAAATATCGATGAAAATTGCGTCTGATGGTGAATTTTAATTGCCTTGGGGCCTGGGTTAGCGTTATCCGATCGAGTTAAAATTTTGTATATTTCATTTTTTAAATAATTCTAACCACTTCAGGGGGTGAGGCCGAAAACATTGTAAGAAAAAAAATATCGTCAAGTATAACTAAGGGCTACTCTAATGAACATAGGTCCGATTCGATTTAGTTAAGACATAACAATACTTTAAATATTTGTATTTAAAATTTACAAATGCCTTTCACTACTAAAGAATTACCACTATCGAGTGACAAGTGGCACAAGATTATCAGAGTAGATTCCAAATCTGTTCATACTGTATTTACTGCATTACTTCTCCTCACAAAACGCTATTTGTCTCTATATAGTGGATGTAAAAGACAAGACAAAAATAGTTGATATTGTTACAAATAATATATCAATAAGTGCTAGCCATTGCAGGTAATAAAGGATCCTTTAAACGCATATACAGTGTGTCCTACATACAGAATCGGAAAGCGTTTGTTTTGGTATTGCACCAGTTTTAACGATATAACCGGCCACCCACAATAAAGACGTCTACCAGTACTCTAGCAGAGGTAAACAGTGACACGCCCATCAAGAGAAGCATGTACACGACTGCATGCTACGCTCTCGCATGCCACTCTCGCTTGCTCTTATGGGCTCAATTAGCATTTTTTTTTATTACATTTTCTGAAAGATCTATTAATACTAGAGCGAAATGCAAAAAAAAAAGAATCTTCTAGGATCTCTATAGGCTTCAAAATTAATCAAGAACGTATCAACGCGTGGCGCTTTCGTATTATAGCTGTGTGACATCAATCTCTCTATCGCATCGGTAGACGTAGACGTAGCCGATCCGCTTGCCTAGATGTCTATCAAAAGATGCTGCGTCTGCGTCTCCTAATACTAACACTGACATTCCATTGCGGTGGGCAAGGTTATTAGGTAAGTGAGGTAGAACTGTGGAGAGATTTACGTCAGCGATTCGACCTCCTCAGCTTATGAAGAATTAGATTTTAAAGCAGCATATTTCTGGAACTACATATCGGACCGAACTCAAATTTTCAGTGTAATAATTATTTGATGATTACTTCGCACAATTGTAATAAAAAGTGCAATATTAAATTTGACTAAATGACCCCATTACAGACGAGGCACAAGTGGCTTCCAATAGAACATGCTATTTTTCTTCAAACATCGATTAGCTGGACAAAAAAAATAAAGATAAAAAATCTCGAATTTCTCCATCAAAAACGTATTGTGTTAATATCGCAAATTTTACAAAATAAGCGTTGCTATGGATATTGTACATGTTGCTCAATTTGACAAGTGTCAGTTTAAATTGTACTGCGAGCGTCCTCACGATTTGTAAGTATTTTAATAAATATTCTTGATATTACTCTTTTAAACCACACTTATTCTAGATTAGAATGACAGACTCAGATTTTGATTGTACACCCCCTGAGACTGCGGAAATTGCCGCAAATGCCATGAATAATTTATTACCTAGAAAATCGGCTAGTGTTTATGAAGCAGCATTTACAAGATTCCAAACGTGGTGCAATGAGAAAAAAGTCAAAATAATAATATAACGTTCTAATAGGTTAAATTATGGTGTATTTTTATTTAATAATTAAAGCATATAATTTATTATATCGTTATTTATAAGCAATCAGTCGTACTTCTACTGCCACTCACAGTGTCAGAAAAGGTACTTTTGCCTCCATTGCTAATGGCAATGCAGAGCAGTCTGAAAAGTCAAACTTATATGTCATAAAATGAGTTAAATATGTTTTACTGACGTTTGAAGAAAAAATGAGATAAAATTACATTTGAGGTTTATAACTTTCTGAAATCAACGAGGAAATGAACCACATTAGCAAATATTAGAAAAAAAGACAGAAAAAAATTAAAACACGCTTCTCTGAATAAGTGGCCATCATTCATCGAACTCAAACAATAGTTATTGGTCTTGTCTTAACTTAACAATAATTTAATTATCTCCAGATCATATTATCTATGCAAATATGCATTTGGTATAGTGTACACTGATGTTTAAAAAAATTACTTCAGTGACACATGTAGAATACCAACATTTTTTATATATATACTCACCATTTGGTTGGAAGGTACATAAAAGTCTGATACTGCAGCTGCCAAGTATAAAACAGCTCTAGGGCCGCAGGCTGCTAAACATTCACATGCAGCTCTTAATAACCAAAAGTAATCAGACACTGTTGTGAAATTAACGTATAATATTTTTCCACCTTCTTGGGCAGCCTTATAACTTGCCAGGACTGGTGCTAGGACATCCACACTGTCTGGCTTAACTAAAACAAAAAAATATTACTGCACATAATGTATCCTTTTAACTAGTAAGGTAAAAGACACTAACTCAATTATCGTCAGTTTCTACATATTTTTGTTTAAAACAAGAAATTTAGCCCATACAGCAGAGAACATTTTATAGTGAAACCCACAAAAATTTGCAAACTGAATAATTTTTTTTTAATGAATTCGTGAAAGCGTATAGAATAATATCCTAAAAAGTTTACATTTCGCTCGAACATAAAAAAAAGTGAAAAAAAAATTTTTTATCCATTTTTTCAAAATTTTGAAATTAAGTCAGAGTAGGAAAAAATAAAAAATACAGGTGGATACACCACCTGTTTCTGAACAAAAAATATCCTAATAAAATTTATCGCTAAAGCCACAGTATTCCTGGAAAAAAATAGTCCGGTAATCCGGACACTCTCTAACTCGGACACTCCAGTAAATCGGATCCTTCTATTCACCGGACACTTTAAAAATGTTACCTATGTAGTCAGGACAAAGACAAATATCCAAAAAAGTTGGAAAGCATTGTGGCCACCTCAGGATGAAGAAGAATCCGAGGAGTAAAATATTTCACTTGCCGAACTTCAAAGGCGTGTTTGTTTGTTAAATAACGAAGATTTGAAAACAATTGCAGATTCCTTGACAAAAAATTGCTGAGTGGGCGTTAGGAAAGAAAGAAGTTGTAGTGGACTTAAGGGAAGAAGAACTGATTAATGAAGTAGTAGGAAATACAAACGAAAATAACAAGGAATCTAGTGATACGGATTATGAAATTATTATGTCTAAAGTAAACATTCCGGTGCCGGAAAGTCATTTTCTTTATGTATTCAGCGGGCTGAAGAAAATGATTTCCCAATGCAAGGTGTACTGCCCTTAAAAAACTAAAAGAAAGTGCTTCTGAAGTGCTTAAAAGCAAAGTGATGCAAATAAAATTAGTTGCCTTTTTCAAGAAAGCATGAAATTGTATGTAAATGTACCTAACTACCATCTATTAAGATTTTATTAAATGAACTTATGTAATATGTATGTATATATTTCAATTTGAATAAAATCTGTTTAATTCCTGTTAGACATTTTGAGTTGTTTTTATTATTCAAGCTTATTACTTCCACATCCAGTGGAAGTAAAGTAACGACAAAAAAATTTTAAAAAACTTTTATTGTTCAAATAGGCTTAGAATGTCATGAAACGTCGAGATTTTAAGTTTGAGTGAAAAAAAATTATGTCTGTCGGTCTGTCTGTAACTTTTTTTGTGCGCACGTTTGCTCTGGAACCGTTTGAGATATTGACTTGAAATTTGATACACATATGTACTTTAACGAGATCTAGAACTAGATTATATTTTCATCTTCTTCCGTCGAAGGGTTGGGGGGTAAATTGAGGTGGTACATTTGGGGTAAATAGGTAAATCAAGCAGGTAAGAGTCCATAAAGTTGGTATTTAGTATATACAAGAGAAGCTAAGGTCTCAAAAAAAAAATTTGACATTAGCCACCCCCATTACCACCCCCACCCCATTATTAAAGGGGATGAAAAAAAATGTGATTTAGTGTGTGTACAAGAACCAGAAATCTCAAAATATTTTTTTACTTCATCCACCACCCCCTATCACTACCCCCACCCCACTACCGATGTGGGATATCGTTTTATGGGTTTTTGGGGTAGAGGATTTCAAATATTATATTATTAATTACAATTATTTCCACATACAAAATTTTTTCGTTGTAAGTGACTTGGATAGAAAATCTGGATGTGGAAGTAGTGATTCCTTGGGCAGAGGTTTTTTTTGTTACTATGACAAGTAAAAATTGTATATGTAAAAATAATCCACCTCCATTAGTCCGAATACCTTGCTAATCCGGCAGTTGCTGGAACCATATGGGTCCGGATTAGCGAGGCTGCACTGTAGTAACTTTCACTCTGGACGGCCAGCGCACGGTTAAATGCATATTATGGAACCTCTAAAAATTCCTAGCTGTTCTATCAAGTAAAATAAAACTTTTCTTTTTTACACATTTTTCTTAGTGAATAGAAGGATAAATAGTGAGTATGGAGGGAAAATATATAATTATGAACGCAGGCACAGACACCACACCTAGCCGCTGAATCGCTCACATGAATTTTTACGTGCCTTTACTGCATTTGTATTTATTACAGGTACACCTATCCACATTTCAGCTATATATATGGATTCCTTATATATTTGTTAATGTATTGGAAAAGTTCCAGAATTTATATTCAAAACAATCAAAGATATTTTCATAGTTATAAGAATAGGATCGTGAAAATCGCAATTTTTTATCATGATCTGATTGATCATATTTTCGAAAAAATGCATACAAGTAAACGATTTTGAATTTGAACATTCGAAAAGTATACATTTTTTCTGAAATAGTGATATTTTATTTTTTCCAACGGGTCAATTTCTCAAAAAATCATCAAGCAAGGAAATTAAAATGATTTGAGATGTACTTTTTTTTTGAATCCTCGTTACTACAACCTAATAAACCATAATAATCATGAAGTGTACAAACTTTTTAACAGCTCAATGAAGAAAGAATTTTTTTGAAGGGCTTTTATTTTTTTCTATATTTTTTATTGGGACGATTGAGTTTGGGCGTGATAATATATATAAGTATATTTTTCCCATCCATCCTTTGCTTGTATTGTTTAAAGCAAAAAAGCATCAGAACGCTACAATTTCCATCTTTTAAATGAACCAACACTCATATAAATTGAACAAATTCTGATTTAGTGACATGTAATTCAGTGCGTCGCTGTCACAGTCATGCATATTCAAGCGCGCGCACGCATGGATCTTGCTTCGAGTTATAACATTACACATGACTATTTTGTTCCGGGAAAACCGTGTGGCTTTAACGATAAATTTTGTTAGGACATTTTTTTGTTCATAAATACGTGATCTATCTATCTGTATTTTTTTTATTTCTTTCTAGCTTGATTTGATTTCAAAATTTTGAAAAAATGGATGAAAAATTTTTTTTCCACTTTTTTTTATGTTCTGCATCTGAGCGAAATGTAAATTTTTCAGGATATTATTCTATACACTTTCACGAACTCATTAAAAAAAAATTATTCAGTTTGCAAATTTTTGTGAGCTAATTAGGGATTCCTCATAAGCCTCATGTACAACAGAAATTAAAGATATTTTTTTGTACATTTGGCAATGTTTTTAAATAACTCTTTGCATCTTAGGTTTTTTAATAAAAACAGTATTTAAGTAGTGTGTTAGACTCTTTACCAACAATTACTTTAAATTCCAAGGTAAGCACATGCTATCTATATTATTTATTGTTCAGTTTTTGTTTTTGGAAATTGGGAGTTTATTAAGGTTGTTATTTTTGATATTTAGCCACATAATATGATTTTTTTTAAATTTTAATAGCAAAAGCCACAAGAGAGAGTACCCAATTATCGCCATAAGTGACGATAAAAGAATTTTTACAAGGCTGACGATATTATGCTTTATCTATGATGATAATATGATATATGGAAAAAACAGTGCTTAATGAAAATATGGAGTCAAAAATATAAGCATTTTTCTTGTCCTTTAACTTAAAAAATGAGAAACACAGAATCAGAAATAGACGAAGAAGATAAAGTAAATATGTAAACTAGTGATGATATTAAAAATAAATAATATCAATATACAGGGTGTGCCACTTAAAACTCCCCAGACTTGTAACTTTTTTATTTTTGAAGCGATGACCATGTCGAGCACATCAAATTGTAGACATTTTTAAAGCTTTTAAACATGCATACAGAGTGATTTAAAAAAAAATTAAAAAAATTGTTAAGAAAGGAAACTTAATTTCTTTGAATATTTTTTTACCTCACCTTGTACATGAAATGTGTTCAGGTTTTCTTATAAAGGTTTTAATTAGCTTCAATTTATGTTATTAAAAAAAAAAAAAATGAAAATAAAAATTTTGCCATTTCCTATTATTTAGTACATTTTAATAAAGTTTCTTTTTAAAAATATTTATTTCTTTCGTTTCTTGTTGCTGTTTTGTTACGTTGAGTATTGTTTGTGATATGTCTTTTAAAAATAAAGCATCGGTTTGGAATCGGAAAGAGTGTTTTTAATTTCTCTCTCTAAAACCAAAATGAATTTCGAATATGATGTAATAACATAAATTGAAGCTAATTAAAACCTTTATTAGAAAATATTAACGCAGTTCATGTACAGGATAAGGTAAAAAAATATTCAAGGAAATTAAGTTTTCTTTCTTAACAATTTTTTCAAAATTTTTTTTTTAAAATCACTCTGTATACATGTTCAAATGCCTTAAAAATATCTACAATTTGATGTGCCCAACATGGTCGTCGCTTAAAAAATAAGAAAGTTACAAGCCTGGGGAGTTTTAAGTGGCGCACCCTGTATAACCAAGACTCGGGAGATTTATATCGGCGCCATATGGACATAATATTATAGTGCAAACACCTACTGAAACATTCAGAAAAATGACGAAATGGTGAAATATTCATCATTGCCAGCTACATATTTTTTGGTAATAAATTTAACATAAAACCGGTATGGTAATGATTCTTACAAAAACATGTATTGCATATTTAGCAAATAAAAAAACAATTTTGGATCAAACTCATACCTTCCTGTTCTGTTTAATATGTGTGGGCATGTTTATTATGTTTATTTTCCTAATAATTAAATATAAAATCCCAATAAACTGCAGGCAACATAACACATTTTTTCCCCAGTAAAATAAACCATTTTTATATAATATTAAATCATACATAACAAAGTTAAGAAGTAACGGCTTACAACTGCCACGTACCGTGTGCATCACAAATGTACACAACGTGATAAAGTGAATTTTATTTCATTTTAAAATGTTAAAACCGCTGCCCAAGGAATCACCACTTCCACATCCAGATGTTCTATCCAAGTCTCTCACAACGAAAAGAATTTTGATATTATATTTGCACCCCAGTGAACACCCAGTCGTTTAGAAAACGTTTATTTTACGAAAGTTATACGAAATGATGGTTTAATTTTCGAAATCGTATATATATATATATATACTATAAACGTTTTCATCACGTATATAATAAACCAGTGAAATATATATTTTTATTTATGTTTTGCAAAATTCTTTTAGTTAATTTCAATACATGTCAACAGTTCTACAAATGTGAATTAAATGAAGAAATCTTGTTAAAATCGTATTTATTGTTTTGAACTAGTTCTTAATGAACGTCTTTTAAATGTCTGTTTTATACGTATAATAATGGTATGATACATACCATATTTATACCAAAACTTCCCGATTCATCGTTTACCGTGAATGTTCCCGATGCAGTGCGCCTTGGACAGCCAATCCCGAAGCTGCATCTGCATCATGTTAGGTGGTATGACATCAGGGCTATCAGACTGACCTGTTAAAACTTCGATTTCTTCTTAGATTTTGTGAAAAGAGGCACTGTTGTGTTTATCATTGTGAGTGTGTATTGAAGGTATATTATTACCTGTTCCCTTCAAGGTAAGAATCACTATTATTTATAGTAGTTTATAGTCTTTATAGCAGCGGCGGCTGGTGAAATTTCAATATTTTTTTTCTCGTCTATGTCGCATGGAACCCATACGAAATTTGGGAAATAACATCTAGAGAAGCACTTCTCTAATGACCCCTAAAAAATTTTGAAAAAGCAGTTTGCGAAAAAATTTTTGAAAATTCGTTAGCCTCCCCTGGGTCTAGGAGCTCCTGTTTATTTTTATTTTTTTTTGTCATATGCATTTGACTTTTCATAACAGATTTTGGAGTTTATGAAAATATTTTCATTACTGCTTTATACTAGTATAGTAGTAAGGTTCAAGAAATTATTCTAGTCAATCTGTCATTTGAGCCGTGAATAATTCATACAAGGACTTTTATGTTTGTATAACGTAGGAAGAAGATTCCTTAAACAAAGGTTTTAGCAAATATATAATATAATCTATAATATTGATAACTAATTACTACGTAGGCGCAACGGGGACAGGTGTAATTGCAAAAATCTGCTGTAAATGGTAAAATGTTAACAATAGAAAAAAAATAGTTTGAATACAAGTTGTATCTCTTTTTGTATCAATTTTAATTTTCTAAAGTATTGGTAATGTCTAATTTCAAAGTAGAACTAACATGAAAGGAAATAATTGAAAAAAACATAGTTTGACCAGAATTTTTTCCATATGGCGGATGTAGGGGCAAGACATTTTTATAGAAAACATTCCTCATGTCCTTTTATTCATCGGACGAGTCGTGCGCAGACGTCCATCCATCCCTTTTTTTACAGCGTAAAAGAGACAGAGATAGCAAAACATTGATGAATAATAGAACTTGCGGATTAATTAAAAGACTGTCAATTTCTCTGCATTATACAAACAAAAAATTCCTCATAGAAATTATTTACGTGTATGCCCCGTTTTTTTGCTCACAGAATATGTACTTTATAATCGGTGGTATGTGAAATGGCCAAAAATATATACTGGGTGCTCAAAAATATAGAAAATATAAAAGTAGTTGAAGAGATAACTATCCTTATTTTTCGTGTTATTTGAAAAAGTTGTTTAAAATGTTAAAATAAGCCCAGATACAAATTTTCACCCTTTTTTTGAAAAATGTAAAAAGGTGAACTTAGTGCGTAATCGTTACATGTTATTTTCTGATTTTTAATTAATTTAAAATGAAAAAAATAATTTCACCAAGAAAAATTAACACTTTTTTAATATTTCCAGGGAGGCAGGTCAGGAGGTCAGAGAAATTGCAATTAAGGCTGTGTTACCAATGTCAAAATATCGCGTTCATTAATTCGTCATTTTCTAATTCTTTCGCGAGGTTGTTCTTAAAAATGAACCGACAGAATTCAGATTTGATTTAATTATTATAACCAATTAACTTAAGTATGTTATGTATCATAATTTATATCTGAATACTAAATGAAATTAAATTTCCAAAGTTTTCTCCTTTGGATTAGTAAACGTGAACGTACCTCTCAATCGGCCGTAATTAATCTATAATTATTTTATTTTCTTTAATGGGACACAAATGTTCAAATAAAATATCATACATATTAGAATAAATATTTTTAACGTGAAAAAAAGTAAAAAATCGGCATAATATTTGCTCCTATAAAAGATTAACCTCTTAGAAAGAATTGCTCATTTAAGCTAATATTAGTTTGACGTTTTACTACTAGATGGCGGGACAGAAGTTGTTCGAAGTGGTAACACTGCTGAAATAACACTAGAAAGACAGTAAGATCAGGGTCGGACTTATTTTTAATTTCTCTAGTGTTGGAAATGGTGTTTAAAAGAATTTTAATTTACTTGCCGATTGAATTGTCCACATTTTGTAGTACTGATTACATATTTTTAAGATTGTATAATTTATTTTTATTTATGATTGACCAGGCTTGGATCTCTTAATCACATACTACACTACAATTCAAAGAGAATTGCCTATGGATGCAGGGCTTTTTTCTCAGATTATATGTAGAAAGAGAGTAGTCATTACGATTTTTTACGATTAAAATTTTTTAATAATAAAATTATTACGCTAAGTTGTATTCTTTATATTAGAGCATATTTCACCCTTACTACACAATTCCAGAACTTTTTTCATAAAAGCTAATTTTTGTACTCTTTTTTTTCAGTCCTATAACATTTCTTGTTTATTGCTAATAAATTATTAGTATGTCTAACAAAATATCATTACTAAAAAAAGTGATTAGGATTATATCAAATCAAGGGACTAAATGTAACTATTTTTAATTCCGACTGTGAAGAATCATGTCATGAGAGATACAAAAGAACTTCTATCTTGTGGTATACAAACTATCTTTGCACACACTCTTGCAGTACAAAAATATTGTTTTGAAGACGTGAATGTTCAATTTTTTTTTTCCATTCTGGCATGAATGCTTTATGAAGGGTGTAAAAAAAATTTCTACATTTTTCACTATCATTTCCTCTTTATTAAATAAAACAACCGTAAATACTTGATATTATTTTATATTACACACAAACATAATCAAAATGTTCCTTTCCTGGTTTTCAAAGTAATTTTATTGGTCAAATTAGTTATATCAAAAAGTATAAGAGTATGAACATGCCGAAGATGCTACCCGCTAGAAGTTCAGGAAAGAATGTTAGCAGAGTGAACTGCTGCTAGCATCCTCGGTACGTGCAGTCACATTTAAATACAGGTTTGTTTTACAAATTGATATCTTCGATGCATCGACTGAAACTGCAGCCTCAACTTCTAGCTGCGTAGAATTTTTGGCATGTTCGTACCCTAACTCAACACTGCTCCACATACAGAGTCAGTGAATTAGTGTGTGGAGGGTCAATATCTTCCTCAACCATTTGAAATTTAAAAAAATGTTTCAGATAAAAGTTTTGATAGCAAGAGTGGCGTATGCTAAAATTGTTTTTAAATATATGTGGGTATTCTACATGGTGGTGACAAGCAAATGCTCGAGTTTTTTATAAGGCCAGGCGCGCACCGAAGTAGTAAATAGGTGAAGTGGTAGTGGCGTGGTAACCATGTGGCAGGAAACATAAGATAAATGCTTAGAACTGGTTTCCAGGTGTCAGTAGCTTGCGCATAATGATGATTTTTTATAACTGAAGGTTATTGCAAGAACACTAAAATAAGTAAAATAATCCAAAAAACAACTTCCACAGACGTCGGCAAACTCACTTTTATGAAGGAAGCGGGTAGAAAATTATCACCGCGTGACGAAGCAACTGTCGATTTGGCTCCGCCCACATGCGCAATGTCATACCTTGTATTCTTTGTATCATGGTAACAATACACAACGTACAATTGAAATGCAATGCACACAACACAAAGCACAAAGCCATTGTAATGAGAAAGAGGCAGACAGAAACTAGTCGCGTATGTTTGATGATATGATTGATGTAGCGACAGGCGACCTTGCTCGATTCTGGACGTATTTTTTTGCATGAAAGCATTGCTACACGTACCAAAACCAGGGTGTATTATTATAATCAAGGTCAAACATTGCAAATTATTCGCAACCCGTAATACACTAAGTTGTTTTTTATGTACGTAAACACGTCAAATTTAATTTAACAATAATAATTGAAATTATTACTGTTAGATATTGTAGATACAAATGTGGTGGTAACCATGAATTGTTTAATTATTTACGAACATCAAATCCTATTTAAAATGTTACAAAATAGAATAGGAGCTGAATCATTTTTTAATTCACTGTTGTAAATCTAAGTCGGCTATTTTCAATACTGTCCGTACGGCTCTGTAACACTTCTGTTGCCAACAACAAATAAGTAAATCACAACTCATAACTAGACAACTGCATGGTACCTGTTTTCCCGGCAGAACCATTAGTTCGCTATTTCTATATAAGAATTGACTGTGGCGTGCAAACGCAGCCTTAAAGCAGCCGTGCAAGATTGGCTCAAACTATCTAAATCTAGATATGTTAATAACAATAAATGAAATTTTTTATTTCCAAATTTATTATTGTTTAGTTTAAAATAATGTTAAATTATTTACATTACTTAATAAAGACTTTTTGCTTCTAGCTTATATTTTCTATTTTAACTATATTCAATTTCTGAAAGCAAATTCTGAAGATGATTCTGCTAAGAGACCAAAATGATAACTGAATAAGATTTGTTGGTACGTTTTCTTCAATTCTCTTGCTATAAAAGCATTAAAATTTTTTAATTAGTAGGTATTCAATGCAATGCAATGGACATTCAATATTTTTATTTTCTAAAGTGATTTGTTTTTATTATGACAATCTCAAGTTGTAGTAAAATAACAAAATAAGACCGGGTTGTTTTATAAAATATATCTTAAAAGTTTGCTTAGGCTACATGATTTTCTTATTATTTTTGTTATGACTATTTGTTACCGGGTAATAAATTTAAATACACTGTTGTGAACCATTAGTGTCTTAAGTAAGTGAAAATAAATTAAAAAATAATAGGAGAATCACTTAGCGAAAATAGGTTTTTATAACTTAGGTTTCATATAGGTACGTGAAAGAATCGTCAATACGCATAGGTGAATTAATAAGTAATACATTGGTAAGTCTTTTTGTATTCTATATTCACACAAACAATAAATTCATATGGAATATATTTATATGACATACATGCCACATATATGATATAGATATATTTCATATGCGTTTATAAATTGTTTGTGTGACTGTAAATGCAAAACATTAGGATAAGAGTGACAGTTGTAGATAAGTGACAGTTGTTTAGTTTAATAGTGTAAATTTACGTTTTTATACCGGCAAATATTGTAAAATATTTGTAAAATTTGGTCTACAAGAAATAAACTGCTATATCTAGCTGCTACTAGTCAGTAAACAAACTTTTATCATCAACTTTCATTATAAATAAATATAAACAAACATAAATATTGATCAGGTTAATCAAATAAAAAACAAAACATAAATCACAAAAACCACAGGACACAAAAACTGGTTTCTATACTTCTAATAAATACAAATCAGGACCGTACTCAAACATTTCTACACAAAATGAATAAATGCTCAAAGTGTGGAAACTCAGACTCTGATCTAATAAATTGTGATAAGTGTAACTCAAAGTTATGTCAGAGCTGTACACAATTAACAACGACTGAAATAAGAGCAGTACTCTTAAAAAAAAGGCTCATATTTTTTTGGTGCCCTGAATGTACGGCTAATAAAAATTCGCAGAGAACATCTCAAGAACTCTGCACTATAATAACTGAAATGGAAGAAAACGTGACGAAACACATCACTAACCTTCAAAATCAGATAATTGATCTCCACAACGACCTGGCAATATTAAAAGAAACTAACATTGACTTAATTAAGCTTCTGCAAAATGATAATATTAAAACTCATGGCATACAAACTCGCAATCAAACAACTCCCACCAGTATTACATACCCAGAAGACCATGCAATATTACCTGGAAAGGAGATACCACCAGAAAATAAGTCTGCTAATAAAGAACATGGAAATGGTACTATTAAGCCGATAAACAACATCAATAAACCAAAAGCCAAACAAAACCGGTCAAACAAGTCAGGTCAAGTTGAGAACTTTCGTAAACCAGCTTCTGTTATTGGAACTCTGAAAACCAACCAATCAAACTGTAAACTGGTAGCTGCTGTTACTTATAAGAAAAGTTCAGTCCAGGTAAAACGCTTAGCTAATGAGGTAACTGAGGCCGACCTCTTGGAACATCTACAGAACCACTTTGGCAATGAGACATTTTCCATTGAAAAGCTTAAGGTCCATTCTGGAGATTACGCAAGTTTTCGAGTGGAAGCACGAGAAGCTATTGCAAATCAGTTATTGAATCCTGAACTCTGGCCTCAAGGTATCATTGTAAATAAGTTTACATTTTTTCGGAAAGACAGAAAGTGGCACTATCAGCAAAGAAATTTCGAGAGAAGAACTTATAGGGAGTCCAGACCTTACTAAACACATAAAATCAAGCAAACTAATAAAAAAAGATACAAATATACTTCATATTAACATACAGTGCCTGAGAAATAAGATTTTGGAACTTGAAACTTTCCTTAAATATGAAAATACAACCTATAATTATATATGTATTACAGAACATTGGTTAACTTGTGAGGAGATTGAACATACATATATAGATGGTTATAATTTAATATCTAGTTTTAGTCGCAATGTAATCACTCATGGAGGGACAGCTATCTTTGCTAGAAATAATCTCAATATTAATAATGTGCCTAAATCAAACCATTTTTTAAATACCTTATCAATTGAACTACATTGTGAAATAGCAGCCATGGAAGTGCATGACCCCAATCTGCTTATCATAACTATTTATAGATCACCCTTAGGGGACTTTGAGATCTTCTATGATACTTTGCTAAAGATCCTAGACTATGCGACTACTTACAGACACACTTTGGTAATTAATGGAGACTTTAATGTCTGTTTTAATAAACAAGACAATAAAACTATAAAATTAATTGACTTAATGTCAACTTATGGACTAAAACCCACCATAACTGCAAACACCCGCTTAAACAACTGTATAGATAATATTTTCACTAATGCTCACATTGATGACTTTGAAACCTCTAGTTACGATCCACATTTATCAGACCACCATGCTATAACAATAACCTTACGCAATATCACTACCACTACACCTAAATATATAAAAATAAGACCAATAACTACGGCAGGACTGCAATTACTTAAAAACTTTATCACTAATATTAACTGGGACTTTATTTATGATAGGAAAGTCGGGGTAAACAATAAATTCGATAAACTGATAAATATTCTGGTTACAGGAATGAACACAGCATTTGCTGAAAAAACAGTAAAGGCTACAGCTGATAATACACCTAAAGTTAACTGGTTTACTAATGAACTTAAGATAATGAGACAAAATCTTAATTTTATTATCGAAGCTGCAAAACATACTAATAGCAACGCGTGTAGGGATGTCCTTAGACGATATCGGATGCAATACAAACTTGCAATTAAAAGAGCAAAGTGCAGGGCCTATGAAGCTTACATTTGTGAATCAGGAAATGTGCAAAAAGCAACTTGGAATGTGATTAATAGTCACAGGCTCACCAAAAATACTCACAATCACACAACGCTTTCACCTGATGAACTAAATAATTACTTTATTAATGTTGCAAGGCAGGTAATAGATGAGTTGCCGACTCCTATGTATTCTAACTCAGAATATATGGAACGCTCTGATATTGGAAAAACCCAAACTCAATTTCAATTCGAGAATATCACTTACGATGAAATCTACGACATTATCTCCTCGCTCAAAAATACAAACAGTAAGGACATCTTTGGAATAAATACGACAATCATTAAAAACATTGCTGACTACTTAGTAGTACCACTAACTGATCTGTTTAACATGTGCCTGCAAAGTAATACATTTCCTGATATTCTAAAAATCTCAAAAGTTATACCTGTTCACAAAAAAGGCTCCCTAAATGAGCCAGCCAACTTTCGGCCAATATCTATAATTCCGCTTATTGGAAAAATTTTTGAAAAAGCCCTTAAATCCAGGATTAATAGATACTTTGATATTAATAACTTATTTAATAAAGCACAGTTTGGTTTTCGTACGAACCACTCGACTACAATGGCTATAAATAAACTAACTGAAATAATATCAGCTAGTTATGATAAAGGCGAATTTGTTGGAGCTCTATGCTGTGATTTAACTAAAGCCTTTGACTGTATATCTGTTGAAATACTCATAGAAAAGCTGCATTACTATGGGTTTCACAATAATTCACTACAACTTATAAACTCTTATCTCTCCAATAGGAAACAACAAGTAATTGTTAATGACATACATTCCAATGTTGATATCATTGAACATGGTGTTCCTCAGGGTTCGGTGTTGGGTCCTATCCTGTTTATAATATACGTCAACGATATAACATCTAGCGTACCCAACAATGACCTTATACTATTCGCGGATGATACCACTGTAGTATCTAGAAATAAACAGCTTTCCTTACTGCTTAAAAATATGGAGGATGCACAGTCGAAGGTGACAAACTGGTTTGCAACTAATAAACTCAGTCTCAACAGCAGTAAATCTGAGACCATTATCTTTACACTTCGAGAGGCTAAGGAATGGAAAAATCCTCAGTCAGTTCGCTTTTTGGGTGTACACTTAGATCCTAAACTTACATGGGAGGCACATGTGAATCATGTAGCAAAAAGCCTGACAACTAATATCTTTGTCATAAGAAACTTGATAGGAATTGTAGCCCAGCCAGTACTTAAAACTGTTTACCATGCACTAATCCAATCTAAGCTAAGTTACGCAATTTTAGCCTGGGGCCATGCACCTTCGGCCTCAAGATTATTCAGTCTTCAACGCAGAGCTGTACGTTTAATTGATGGGCTAGGATATAGGGAAGACTGTAAAAAGAGTTTCATTGAGTTAAAGATTCTGTCCTTTCCATGTTTATTTATACTTGAATGCCTTATGTACGTAAAAAATAACAGCGAGCGGTATCTAATGCATAACGATGTACATAATTATGAAACTAGAAATAATTCCAGTATTTACTTAGATTATCATAGAGTATATAAATCGCGTACAAGCATTTCCTATTTTGGACCTAAATTTTTCAATCTCCTCCCAAGTAATATCAAAAACCTGCAACCAAGATTATTTAAAAATAAAATCAAGGAGTATTTGCTCAATAAATGTTTTTATTCACTAAATGAATTCTGTAATAACAATTTTTCCGATTTTGTAATAGGAACTTAAAAGATACAACTATTTCCATTTTATATTTTACATTAATTGTTTATTGTTAGTTTGTTCACATCATCGTTATTGTAGTTTATTACTTTTATTACTTTACTTACTAATTTGACATGTGTAAACAGTTTATTGTATTAACACGAATAAAGAATTGAATTGAATTGAATTGAATTATTAATGGTGTGGCATATATGTGACATAAAAGTCTTAGATAAACGTTTAATAGTGGGATGTCACATATAGAACATAAACGTCTTCGAGATACTTTTATTAGTGGTGTGGCATATACGAAACATAGACGTCTTAGATATACGTTTAATAGTGGGGTTTCATATACAAAACTCAGACGTCTCAGATATACGTATGACAAACCATCAATAGTTTGTCATATACGAAATATAAACGTTGATTGGGTGGGCATTTTGAAGATTATTCAACGGCTCGATAAACTTCAATTATACGGGCGGTATAAACAAAAAAAAAAACGGTTTAATGTTCACTAGGAAATACTTCAGAAGAGTTAGATGAGAACCTTAGGACAAGACCTTTTGTTTTGTAGACCTGTGTAATTAATTTGTAAAATAAAATTTTTTGTTTACACCATCTGAACGCTATTAAAATGAGAGGACTACCGACACAAGTTCACTTAGAGGAGAGTTCCTCTTTATTGTTTTAATATTTCCTACAAAACAAATTGCCATTTATTTATTTAATTTATTTATAAACAGTAAATTACATAAGATATGAAATATAAACAGTTGGCATAACAATTTTCTGAGTATACTGAATTGTTTCTGAATGAAAGTGCTTGTTACTGGCCGGTCAGTCAATAATAGGGCGGGAAGCTCGATGTATGAGTAGTGAGTTATCTCATAGCTAAACAAAAATGTTTGTGTTACATTTTTGAATTATTTGGGCGGTTTTAATGTCAGTCGACTGTTCTGCATTATTAGCATTTTAACTGACATAGATACTGATATTATTTGATATTATCTTCCAAAGAGAACTAATAAAAAGGTACAAAAAAAAATTAAACAATTTTTGCCCTCAGCTTGGCACCCCTCTGATCCGGCGCCCCGGGCAGTCGCCCGGGTTGCCCGGCTCTTAAGCCGCCCCTGAAGGGAATTATTGTAGAATATGAAAAAAGTGGCATTGGAAGAGAAATATGTGTAGGCACAAGGTGCTTGATAAGCCAAAGAGAGAGAATATGTATTTTTGTTTAAAAGTTTTTTTACACACCATTTCCGTTCTTTTAATAGGTATAATCTAATTTATTCCTTGTTCATTTTATAAATTTTACACAATTTAATTTTAAAATAAAAATAAACATATTTTAAATAAAATTTCTGATATCAAATAAGACTATGGCGATATTTGGGACATGTATATGACGATATATAGAGCGTTAAGTGAAGATTATTAGGACAATCGGTTTTGTTTCCTATTGCTTTAAAGATATAAAACAACATTCTTTTTCTATTAAAAATATCTTATTATTCTCATTTAAAAAGAATTCAAATATCAAAATATAAATAGGTAGCTATATTAATTTTGAGTTTTCAACTTTTGCTTAACATGCCGATAATTGGTCTATTTACCTTACATTATTTTTCATTTGTTCTAAATTTTATAATATCTTATTTGAGTTTCCATTATAGTACCATTATAGTCAAAAGTTAAACTTTTGCTTAACATGCTGATAATTGGTACATTTACCTTACATTATCTTTTCATTCGTTTTGAATTTTATATCTTAAAATTAATTTATAGTTGCTACTCAGTATATCAGCGGGCAAAACTTTGAACATGATTCAATTAAATTTCTCAAAAAGTATTAGGTAGGTACAGTCTCTTTTATGCTTTAAACTGTGCTAATATATGGAGTTCAACACTCATAATAATTTAAATGATTACTTAAAATATAAAATATTCAAACATGATTTACCAGTAATTGTTGTATTTGGTCCCCTATCATTCAATTCGAGCATATCCATAAACTTCTGACCATTAAAATGTCGAGTAAAAGGTTCTAAGGATTTTAAACGATGCATGAATATAACAGCATAACCGTGTTCCAAAAAATACTCTGCAGAGGTTGCCCCTCTAGTTCCAGCGCTGAAATTGTCTACAAATCTTACCGTATTGTGCTCCAAAGGGACCGTGGTACCTCCAGACTAAAATTAAGAAATGAAAAATGTAAACATAACCTCAAATAATATTTTTGTAGGATACTCACTGTTACTAAAACAATTCTTTGACCACATTTATTATGCCTTTCACAAAACTCTTTTAAAAGGGTCCGGTTGTCTTCAAAATCGCTGGGAGGTAGATGAGTGGCATAAAATTCCTCCCAATGTGAAGCCATTTTAACAGAATTGTGCCACTGTAGATTAGAGTAGAATTTAATATAACCAAGCAATCCTTATCCAGTTTGAAAATAATAAGTAATTATGTACAAAACGAACGAGTTGTGTACTTAATTAACAACGTTGGTTCTTTCGAAAGCGTCTTGGCTTTATACTTTATTGATTATTTAATAGGTAAATTTTAAAAAAATGTGGGGTCTGAATTTATCTGTAGATAGGATACATTTTTAACAGATAAGTAAATGAATTTTATATTTTTACGATGCAGAAGAAATAGAGCAGCCAGCCTAATTTGAATATGACCTAAAGAATTAAAACGATAACAAATCTGAAGTAAATTAGGCCCTTTTGCAAAATAGAACAGATGTCAAAATCAGCTGATGTCATGTCAAATTGTCAAGTCATGCTCAGTGATGGGATCATGAGATGGAATAATTCGAATTAAAAAGAACCCTGTAATCCCATCATTTGAATAACCTTCAAATTTTCACGTCATGTGCATTACTCCATTGGTCCACTGTAAATAATCGTTTCTTATTTCTGATTTCGTTTCTGTCTTCAGCCACATGTAAAAAAAATGTTGAGGCAAATTGAACACTGTTTCTCAACACATAGTGTGTCCCATTTTAGATCAGTAGATAACTATAAATATTTTATTTTACGTAAAATCGAATTCCACTTCGTTACATAATACTATATGTACTGGGTAGTATATTTGACTTAAGAAATTTTTTTTTTAATTGAGAATATATTATGTATTATTTCCTTATATAGAATTATGAATAGTAGCGTTAACATAACATCACACACAAAATTTTTGTAATGTTTAAATCGTTAAAAACAAAGTTAAGTAAAAAGCATGATAATTATATTGCAAAACTTCATACTCGGGAGTTTCAAATTTTTTATTCAACGATCGACTCTAAAAGAAGTTACGTTTTAATTTTGGTAATCTGTAACATTTCTATAGTGAACTTAATTCTTTCATTTGAAGGCATAACTGTTGAAAGTTTTTCCCTAATATGACGAAACAATTACTAAAATATTTTAAAAAAACCGACCAAGACTAATTTTCAAACGTTACTTTAAAAAATTTTTAAAAACAACAAAGGAAGTAAATGCAATGGAAATAAAATAAATACTGAGGTAATAGTCGAGGAGCCCTGCTCCCTAGCTATACGTGCACCCCCCGCCCGATCCTTGGGGACACTGTTTTGCATAAAGATTGAAGCCTAAGGAACAATTTAAGACATATTCTAAAAAAATGGCTGTACTTTCAAAATGGCGGCCATATATTAAAAAAAAACTGTTGCCAATGTTGTTTTTGTCATTTAACACAAAAACTAAAAAAGATGGACAAAAACTTTCTTCACAAAAAACAACGTGCATAAAATTTTCTACAATTTTGTACCTATACAATATTTTGATAAGAGTTACCATTTTCCAGATGAATGAGTCCAAAATTAAGAAAACATGGAAATTCATATATCGGTAAATCACTTAGAGAAAATAACTGTGACAATTATTGTAAGGCGTATAATATAACTTTATATTATTAACATAAAAATTAAATAAAATAAACTGACAAAAATTAATAATATTATAATTTGCAGACATTTATCTCGAAAACGGTAACAGTGGTATCTGGAAAACGGTAACTCATATCCAAATATTGTATAGGAACAAAATTGTAGAAAATTTTATGCACTTTGTTTTTTGTACAGAAAGTTTTTCTCCATCTTTTTTAGTTTTTGTGTTAAATGACCAAAAACAATATTTGCATTTTTTTTAAACGGACGCCATTTTGAAAGTACAGCCAGCTTTTTTTTTTAGGACATGTCTTAAATTGTTCCTTAGGCTTTAATCTTTATGAAAAACATTGTCCCCAAGGATCGGGGGGGTGTACGGACAGTTAGGGTGGGCTTCCGTAGTGATACGTTTTATATTGAATTTTATATTTTATTTTAAGAGATTAATCATTTATCTGGAAAATGGTAACTCCAATGCAAATATTGTATAGAAACAAAATTGTAGAAAATTTTATGTACTTTATTTTTTGTACAGAAAGTTTTTCTCCATCTTTTTTAGTTTTTGTGTTAAATGACAAAAACCATATTTGCAAATTTTGTTTTTTTTAACGGACGCCATTTTGAAAATGCAGCCAATTTTTTTTTAGGACATGTCTTAAATTGTTCCTTAGGCTTTAATCTTTATGAAAAACTTTGTCCTAAAGGATTGGGGGGGGGCACGGACACTTAGGGTGGGCTCCCGTAGTATAAGAGAAATGACATGAAACTCATGTCTATTTACAGAGTATCTCACTTACCCATAACTTTACAGTTTTTATCTGCGATTTAAAGTAAATTTTCAGTCATTTACCCTTTTGAAATGTAAAGCTATATTTATAATATGCAACATTCTCTACTAAATCTTACTTTTTAAAACTGGGATTTTTAAATACATACATATATATATATATATTAAAAAATGCTTAGTTACCTACATTTTTCCATAATTTTTGTAGGTTATTGAAAGTTTTTCCAATAATTCAACTTCAACTGATACAATAGCTATATTCCTTCGTGCTGAACAAACTGAACACGATCAGTAAGCAACCAATAGAGATCGAGGATTTCAAAAATTCCTCGATTTGATTGGCTGCTTAGTGATTGCAATCAGTTCGTTCAGCACGAAAGAAAACAGCTAATATGTAGGTACCTCAGGAAGTGAGACTGATTTAGAAACAAGTTACTTATATGAACCTGCTGATGATGAAACTCTTAAAGCATTAAAATTAAGCAATAAATAAAAATTTTTTCAAACATTTTCTTTTTTTCAAGCGATTGTTTTATTATTTTTTAAAGTAGTAGTCACTTGCTAGGTTCTGCGACTGGACCGCAAGGCGGTTTCAAGAGCGGGGAACATGATGGTGACAATATTTTTCGACCTACCCTCCAACCACTACCCGTAAACGAAAAAATCACTCCATTTTCCGATTTTCTGGTGCTAGGCATTGTTTTGTTGGAAAATTTTTATTTATTTAGTTTTTCGTTAAATAAAAATTATGCAATATTGGAAATGCTTTTTTCTAACACCCTAAAGTAGAAGAGTGTTAGAAACTTTTTTTGCAATAGTTACATTATTTTTAGATAACTTTTGGGGTGTTTTACCCTCTTAAACTCTGTTTTTTCTTAAATCCCAATTACGCTATCTTGGAAATGGTCTTTTCTATCACCCTCCAAAATCTAAAAACGTGAAAAAATTTTACAACTTTTATATTATTTTTAAATAGTTTTTGAGGTGTATCACCCCCTTATCCCCTGTTTTTTCGCTAAATAAAAATTATGCAATATTGATAATGCTTTTTTCTAACATACCCTAAAATATGAGAGTGTTGAAAACGTTTTTGCAATAGTTACATTATTTTTAGATAGCTTTCCCCGCTTAAACTGTTTTTTATTAAATCTCAATTATATTATCTTGGAAATAGTCTTTTCTATCACCCTCCAAAATCTAAAAGCGTGAAAAAATTTTAAAATTATTATATTATTTTTAAATAGTTTTAGGGTGTATCACCCCCTTATCCCGTTTTTCGTTAAATAAAAATTACGCAATATTGGAAATGCTCTTTTCTAACATACCCTAAAATAGGAAAGTGTTAGACACTTTTTTGAAATAGTTACATTATTATTAGATACCTTTTGGGGTGTTTTATCCTCTTAACCCCTGTTTTTCGTTAAATCAAAATTATGCGATATTGGAAATGCTCTTTTCTATCACACCCTAAAATATGAAAGTGTTAAAAAAATTTTTACAAGAGTTATATTATTTTTAGACAGTTTTTGGGGTGTTTCACCCTCTTAAAATCTGCATTTTATATTAGCTGCTCAACCCTGTTCAACATACATGTTTCGTTTTATAGGAACATACAGGGACGTAGCGAGCCAACTTTTTTGGGGGGTTATTTTTCAAATTTGCCAACTTCATAAGACTCAAAAAGCCAACTCTGTAAATAATTAAATAATAATCCCTCCAAAAAAATTGATGAGAGAAATTCTAAAAAAAATTTTTTCAGTGCAAATTGCCAACTTCCATCCTCAAATGTCCAACTTTTGTACCCTAAATAAAAATTGATGAGCGGGAGGGAGAAATTCTAGAAAAAAATTTTTCAGTGCAAATTGCCAACTGCCTTTTCAAATGTCCAACTTTTATCCTAAATAAAAATTGATGAGCGAGGGGGAGAAAATCTTTAAAAAATTTTCAGTAAAAATTGTCATCTTGCATCTCAAATTTCCAAATTTTGCCAAGTCTGACAAAGTTGGGGGGGGGGGGGTAACGTACCCTCCCATACCCCCCTTCGCTACGCCCCTGGGAACATACTTTTCAATTCTGTAATTAAAATAATTTTCACGTCATGTGCATTACTCCATTGGTCCACTATAAATAATCGTTTCTCATTTCTGATTTCGTTTCTGTCAAGCCCTCCGCACTCCCACTATATTTCAAAACAACGTGTTTAGTTTGAACTTCCGTCGATCTGTCGCTAGTTGTACTTGAATCACACGGCGGCTGCGCAAATCTGAGGCATGTTTTTGCGCATAAGACGCTACAAACCGCGATAAGCGGAGCCATCCGAGTGAATAAGCTGTGACGTCACGCTTAAAGACACTAGGGCGCTAGAAAATATGTGAGCGGAAAAGAGTGGGGATATGACATAAGAACGTTAGAGATGGTTAGAACTAAACTGTTAAAAAAAGCTAAAAAGACATTCATTTTTGCGGAGAAATATATGATGACGTAGCGCTTCAAGGCGCTTAAAGCATTAGGGTAAGACGCGAGATCGCAAAAATATGCCTCTGGATCTTTCCCGACTGTCAGTACTGTCAGTTGTCGCGCCATTATTGTTTACATGTCTGTGCTTTGTGTTTTGGACATTAAAAGTAGTCTTTTATTTGCATGAGGATTAGTTCACTTGGGTCACATCTGACCAGGTCAAAATTGACCTGACTTAAAGCAAATAAAATAAGACAGTTTTGTTTGGAGTTTTGACAATTTAAAAACTTAAATATATAATAATATTTAAAAAACTGTCAAAAACGTCAGTAATTCTACCCCACCACTTAACTAACCAAAAGTTCAAAAGTGAGTATCCTGTGCGGGATGGGAAGGGATCTGACCTGATTACTTCTGACTTTAGATCAGTTGTAAATAAAATATGACAAACTGCTGAATTATGTGACCAGACTCAGAAGTGACCTGATCCTCATGCAAATAAAAGACTACTAAACTAATAATTATTAAATCCATAGAGCAGGAGTCCATTTGCTTATTTGTAAATAATGTGAGTTTCCAATGAAACTGACTAGAAACGACGCTGTTCTGTTAAATATTAAAAACTGTAATGGGTTCTAAGTGTTGTGTTCACGTCGTGTTGCGACTTCGAAAAATTCCAAGATGCATAGGTATTATTGATTTGCAAAGAACGTGACTCCCAAGAAATTGACTAAAAACGAAAGACTGACGGGTTGTACACTTCTGTGCAATGAAATCGCCTTATTAAATCATTATTTATTTGTCAGTGTCATATTTTCGCAATGCCAAAATTAACTGAACATGAAAAATTTTTAATTCTCTCTAAAATTAAAGAGAGATGGTCTATCAGAGCAGTTGCTAACCATTATCAATTGAATAAAAGTACTGTTATGAGTGTGAAGAAAAGTGGGAAGAGGAAGGTAGCATAAAGAGAAAAGACGGTTCAGGCCTATCGAGAAGTTCAAATCTCGTTCAAGATGAAGCACTCCTTGGCTATTTGAGGAAAAATCCGTTTCAAACAGCAGGAGACGCTGTGTTCATCACACATTTTCTAGTGTCGAGGTCAGCAGCTAGCCGAAGGATAGGAAAATCGAAAATAAAAAACTGTACAAGTACTAACCCACTAAACAATGCATTATTACTTTAATATAACATCAACGTTGTCAGAAAGTAATTTGTCATACTATTAAATGTTACGTAATGTAACCAACATTACATAAATATTTGTTTAATATTTCGAAATGTAACATTTCTCTGTTACGTTGTTGTAATATAAACATCATATTGCAAGAGAACATTACAAATGTTACTTCCATTTAACATTGCATAACATTACGGATACATTCTTTGTTTGCTGGGAAGAAGACCATATTAACAGAAGAACAGAAGCAAGCCCGCATTATGTTTTGTTTAAATTGTGTCTATCGCCCGTTGGAGTTTTAGACCAATGTTGTGTTTACCGATGAAAAAGTTTTTCAGTCTTGTAATGACGGACATGTACAAAATATTAGGTTACATTATTTACATAATAAATACAATCGCTATGTGCTGTCACATCGTATCTGTAAATTTTTCAATGTCAGTTTTTACATTTGTTATAAATCGAAATAATTCACATCGAATGGTGTAAAAAGGTAAAAAAAACAAAAATACGTATGTTTTTCTTCTGGATTAACATTATTCAAATACATTACTTATGACGTTTCACAATCAATGTCAGTTTTTTGTAACCTATATAATAATGAAAAATCTAAATTCCAAAAAGACTGATTCACACCACTTAATGTTAGTAAAGGACGTGAAAATGTATATTATAACGGGTTTATACGTGCACGCTAGTAAAAAAATATTACACATATAAACAGTTACTGGCGAGCAAGCTTTTACCTTGCATGCATTGATGCATGCTCACCAGTAACTGTTTATGCGCGCAATATTTTTTTACTGGCGTGCCAATATCTACTGGCGCCACTAAATCCATACACGTATAAACCCGCTATTATTTAATTGTATTACAGGTATTTTGGTACATTAGTTGCTTTAACATTTTACTTATTTCAACGCAGTTTCAACATCTTAATACTTTTGTAATAATTTTACTTACGTTAGTTACTTTTTAAATGTATTTTTAAATATTGTATTTATTGTAATGATTTTCCGTTAAATTAATAAATGATCAATTTCTAGTTTTTAAATGACTTATTTAATTTTAAGGCCACTGTTCGACTATAAAAGTTCTTTGACAAAGATCTTTTATAAAAGATATTTTATGAGTAATTTGATAGATATTTTATATCATAAAATATCTTTTATAAAAAATCTTCGTCAAAGAACTTTTGTAGTCTAATGATGGCCTAAGCATTTGTTTGAAAATCATTTAAAATTCCCGCCTATGCCAATCCCGCCTGTATCAAAAAGGCGGGAATACAGCGCTACCCACGACGTAAGTTTTGCTGTTTAAATCCCTGAGAGTTGCCTACTCCGATTAAAGAACTTATATCTAGATACATAATGGCATGAATTTTATTATCCCGAAAGACTTCCATTCTAAGGCACTTCTTCCCATAAGTTGCTGATTGGCCCATCGGCGTATTCGCGGCCGCTCGTACACGATCGGCTTCAGTTCGATTATCATAATATCAGTTGACAGTTCGGCCATTAATGTCAATAAATGTTTTTCGTGTTCTCCGACCAAAAACTGGTGAAAAAGTAATTTTATTTTAAGTTGTGATTTGCTTAATACCTAAATAATATTCTCTATTCATATTTACACAGTTTAGTGACAATATATTTTGTGCAAATAAATAGTGAAGTGCTGTGCCGTTTGCAGAAAGCAGTTTAGAAAAGTAGAAAATCGATCGTTCCATAGTCGTAACATGATGAAGTTCAGTTTGCAGTTATAAAGTAAATAGCAATTAAATTTTAATATCCTTTCAATACATATTTATCTTACTGTAATATCGTATATGCCTACATCACGTTATATAAAGGAATTGCAATAATTCATTTTAATGAAAATATTTACCATTCTACACATTTTCTACACACACAACGCCACTGTTGCCTATGGGATGTGATGTTCATCTATCCATTTTAATGGACATATAATGTGACTATGTTAGGAGCAAACAAGATATAGTGAAAAGATAGCCTGTTATGTATCTAGATATAAGTTCTTTAATCGGAGGTTGCCTATCTATATCATATATAATATTCTTTAATCTATGGTTTCTGTCTTCAGCCACAACTACCATATAATATACACTGGCGTTTGATCGTTTCCGATTTTCTCAATATTGTCAAAGCCACAAAAGCACAGAAGACTAAACAAAAACAATGTTTAGTCTTCTGTTGTGGTCAAAGAATATATCATATAAGGATCATTGATAAAATATATGATCTTTGTTACTGCGTATTTATTGACGTTCAGCCAAAGTTTTTTTTTTATAATACAGTAGATGGCTCGACGCCAGAATATTTCCGGGCTTAATCTTTGATTGGAATTTTTTCGGGGATGATAATCTCGTTATAATTGCTTATTGAATGTGTTCTGATTGTACATTGGCGCAACTAGGGGGGGGGGGGGGGCGGGTCCACCCCAAACTAGCCACGGCCCACCCCAGAGGAAAGAATAAAAATTAGCGAAAAAAAAAATTAAATTTATCGACTAATGTATCACTAAATTATTCGGAATCCATAAAAAATATCTAAACGTTTTGTTTTAATGTTTTTGTTCATTAGTCAATTGATTTAGAATTTAAGTTTCAGTTTCTTTTTAATAAAAATTGAAAATCTGAAGCGTATGTGCTTTAATATGTTCCTAATATTGAATCTCTTACTTTTAAGCGTCGTATGGTGTCAACATCACGATAAAACTATTCGAAACAGTGGCGGCTGGTGAAATTTCAATATTTTTTTTCTCGTCTGTGGCGCATGGGACCCATACGAAACTTGGGAAATAACATCTAGAGAAGCAGTTCTCTAATGACCCCTAAAAGATTTTGAAAAAGCAGTTTGCGAAAAAATTTTTGAAAATTCGCTAGCCTCCCCTGGGTCTAGGGACCCCTGTTTACTTTTATTTTTTTTTGTCATATGCATTTGACTTTTCATAAAAATACATCGACAGATTTTGGAGTTTGTGAAAATATTTTCATTACTAACTGAGATACAACGAATTGAAATATTGTAATTTGTTAAATTGTAAATTACAAAATTTCAGTTCATTGTATTTCAGTTAGTAATGAAAATATTTTCACAACCTCTAAAATCTGTCGATGCATTTTTATGAAAAGTCAAATGCATATGACAAAAAAAAATAAAAGTAAACAGGGGTCTCTAGACCCAGGGGAGGCTAGCAAATTTTCAAAAATTTTTTCGCAAACTGCTTTTTCAAAATTTTTTAGGGGTCATTAGAGAAGTGCTTCTCTAGATGTTATTTCCCAAATTTCGTATGGGTCCCATGCGCCACAGACGAGAAAAAAAATATTGAAATTTCACCAGCCGCCGCTGATTCGAAACCAATAATATGTACATATTTGTATAGTTTTTTCATTTTATAATTTGACTGAAAGTGAAAAGTAGTTTTATGCATAATTGTATGGCCATGTCAATGAAATAGCTAAAATAGGATTTCCCATCTAGATATAATGGTGTAATAACTTTGCGTTTCAAACACAAGAGGCCTGCCCCCCCCAGAAAAATTCTCTAGTTGCGCCAATGTGATTGTACTGTATTAAACACATCTACATAAGTACACTACCTTATTGTACACTGCAAAAAACGAAGAGTAAATTGCATGCATTTATCGGCACATTTCTAAAATCGTAAATATCGCTCGCAGAGAAAAAAAATCATATTATTGTGTTAGTGAACGAATTCTGAACTTTCAAAATGTCCGTCTGTCCGTCCGTCACGTTTCTTGTAAGCTCGATAACTTAAGAAAGAAAAGTCCGATTGTGTTGAAATTTGGAAAGTAAGTTAATGTTAGCTAGAGGAAGAACCCTATTGTTTTTGAAGAAAATCAATCAGTAAATAAGAAAGTTATTAAGCATTTAATTTAAAAAGAATATATTTTCTTCATTTTTGTTGCTTGTGCTTAAATAGAAATCTTACGAAATCTTATCTCTATAATATATTTTTTCTTTGTTTATACATTTTACTAATATACCTATATAATGCGTTGAAATATGATTCTCGAAAGATATATAGGTACTACAGACATTCAGTTTATCTAGAAAGGTGTGATGGCGCAGCGGCTAAAGTTTTGGCTGGCTCTGGGCCAGGTTCCGGGGAGGCGCATACTTGTATATGCTTAATTTAAAAAATATATCTGTTTTGCTTTTTTGCTTGCAATCCAAAGATCGTGTGTTCGAATCCCGCACAGGTTGGATGTTTTTTTTTCATTTATTTTCTTTCACAACATAGTTGGTATCACAAAATTTAGGATGTCCAAAAACTAACATTATTTACAAGAAAACTGGGAAGAGTATCCTATAGAATATGTAACAATTATATAAAAAGCTTAGTAAATTGGCGAAGCAGAGTACCTAAGTTTTTAGCTTGTTCATACATCTTCCCCTTCACTCATTAAGGATAAAAATTAACAAATAAGACACGGAAATAGTGATAATTTATACACACACATAAGTAATTTTTCTATTGTATTAAACCTTGAGAAATTTTTCCTGGTATACCTACTTTTTAAACCTGTATAGCATGGGCACTACCATTACTGGATCGCTATAATCCCCAAAAATGTTGAACAAAAATTAACTGTTATACTTCGGCACCGATACCTATATGCATATTTTGAAATCACAAATATTATAATCTGATCCGTTATCCTTCAGTGGCGGCTGGTGAAATTTCAATACTTTTTTTTCTCGTCTGTGACGCATAGGACCCATACGAAATATGGGAAATAATATCTAGACAAGCACTTGAAAAAGCAGTTTGCAAAAAAAAATCTTTAAAATTCAATTGCCACCCCTGGTCTACGGTCTCTGTTTAATTTATTTTTTTTTGTCATACATATTTGACTTTTCATAAAAATACAATAGGTTTTGGAGTTTATGACAGTGGCGGCTGGTGAAATTTCAATATTTTTTTTCTCGTCTGTGGCGCATGGGACCCATACGAAATTTGGGAAATAACATCTAGAAAAGCACTTCTCTAATGACCCCTAAAAAATTTTGAAAAAGCAGTTTGCGAAAAAATTTTTGAAAATTCGTTAGCCTCCCCTGGGTCTAGGAGCTCCTGTATATATATATATTTTTTTTGTCATATGCATTTGACTTTTCATAAAAATATAACAACCGATTTTGGAGTTTATGAAAATATTTTCATTACTAACCGAGATACAACGAATTGAAATATTGTAATTTGTTAAATTGTAAATTACAAAATTTCAGTTCATTGTATTTCAGTTAGTAATGAAAATATTTTCACAAACTTCAAAATCTATTGTTGTATTTTTATGAAAAGTCAAATGCATATGACAAAAAAAAAATAAAAATAAACAGGAGTCCCTAGACCCAGGGGAGGCTAACAAATTTTCAAAAATTTTTTCGCAAACTGCTTTTTCAAAATTTTTTAGGGGTCATTAGAGAAGTGCTTCTCTAGATGTTATTTATCAAATTTCGTATGGGTCCCATGCGCCATAGACGAGAAAAAAAATATTGAAATTTCACCAGCCGCCACTGGTTTATGAAAGTATTTTCATTATTAACTGAAATACAATGAACTGAAATTTTGTAAATTTACAATTTAACAAATTACATTTCAATTCGTTGTAACTCAGTTAATAATGAAAACATTTTTATCGAGATTTTCATAAACTCCAAAACCTATTGTTGTATTTTTATGAAAAGTCAAATGTATATGACACAAAAAAAATAAACAGGAGTCCCTAGACCAGGGATGGCAACCGAATTTAACATTTTTTTTTCGCAAACTGCTTTTTCCAAATTTTTGAGGGGTTGTTAGGTCGTTATAGTGCTAAGTGCTATAGTAGTTAAGTGCTTCTCTAGATTTTATTTCCCATATTTCGTATGGGTCCCATGCGCCACGGACGAGAAAAATAATATTGAATTGCACCAGCTGTCACTGTTATACTTATAATCGTCATAAAGCATAAAAAATTTTTGCATATTATGTATTAAAGAATTATGATGCACGGAATCAATTTTTAAAACATTTTATTTATTATTAAAATTACATTAATATCTATAATAATGACTATTTTCAGCAGGTAAATTAGTATTTTGGAGCAGGACTTTCCAATTTACTGTAGTCTACATTTGGAGAATAAAACTAAAAAAAATAATTTTAAATAAACTTAATGTATTATCTCTGGTAGAGAAAACAACAAACCTTGTATTGCTTCGCCCTAAACTCTTCGTTTGAAATTTCTCCACTACGATTCCACTGAACATCAGGGTTCCTGAAGGCCAATCTGGCTGTGTAAAAAGCAGCTCCAACACAACCCAAACCAACGCAGAAGTATAATGGAATTAACTGAAATATACCAAACAATTATTGTAATATTTTCAATTCTGGCAAAGACGTAGAAAGGTTATGTCATATCAATAGAAATTTTCATAAAATTTTAAACGCAACTTACAGCTTTATGCTTTTTAAGAGAACTCAGTGACATTCCCTGCATGGTGATATATTATTTTCTTATTTTTTTTACTAAAAAATACCAGTTTACTTGAGAAGAAACACAGACTCCAAATACTTCAAAGACACGAACGTAATTCGATTATTCGATTCTGGAATTAGAACGAGATAAACTATGGTGCATACAGTGCGTTGAAAAGAAACAAAAATTTAAGTCAAATGTGTTATGTAATTAAATGCAGAATTCGCTAGTAATATTATTAAAATTAATAAATATAGTGGTAATATGTATGCATTATTGGTAAAAAATATTAGTGCAAATATTTTGGTTTCTAGCTATGCAAGTTTCTCAATTGATTTAATTTCCGCCAGGCGCAAATTTTAAAATATAGCAAGTCCTTATAAAATATTACCAGTGCGCCTGAATTAGATAATTATAAATAATCACACCGATGTGACGTTGCATATATGTAGTATATTCATAGTATTGTGATGTTATTTATTACTAAGAATTAATTTATTTTGTTTTTAGGGTATAAATAATTCTCCAATTCATATAAATCAGTTTATAATACTAATAAGGCATAGGCAACATTACGTTGTCAGTTAAGTATATGCAGTTGCCTATACTGTAGTTATGAAAACAAATGTTCGCTCCAGTTGTCCTCAAGTGGTGAGTACATTTTTGATATATATGTTTAGCTAACATGTTTCAATACCGTCTAGAAAATAATGAGAGTAACTGAACAATAAATATTCAAAAAAAGACCGGCTAAGAGCGTACTACCATTTCCCTTCACGTTCTTGAAAACTGCATTAAAAAACGATCTAGTGGTAGATGGACCGCATGCCGAGGTTGTCTACCATAAACGGCTGGGCACACTCACACTCAACTGCAATTCTACTCATTGCACAATGTACAATGATAATTGATGACAATTCTACTGTCATCGTCAGGCACATCATGCCCCGTAGAAACATTGGTAGAATATTGGCAGTGGTAAAGCCAGTTTTTTTCTACTGTACCACATTTGGTAGAAAGTAGAATACTAACTTGTCACCATATAACAATAAACAATAGACTTGACTGGCTGCTTTTGTCTTCATGGTCCCAGCAAGCACACCTAATTGGCCCATCATTTTAATACCTACTTGCATGAGAAAGTACTGGCAAAGAGCGCTAAATTATTGAATAAGGTGCAACACCGGCCAACGCTCGACCATCATACACTTTGCCAATAATAATGGCGGTATACTGAATTTTTAGCATTAATATATTTTTCACGTAGCGTTAATCCCTAGATACCCAGACAGCACCGTATAATCTAAGAATATTCTGTAATTATGCAAAAAAGAATGAATATATTCTGATTAATTCTGGAATAATCCTGGAATATATATAAGATAACGGATTATTCTAGTAATATAATTTTAAACATATACCTGGAATATTCAGCATGAATATGATAGTAATATTCATTTTGGAATATATATATTCCCTCCTGGGTCAAGAATATTCTAACACTTTGAGAATGAAAGAATAATATTAATTGTTACTCAAGCAAATCAACGTTTTATAAAAGCTTTTAATTTTTTCTGTAAAATGTAACTTATATGCGTGTTATTATTTATTTCAATTAAAAAATATTTAATATGATTATAGTGATTATATTATACAATGATGTTATTCCCAGTTTTAAACAAAAGCTCAATCCATATTTTTGTTATCAGGTTATCAGGTTTGAGCAGTGCAGCCAAGGCTAGACTTCAGAAATAAAGCCATGCACATGTATATAGTGTTTTAAACTACCCGCGATTTACGTATCTCATAACGTAACCTCAATATCAGAAGCACTGTTGCGAGCACTATTACTTTTGTAATAGATCTATTACTATTAAACGCTCCCTATTACGCTATTACGCCGCAACGAACATCTATTACTTTTTTTTCGTCATGTCGTTATATATTTATACCGATGAATGCTACCAGCAGAACTGGTAGTCGGTGTTGAATGTGAAACGAAATCGCTAGACTCTTAAAAGTCATGACTTGTTAACGGTAATTTTATACAAGAAGAAGAAAGCCTCTATTTGACATATTGTAATAAAAATTTTCGCCATTCAATGACAGGTGGAGCCACTATAGAAACATTAAATATATTCAATTTATTCATTTCGATGTAATAAGTATACGTTACATGAAAATACTCTAAAAAATCACGATGACCTTCAAAAAAAATTTCGCCCGTGGCGTTCCCTACTCTCCTCTAGGTATGTGATTACGAAAAGTTGAAATCTATTACGAATTTATAACGACATCTAGTACGAAAAAACAAGACCTGCTCGCAACACTGATCAGAAGTTATTGTTGAGATACTTAAGTGTTTCTATGTGTAGTATAAGTGACCGATGAACAATAAGTAAGTACATTAATCTTTTTTATAGGGAAAATTTAACAGGGCATCACGTCACTTGTACATTTTCTTACTTAAATGAAAAGAAAAAGAGAAATACTACTGGTACTGGCGCAGCTTCATATAGAACTTAATAGAACTCTAAAACTCCATTAGACCATAATACTGATGATATAAATCAGAGACAGTTATTACAGTTGAACCAAAGCTTACCAACAAATTCTTCACATTTACAAGAAAGTACTTATGAGTGCATCAGTCAAAATAATTCCCAAACTTTTAATCATAGTACTGCAGGCACCACGAACTTAATAAGTAGTGTTCATTTAGAGAATATTGTTAGAAGTAATGTTTCAAATAGTGGCAGTGAAAGTAAAGTAAATAAGACATAAAACATAAAATTACTATACTTCCATGTACCTGAAGTTTCGAACGTTCACTTGAACGAATTTCATTTGAAAAGGAAAGATAATAAAAATTATAAATCGACTGAGGCGTACCACCTTTACGGTAATATTTAACTTCAAATTTTCAATTTAAATTCGTTCAACTGAACGTTCGAAACTTCAGGTACATATACTTCTTGGAATATGTGACTAGCAAATGATAACCCTCTGTGCTTAGAGGCAATGGATAAATAATTTGTAGTTAGTAACTTTTATTACAAGTTTTCATTTTAATCAATATTTTCTATTATTTTTTGTAAAAAGATATTAATTACCTGTTTGTATTTTTTTTTTTCTAGATTGATAGTATGTGTAGATTGGGTGGCGATAATTAAAAGGAATTTTCATGCCGTTTTATGTGAAAAGTAATTAGTGATGACTTGGCCAAGCTTTACAGTTTACACAGACACAAAGACAAAAAAGTGTTTTCCAAAACGGCACTTTTCGCAACAGTTACAGGTAATTATTCAACATAATATATTTGTTTGCGGTTCGGATATATACTTGCTTAAATGAGAAACAAGCCTGTAACTCTCTATTTTTTGCACGATTTGAATAATTTTTTTTTTATGTAGAGTGACAATATTTCTATGTGTAGGTGACATTAATTTGGTTTTAATTTACATACGCGGCCTCCTGCGAAGCGTTTTTTCACCAAAAACAGTAAATCATATTAGCAATTTTTTTTTTAAACAGATATAATAAATATCCTATTTAAATTTTTTTAATGTAATTTTTTTTTTTTTTTGATTTTGATGAAACTTACTATCAAGACATATGGCATGCTGAAGAAGAATCAGTTATTTAAAAAGAAATCTCTAATATGATTTAGTGTTTCTTGGCGAGAGGAATATAACTTTCTAATTCTATTCTGAATTTTGAATACTTTTTTAGATACCTACTCAGGGATGACACAGGAATTTTCCCAACTCAAAAAAATTTTCTTCAATGAAAATGATGATGTAAAATTTTTCTCGAATTTTCCCAACTTGAAGCTTGATTTTCCTAACTCGAACCACAATAAATAAGAATTATTTCGAAAATAAAAACTGATGAGGGGAGGGGGTAGGAGATGAAGGATAAAGTAAAAACAAATTTTGAATCCTTTGGTTCTTGTATACACGCTAAATCATAGAGGCGTCTAATGCCAAAAAATGTTTTGAAATATTAGCTTTTCTTATATGTACTAAATACCAGTTTTATGGGCTCTTGCTTGATTTACCTATGTACTCCTATTTACCCAATTTACCCCTCAACTCTTCAACGGAATAAGATCAGAATATAATCCTCATTGAAATACATATAATTCAAGTCAATATGTTAAAGGTTCTAGAGTAATTGTGCGCATAAAAAAAAGTTACAGACCGACGGACATTTTTTTTGCTCAAACTTAAAATCTCAACGTTTCATGACATTCTAAGTCTATTTGAGCAATAAAATTTTTCAAATTTTTTTTTGCGTTACTATACTTCCAAGTAATTACAAAATACAAAAATATGAGTTGATTCTTGGTTTTACCATTAGCTTTCTTCAATACACAAGTTTAAATTCTAAATAAAAATCCTATAAAATGTTTTCTTTTGTTTTAGAAACAATGAAACGGACAAAGAAGATTAGTCTTAAGATAGATTCAAAATATAAATATATTTATTAAATACTTAATAAATAATTCTGCAATATTATACTTTCAATATTTTATTTTCCCATATTTTTAAAATTTTTAGGAAGAAGGCACTAATATGCTAGGAGTGGAAAGTTTTCAGGTGATCACTGTTATTATTTTACATTTTAATTTTTATGTAATTATTTAAATCGAAAAGTGAGATAATCAGATCAAGCTGAAGGAGCTGCTGTAAACAATTACGAGTGTCTTCCCTTATACAGGT
Source organism: Rutpela maculata (assembly GCA_936432065.2). Lineage (NCBI taxonomy): Eukaryota > Metazoa > Arthropoda > Insecta > Coleoptera > Cerambycidae > Rutpela > Rutpela maculata. The sequence continues at coordinate 22,649,024 of OW386291.2, forward strand.
GCATTTTGATGATGTATTAGTTTTATTTCTGCTTTTACCAAAAGTGACCCACGTATACCAGAGGGCCTGTATATCAGTAGCGGCTGGTGAAATTTCAATATTTTTTTTCTCGTCTGTGGCGCATAGGATCCATACGAAATTTGGGAAATAAATCTAGAGAAGCACTTCTCTAATGACCCCTAAAAAATTTTGAAAAAGCAGTTTACGAAAAAATTTTTGAAAATTCGTTAGCCTCCCCTGGGTCTAGGGACTCCTGTTTATTTTTATTTTTCTTTGTCATATGCATTTGACTTTTCATAAAAATACAACAACAGATTTTGGAGTTTATGAAAATATTTTCATTTCTAGCTGAGATACAACGAATTGAAATATTGTAATTTGTTAAATTGTAAATTACAAAATTTCAGTTCATTGTATTTCAGTTAGTAATGAAAATATTTCCACAAACTCCAAAATCTATTGTATTTTTATGAAAAGTCAAATGCATATGACGAAAAAAAATAAAAATAAACAGGAGTCCCTAGACCCAGGGGAGGCTAACGAATTTTCAAAAATTTTTTCGCAAACTGCTTTTTCAAAATTTTTTAGTGATCATTAGAGAAGTGCTTCTCTAGATGTTATTTCCCAAATTTCGTATGGGTCCCATGCGCCACAGACGAGAAAAAAAATATTGAAATTTCACCAGCCGCCACTGCTGTATACATTCTCACGGGAATATTCCTGAAACCAGCCTAAGGGAATATCCTATATAAACCTAGATTATTCCAGGAATATAAATATATATTCCTGGCAAAAGCTGTGAATATGTTTGAAACATATAAATATTCCTGGATTATTCTTGGAATAATTTGGTAATATTCTTAAAGGAATAATCTAGGTTTATGTAGGATATTCCCATTGGCCGATTCTAAGAATATTCCCTGGAGAATTTATATATTCACGGCCTATTCTAAGAATGATTCTTTATTCTCAAGAGTATATTCCAGGAATATTCTAAGATTATATTGTGCTGTCTTGGTAACAGAGTGCCGTCATTTTGACGTTGCTTTTTCGGCATCCATTACGTCAATTTCACCTTCAACGGGACGTAAAAATAACGTAAACCTGACGGTCAAATGTCACAGCCCACTGACGTCACACATGTGACGCCAATATGACGTATTGGCAATCAGTGAATTTTGCGATAAGGGATGCAAACTGTTTACTATATATTTTTCCACAATTATTTATTAATAACGTTTTTAACGAAAAAAAAAAAGCCAGAATGTGCAGGGATCGAAGCGACGACCTCATGACTCCAAACGCTTAACTCACTGAACCATTGAACAGTTATATTTCAAACGCAACTTACCCGAAAAATGTTAACCATACATGCACCTTTAAATAAGAAGTCGACTTAAAAAAAAATTTGATAAAAGTCCAGCACAGAAAAAGATACACATTGTTAAAGTTGCAAATTAATGAAAATGTTAAAATAACCTACTATTTAAAATTAAAATTTTTAATTTAATTTTTTTTAATTTAAAAAAAAAAAATTTATTTATTTATTTTTTTAATACAACAGTCCTTCAATTAAGCAGAGTTCAATAAATTACCATTTTCATCAATTTGTAACTTTAACAATGTGTATCTTTTTCTGTGTTGGACTTTTACTAAACTTTTTTCTAAGAAGCCGACTTCTTATTTAAAGGTGCATGTATGATTAAAATTTTTCGGGTAAGTTGCGTTACACTCTGTATAGTGCAGTATATAGCAGTTCTATATTGTGCGGGGCTTACTAATTCATAGGGGGTGGATGCCACCCCTTCTCAGGGGGTGGCACTTAAAAAATATATATATTTATTGGAGCTGAAAAAGAATCAAATTTTAAGAAGAAAAGGTTCTATGCAATTTCTCACATATATTGATAGTTTTTGAGTTATAACGACTTCGAAATTGCGATTTTAGCTTAAAAAAAAAGGTATTTCCAAACGGCTTCCATCAAGTATCTCGAAAAGTATTGCTTTATCGAAAAAATGTTACAGACCAAATTACAGAAAGTACAAACTAGGAATTAATTATATTTTTTGTTTATTGATGTAGGATTAATAATTTCGGAGATATTTAAGTTTATATTTGGCATCCAAGTGTTCATAAGATAATTATTTAGAGTGATAGTTAAATATCTCAGAAACTCTGACACCTACATCAATAATGCTTAGGTAGAATAATAGGTTATCAATTAAGCTTTCAACTGTTTTTTAATTTGTTTCTGCATCATAAAAAACAAAGAAGTTATGACCGAAGCAATGTGCATCTTCACATTTTTTTAATAAAAAAGCCGCCATTTTGTTACTGTAATTAGCCAATAAATAAAAAAAAGGAATTTCAAACACTGTTTCTCATTAATATATAGCAAGACGTAGATGCTCAAATTTTTTCGTTTGTACACAGCACTTGCTTTAGAAAAAAACACAGTTTAAACTATAAAGGAACCTATTTTCGATAAAATGTAATTTTTTTCCTTTTCCAAATATCTCAATAAATATTAGTTTTATTGAAAATAAAGCTCATAAACTGATAAGGAATTTCGGTTTTTTATTTATTTACATAGATTTAATAGCTTTGGAGATATGAAAGTTCACAAATGGCGTCCGAATGTTTATGAGACGGAAAATGCAGTTTAAATGTTAAAAATATATCAGAAATTGTGACACCTACGTCACGCATGCTAACAAATGAAATTAAAGACAATTAATTGCGCATTCAAAATATTTTTTACTCGTTTCTGTAGCATAAGAGATAAAGAAGTTATGACGGAAAAATGTGCGTATTTATATTTTTTTATATAAAAAGGTCGCCATTTTGTTACTCTAATTCGTTAGTAATTTAAAAAAAATAATCTCAAATACAGTTTTTCGTTAAAACGTAGCATTACCTAGATGCTCAAATTTTTTTGTTCATTTAAAGCACTTGCTTTTTTGGATGCAAAATATAAACTTAAATATCTCCGAAATTATTAATCCTATATCAATAAACAAAAAATATAATTAATTCCCAGTTTGTACTTTCCGTAATTGGTCTGTAACATTTTTTCGACAAAGTAATACTTTTCGAGATACTTGACGAAAGCCGTTTGGAAATACCTTTTTTTTTAAGCTAAAATCGCAATTTTGAAGTCGTTATAACTTAAAAACTATCAATTTATGTGAAAAATTGCATAGCACCTTTTCTTCTTAAAACTTGATTCTTTTTCAGGTTCAAAATAAATATATATATTTTTTAAGTGCCACCCCCTGAGAAGGGGTGGCATCCACCCCCTATAAATTAGCAAGCCCCGTACATTATAGAAACTTTTCTGTGAAGCATTTACTATAATACTGCCAAAAATGAACGAAATCCGTTCAATATGACATATTATTTCCGAAGTAAAAACCTCTAGTTACTGTACTATATAGTTGAAAAGAGTAAAACAAAATTTATATTATTATTACTATTATATGAAAAACTGTTACTTACATTCGATGTTTTTTGTTTGCAATGCCAAGATGTAATATTTATGTTCACTCCTTAATTAATTTGTAAGGTGGACTTTCATCACTTAACAATGACGTGTAATTGACGTCACCATGTTAGAGTTAAATTACTTAGAGAAGATAACATCGTCATAGAATACGCACAGACCGATATCGTTACCGCGTGCTCGTTATAAAGGTTACGATCCTATTTTTACAGCTGCATGGGCGTCGCACTGCCTACTACCATTAAATTTTAAATAAAAAATGGATGGCACGGCACTGATATTATGTCAACTGTTATACGCGATGTCGCGATGCGCGAAGCCGTGACGTTTGTTATCTTCTCTAAGTAATTTCACTCTACCCTACCACAGCTACACCTAAAAATGACGTCTAGATGACAGCATTTTTATGGCGTCAATATGGCGACTCTAATGTCACGTCATTATTAGTACGTCATTAACTGGTCTAATGAAGTCTTCTGACGGCAGATCATCTTAAAGTGACGTCATATAATGACAACACCTTTCTACTTGGGTCAAAAGTATGATTATTTTACTATTGCCTTGATATATGGTAGCATACTGATATACGAAGATTGCAGATATAGTTCGAGAGAGATGCAGCAGACAATGACGAATGTATCCACTACACATAATAATACTAATACTACTACTACTACTATTATAGAAAATTTTATCAACATAATTTATGCATCTTCGAAGACTTGAAATATGTTTGCATAGCCAGTTTTACTATTGCTATGTGTTGTAACCCCCAGAATGTAGACAACACAGAATTCAATTAGTTCGGATGTCTGAAAGTAGAGATTTGCACCTACTAGAGAAAGAACCTACTAGAAGCTCTAGAGTGATGACATCTATTCTGTACCTATCTAGAGAATGGTGACGTCATGCAGAAAATTCGGGATCTGTCATTTTTAGGTATATAAGGCCGCATTCTCGGCGGGAAAAAAGTTTTGAATTGACAAGTGAGGTTAAGACTACAAAGTGAAAACAAAGTGATAAACATTGTTATTTTTAGTCAGTAAAGTGCATTTTAGTTAATAATAGGGGGCAAGCGTAGAGGCGACTTCAATGTGAATATCAGTCGATATTCCGTTAAAGCAACGTCGAGCGCGGTTAGTACTTGGATGGGGTCCCATCTTGGGAAATACAGCGTTCTCGTCCCACCTTCTAGCGGCTTGTATATTAGTGTATACGCGGAAGTTACGTAATTTCAGACGGGGATTACGTAGTGGATATACCATCCTTCGGAGGGGATGTAAAGCAGGCGGTCCCTTGTCTATTAAATGTTAGGCAAGTAAAAGATCCCTACTCTTCTTAAGGGAAGAGGTTAGGCAAAATTTCCAGGTTGGGGGTGGCTCGTCTCCTGGCGTCGGTGATAGGCCCTGGTAGCGGAAATAGGCCGACGTTAAATAGTTAAAAAAAAAAAAAAGTTAATAATAGTATTGTGAAATATCCAGTAAATTATTTAATAAAGTGTGTTAGCCCTGTCAAAAAAATCTCATCAATCCGTATTGAAAATTATCAAAAATTAATAAGTATCTATGAGAACCTATATGGTCAATAAGTTTCTATAAGAGTTAGATAAAGTTGCTGTTGAAATAGTTATCAGTTTATATCAGAATTGACCAGCAAAACGAGTCAAGCCATATCCAATTTGTAAATCCAAACATTTACTTATACCACATCAATGAGAATTTATGAGCACAGTATCTAATGTAATTTATGCGGCTTTCCATGATTAAAAGACAAGTGTTTCTTTAAGAAACGAGCTGCATTAGGTTAGAACAGTTTTGATTTGCAATTGAAGATTACAAATTATAATGTTTGAATAGGGATTTATGAGATCAGTTTCTATGAGTAATAATGGTTGTTTTTCAGTAATATATCAAATGTGTTTTCATTTGTTTGAATGGGTAAAAAGAAAGGTCAGTTTTCAACTGCAAATACAAATACAAGTTTAATCACTTCGAATGGGGTTATATGCGATCAATTTCTAACAGTATTTATGCTGTTTTCCAAATATAATTGTGATGAGGTTTGATCAGTAACAAACTGTTCACTACATGTTACGATATGGTCGGAAATTCCAGGTACATATTTAGTATTCCTTCGAAAGGATTGATGATAGCAGTTTCTACGAGTATGTATTTGTTGTTCCTCTAGTAAATTATATAAGTCTTTATCAGTACAGATTCGGATATAATTTAATTATAAAAATTATATCAGAATAAAGCAACCAGATATTTTAAACAGTATCTATTTGTAAATCCAGACATTTACTTATACTATCTCAATTAGAATTTATGAGAACAGTATTTAATGTAAAACGTGCGGCTTTCCGTGGTTAAATGGCAAGTGTTTCTATAAGTATTAGGTTAGAACAGTTTTGATTTGCAATTGAAGATTACAAACTATAATGTTTGAATAGGGATTTAAGAGATCAGTTTCTATGAGTATTAATGTTTTTTTTTTCAGTAATATATTAAATGTGTTTTCATTTGTTTGAATGGGTAAAAAGAAAGGTCAGTTTTCAACTGCAATTACAAATACAAGTTTAATCACTTCGAATGGGGTTATATGCGATCAATTTCTAACAGTATTTATGCTGTTTTCCGAATATAATTGTGATGAGGTTTGATCAGTAACAAATTGTTCCCTACATGTTACGATATGGTCGGAAATTCCGGGTACATATTTAGTATTCCTTCAAGAGGATTGATGAGAGCAGTTTCTACGAGTATGTATTTATTGTTCCAATAGTAAATTATATAAGTCTTTATCAGTATGCATTCGGATCTACTTTAAATACAAAAATTATATCAGAATGAAACAACCTATTTTAAACAGTATCCACTTGTAAATCCAAACATTTAAAGATATATTTTAATGAGAACCAATCAGAACAGTATATAATGTAACGCATGCGGCTTTCCGTGGCTAAATTTTAAAAGTTTTTTTAACAAATAAGCTTTAACGGATTTGAACAGTTTTAATTTGCAATTCCAGATGAATAGTTTTAATTGTTAAATAGGGATCTATGAGGTCAGTGTCTTTGTGTAATGTGTTTTTTTCCAATAAAAACACATTTTATTGAAAAAAAAAAACATTGCACTGACCTCATAGATCCCTATTTAACAATTAAAACTATTCATTTGGAAATGCAAATGAAAACTCTTCGAATCCGTTAAAGCTTATTTATTGCAAATAATTTTAAAATTTAGCGACGGAAAACCGCACACGTTACATTAGATACTGTTCTCATTAAAATATTATCTTTAAATGTTTGGATTTACAGGTGAACAGTTTTTAAAATATTTGGGGTTTCATTCTGATATAATTTACTGTAAGAACAACAAATAAATACTCGTAGAAACTGCTCTCATCAATCCTCTTGAAGGAATACTAAATATGTACCCGGAATTTCCGACCATATCGTAACATGTAGTGAACAATTTGTTACTGATCAAACCTCATCACAATTATATTCGGAAAACAGCATAAATACTTTTAGAAATTGATCGCATATAACCCCATTCGAAGTGATTAAACTTGTATTTGTAATTGCAGTTAAAAACTGACCTTCCTTTTTACCTATTCAAACAAATGAAAACACATTTAATATATTACTGAAAAAAAACATTAATACTCATAGAAACTGATCTCATAAATCCCTATTCAAACATAATAATCTGTAATCTTCAATGGCAAATCAAAACTGTTCTAACCTAATGCAGCTCGTTTCTTATAGAAACTCTTGCCATTTAACCACGGAAAGCCGCACGTTTTACATTAGATACTGTCCTCATAATTCTCATTGAGATAGTATAAGTAAATGTCTGAATTTACAAATAGATACTGTTTAAAATATTTGGTTGATTTATTCTGATATAATTTTCATATTTAAATTAGGTCCGAATGCATACTGATAAAGACTTATATAATTTACTATTGGCACAACAAATACATAGGTACTCGTAGAAACTGCTATCATCAATCCTTTCGAAGTAATACTAAATATGTACCTGGAATTTCCGACCATATCGTAACATGTAGTGAACAATTTGTTACTGATCAAACCTCATCACAATTATATTCGGAAAACAGCATAAATACACTGTTAGAAATTGATCGCATATAACCCCATTCGAAGTGATTAAACTTGTATTTGTAATTGCAGTTGAAAACTGACCTTTCTTTTTACCCATTCAAACAAATGAAAACACATTTAATATATTACTGAAAAAAAACATTAATACTCGTAGAAACTGATCTCATAAATCCCTATTCAAACATTATAATTTGTAATCTTCAATTGCAAATCAAAACTGTTCTAACCTAATGCAGCTCGTTTCTTATAGAAATACTTGCCATTTAACCACGGAAAGCCGCACGTTTTACATTAGATACTGTTCTCATAAATTGTCATTGAGATAGTATAAGTAAATGTCTGGATTTACAAATAGATACTGTTTAATATATTTGGTTGCTTTATTCTGATATAATTTTCATATTTAAATTATATCCTAATCTGTACTGATAAAGACTTATATAATTTACTAGAGGAACAACAAATAGATACTCGTAGAAACTGCTCTCATTAATCCTCTTGAAGGAATACTAAATGTGTACTTGGAATTTCCGACCATATCATAACAAGTAGTGAACAATTTGTTACTGATTAAACCTCTTCGCAATTATTTTCGGAAAACAGCATAAATACTTTTAGAAATTGATCAAATATAACTCCCATTCGAAGTGATTAAACTTGTATTTGTAATTGCAGTTGAAAACTGACCTTTCTTTTTACACATTCAAACAAATGAAAACACATTTAATATATTACTGAAAAAAAACATTAATACTCATAGAAACTGATCTCATAAATCCCTATTCAAACATTATAATTTGTAATCTTAAATTGCAAATCAAAACTGTTCTAACCTAATGCAGCTCGTTTCTTATAGAAACACTTGTCATTTAACCACAGAAAGCCGCACGTTTTACATTAGATACTGCTCTCATAAATTCTCATTGATGTGGTATAAGTAAATGTTTGGATTTACAAATGAATACGGCTTGACTCATTTTGCTGCTCCATTCTGGTATAAACTGATAGAAATTTCAGCAGCAACTTTACTCCAGGCTCCAGTAGAGGGAGCTTATGCGTGTCGCTAATTCATATCTAATCTAATGTGACCTAAGGAACTGACGTGTATTTGTTAAATTAAAAGTAAAGTAGTCTCTTTCACTGCTAACTCATTCATTGCTTCTAGGCTAGAATGAGGACTTTGCAGTATTTTGTGTTTACCACTATATTGGTATTTCTATTTGAAATATGCAATTTAAACTGTACATTTGTCGGCATGCATATCCAAATTAATACTAATAAAAAAGCATAATGGAAGTTTACAATAAAAATACATCTGTAAAATATACAATTGAAACTGTACATTTGTTGACATGTATATCCACATTAATACTAATAAAAAGACAATGTTGAACTTTACAATAAAAACATGTTGATAAATGGTGTGTTACATACGATAGATACTGGAGAAAGGACGGACTGAAACTATTATGATATTACTTATAGAAAAGTTTAGAATCTCTTTAAAGTTGTATCTGTAATTCCATATGTTTACAGATATAAGGGCAAGAGTGCATTTGCAGACATTAAACTGTAGATTTGTTGATGTATATTTCATATAAATACTCATGAAAGGGCAACATGGTAATTCCAAATAGCTCATTCGGAATTACTGTTTCATAACCGATTTAGAACTTAATAAAACAGACAAAATCCTGTCTGTATAATACTAATATAACTTATAGGAACGATAAAACCGCATCACTTTTTTTTTATAAGTTTCTATGTGAAATTTTTGGCAGGGAGTGGTTATCCCTTGTTATAATTTTTGAAACCCACGGAATTTGCAAGGGTGGTTTCCTAGGGGTGGAAACACGTCACGTTATAAAGAACAATATTAAAAAAGGGCTTTTTTGACCTCTCCGTGGTAAAATGTCGAAAAAATCTTTCTTTACTAATTTTGGGATGCTGAATACGAATCTGTCATCCGTATTGGCTAAAAACATCGGGAAGACCATAAAAAACAACCCTGATTTGGGGTTGGCAAAGAAATTGATATTATACAACAAACATACAACAAAAAGTTATTCTTTAGTGCAGGAAATTCTTTCAAAATACTCAGTTTCTCAGGTAAGTAGAAAAGTTCTAAATTCATCCCCTCCCTCCGCCTCGTTACCCTCACCCTTCACCACCCACAAGAACGGTGTAAGTTACAATATCTAATATACGGTTATTTGTTTATTTAAAAAAAAAACAAAACTACTCGTTAAATGGCTATTATCAGGTTATAATGTGATTACTTCTGAATTCTCTTACACCCATCCCAACCAATTAAGGTGGTGGATTTTATCTTTTTAGAGTTTTTATTGGTTTTAATTGCAAGAGAATCCACCCAGTTTGATGTTTTTTTTATCATAATAAGGTGATTTGGTCAATTCAGATGAATATTTTTCACCCCTTAATATTTCTCACACTTTTGGGCTTGGGGTGTACGGTGTGCATATCACTATCCACAAAATATTATTTGTTTTTTATATCAAAAAATCATTTAATTGTTTAAATGACTTCAATAAACACCCCCCATCCGATCCATAAAGGGAGTTAAAATCGCCATTTAGGGAGTACCGATCAGTTTTTTTTGCAAAAAAATAACCTTTTGTAGTTCTAATTCTAGTAGCAAGTTCTAATATCAATTCCAATGTGTTTCCGAGATTTTTCGCCAAAATTAGTAAAAAAAGAGATGGCTTCCATTACCACGGATGGGCCAAAAAAACCTTTTTTTAACATTGTTTTTTACATAAAATAGTCTCAGAAAACAAAGGAGCCTCATAAAGCATCTAAATTTTAAGAACGGGTAATAGAATTTATTCTGAAAATGTGTTTTTTTGCAAAATTTTAAGATGGCAGGGTCATCAGCAGTAATCATTAGTAGTTAATATACTAGTCCAGTCAATGAATGAGTTGTAGAGGACATTGAGGAGGGGAGAATTTTCCTCTTCAGGAATGTGTTGGGGGTAGTTAGGAGGTAAACTTTTAGTGTTTACCTTTTAGTATGTTTACCTCCTGACTACCTCCAACACATTTCTGAAGAGGAAAATTCTCCTCTCCTCAATATTTTCTACAATCCCCTTTTGGGCATTCATTGATTGGATATACACTGATTTAGTGAGTTAAAATGTGACTTTGGACAAGGATTTAAAAGAAAATAATATCTATTTTACTAGATTTACTTTTTGATCGAGCGGAAACATGAATGCCTCCCATCTTGTCCCAAAGGTCATCTGAAGGAGGTTATAATGATTATAGATAAGTAATTTGTATTCGCTTTTTAGGTATTGGCAAAAAAGTGCTTTTATAAATTTAATATTTCCAAATACACAATAAACAAAAAGACGTCTTAAACACACAGGGCCCTCAACTTACCATTACAACGCGAGAGCTATATCAACTTACCATTACAACGCGGTCGTCATCATGTCGTCGTTTTAAGGTGATCTGCCGTTAGTAGATATCATTCGACCAGTTAATGACGTAATAATGATGCGACATTAGAGTCGTCATATTGACACCATAAAAGTGCTATCATCTAGACGTCATTTTTAGGTGTAGCTGTGGTAGGGAACATGGTGACGTCAATTACACGTCATTGGTAAGTGATGTAAGTCACGTTACAAATTAATTAAGAAGTGAACATAAATATTACACCTTGGCATTGCAAAAAAAATGTCGAATATAAGTAACAGTTCTTCATATAATAATAATAAAGAAAATCTAAAAAAAATATTTTTCATTAAAAATTGGCAACTTACATCTCAAATTTCCAACTTTTACCCAACTTTTTGCCAAATTCCTCCAAAATAAAAGTTGATGAGCGGGGGTACCCCCCCCCCCCCCCCCCCCCCTTCGCTACGCCCCTGCGTCTACTGCATGTACTAATTAATTATTTTAAGTCGTTTTTTTATACCTTGTTGATCTTATACACATTTTAATTATCGCTACTACGAAAAGAGTTCGTGTTCGCCTGTTTAATTGTTTGTAATCTGAACTTGCCTCGCCTTGTCCAGCCTTTCAGTGTCACGGCGTGTGCTGGGGAAGGAAAATATTGTTTATTATTTAATTTATAAAATATAGTTTATTTGGTTGATTGATTAATTAATTAGAATCACGGAATGCCCCTGTCAAAATTTCTATAATGTGTCTTTACTGATAAATATAACTTATGACACAAAAAATTGAACGCTTCATAGAGCATGCCGAATAATTAGACTAAAACAATATGTAGGTATTTTAAATTTTATTTCTAAAAATACACTTATCATTATAGCACCCTTATAAAAATATAATAAAAAAGAATGTAACATATTTTATACTGTACAAAAGTATTTTACAATTACATGAACACACATTGTAAGATGATCGATGGCAGTGGAACTTTGGTTGTACTTATAAAATTAAGTAACAATAACCCTATTTGAAAAAGTAGGTAGTCATTTTAGTCGATTAGGAAAAACACACCGCTCCAATTTCTACCCAGAATGCTTGATTTGGCTCTCCGATGTCTCGGACTCCAATATCGAGGATGGGCAATCTTTGGGGTTTGTCAGTCGAATATACCAAAATAGATTTTGCCCATGTATCTTTTCGATACTGAAATAAAATATGTTTAATTGTTTATAGCATATGCAAATAGAGGAAATAAGAAATGTGTAAATTATTCTGCCTACAGATTAGCCAACTTACCCTGCATTCATCAGAGACAGCTTCGTATCTCAGCTTATTCCCCTTAGGAGTAATTTCTACATCATTCCAACTCATCAATTTCAATCCTCGTCTAAAGGTGTGCTTGGTCACATCAAAGTAAGCTGCCGAATTCTTGCAATGGTATGTAATATTCTGTGTAGCCTTCGAAGAAAGCAAATGAAGGAAGCCTATTTGTGTACTGTCAGCCTTATATGTAAGCTAAAGAAGAAATAAGGGCTGTTGATTACTATTAAAATATTATTTTAGATGTTACCTTCATTCCGTGTTCAATTTCTCCCAACCAAATTTCTGGATCTCTCCCTTCGTATCGTATTTCTGGAGATCTCGCAGGTTTCGGCATGACGCAAGTTGCTTTATTCTCCATATCACAATGGACCAAAATTGAATCCCTAATGTCGCCTTCGTTGGGGTCTACCCAATATTGGCCTAGAAGATTTAAAATTACTTAGTTTCCTGAGAAAACGAAACATTCTCTTGTGCTTTTATAAATATCTATTTATAAACTATCTATTAACGTATTGACCAAGTCATTTGAAATCTTTTACGATGATTTTTATGCTAAAAACTGCCAGGGCTACTTGTTTATTTCGTATGCTTATCAATAATTAATTGTTTAAACACGCTGAGCGTACTTCTGTATGTCATTCATTTACCAGAGATTCACCCATTTGGATATTGTTGGTAATTGTCCAGTGATTGAAAAAAATTGGGTGATGGTCTGTGCGAGTGGCCATTTTGGAGAATCGACGCCATCTTTGATGCTTATTGAAAATGCACTGCATAAGCATGTGAGGTGTCATTTTACATGTTTTTAGGTTGCTGAACACGTTCCCGATAGTATAAATACTGAAAAGTGCTTACTAATCATTATTTAGTAAGGCAGATACGAATCAACATCTTTTATTTCTATACTAAACAGATTTACATTGTTTTATAAAACACGAAGTAACATAAAATGAATAAGTCAAAGTGTATGTCGTGATCAATATATAACAAAAAAACAATATATGACTCCTTATATCTATAATTTGAAACAGCAGAAGTAATAATTTACGTTGCAATATTAGAAAACTTATTACGACAATCAATAATGGCTACACTTCTGCAATGACAGTAAATGCAACAGGATATTCCATTTGAAAAAAATAAACATGAATCTTTTGCACACTTTAGACATGAGCAACTAGGCACAAGTTCGTTGCTGGGAGGAAACAGTGAAGTGGAACAGTGAGGGGTGTAGACAATCACCATATTCATAATCAAACTATATAGAATCAAGTTGCGTGATATCATCATTTAAACATGTTATATATAAATGTGTGTTGTAGTAGGCCCTTATAATGCGTGATCTAATTGATGCACTGGTTGGTGGAAGGTCTTCTATGAAAATGTTTTTCCCATGTGTGTGAATAAACATTCGTCCATTTTTTTACAAACTGATCTCTTTTTCAAAACTTGCACGAGATATTTCTCTGCCAATTGTATCGACTGCTCCATCACTTCACGGCTTTCCGTTTAGCACTATTGGCATCCATTCCCAGATAGCATTTATTATTCCACGAATGTACATTTTGCATTCCCAATGTTCTAATTGCATTCTGTACTTGCCATGTATGTTCCCTCAACATTCCCATATAAATAATATTTTCACATATACAATATGATTATACATACGATATAAATGGAATATACAGAAAAGTTTATATTCACAGTCGCATATACTGTGTACACGTATCAGGGAACGTTCTTCGTATATGTGTTCATGTACATCGTATAAACATTCGTCAGTGATTTTATCTGTATAATACAGGTATATTTTTTGTAGAAATATTTGCATCGCCCGAGCGCCGCGCCGACAGTAATATCATCAAAAGTTCAGCACTTTTAACGCGAACGCTGATTGGTTCGATTTTTGAACTAATAAAAATAAACCTGCATCACAACTGATGAGACAGCAATGCTAGTTTTATAGTACCTATCTACCTACCTACCTACCTACAAAAATAATAATGATATTTCTCTATCTATATAGATTTGATTTAAGTACATTTATAATCATCCCCTGTGCGGTGTATGACGTTTTATAAATTTTAAATCGTTCGTCAATATTATTGTATATATGAAATATGTTTTAAATTTTGAATCCAGACTTTAGATTTGTGATCGAATATTGAATAATAATGAATATGAAATATTAAATAATAATGAATGAAATATTAAATAATAATGAATAATAACCCTTTTTTAATTTATGTACTGTGTTCAATTAATTAGTAACTATCTCGGTAACTATCGGCATTTCTTAAGCAGATAGTTCAGACTTAGAATGGGTATTTAATTACTTTTTATCTTTTATATTTAGATTTCCGTTTTCCATGTCATTACAATCCCCTTGTAGAATTTTTTAAATGCGCGCCACGGTCCTTAGGTTAGTGCGCATGCTCCACGGTCAGTCACGATTCTGCTGTCAAATGCAAATGTCGATTTCTTCAATTTGTGTTTTGTTTTTTGTTTTCCCGTGATTTATTAATTAGTCCAAGTATACATTAATTGCATTGCAGTAAGTATTTTACAATTATTGTATACAATATAACTACCACATAGTTTTGTTGTCATTTGCAGATATTTTATATTTAGACACTAAAGTTTAATGTGTATCCCTTTGTACATATTATACTAAGCATACCACCTATATTAGTTATAATAATTACGGCGTTTGTAGGTATCGATTTTTAGAAAAGAAACTGAGGTGTCTTTGTAATGGTCTCGGTCCACGAAAAGGAAGCTTGGTGGTCACCATTCAAACAATTGACTGATCATTGAAAAACAGGTGAAAATGCAGATGAAATGTGAACACTTTACGGGGTGTTTAAATCTTATTTTCAAGAAGGTAGGTTCGATCTATTTCAATATTAAGGAGCTTTTGTTTATTTAAATCACAACCATTGGATTTGATTACAACATACGAGTTGTGATAGGTATTTACCTATTTGTAGTAATTTGCTTTATACCTATTTCAGAGGATTATAGAAGAGCTGCAATTAATTGAAAAGGGCAGAGATCTGATGTACAGAGTGAATAAAAACAAATCAAAGGACTATGTACAAAAAGCACGTCAGATGATATCGAAGAACATATTGGAAGCCGTCGACTTCCCAAGAAATTTTGTCTTTACTAGAAGTTGAAAGAAGATAGGTATGTTGTTCTTTTAATAACTCTGGTAGGCATTTAAAATCAAGTACCTGAAATTTCGAACGTTCACTTGAACGAATTTCATATGAAAAAGAAAAATTAATAAAAGCCACACTTCGATTTAGATGTAAAAACAAGTATTGTGGATATTTATTGTCAGCAAATGTGGCAATGAAGTGTTTATGCCTAAATCGATATGTGGTGAAGTGAACGTTCGAAACTTCAGGTACATATAAAATCACACGTTAAACAAATCCTCGTCATAATATGATACTCTCAACTATGACAGCGGGTACCGATATTCCTGATCTTTGACCTTTCATATCTCAAAAACTGGCGATTTTCAGATATTGTGCCCATGAAAACTTTTGATCAGGATATTATGAAGTACAACATACTACAATTTCAGCCCATTTGACTGTACCTTCTTTTCCATTTATTTTGTGCCTGCCGTGTCCTTTCTCGTATATACAAAAAAATGTTGAGTATTCTATAATTAACATTTTTAACAAATTGCCGGACAACATAAAAAATCTCACTTTAAAAACATTAAAACTAGAACTCAAACGGATACTAATAAAAAAGGCTTACTATACGGTGGACGAATATTTCGCTGATGTTTTAATACATTAATAAAAAACTTACTTTTGTACTCTCAAACTAGGCTGTTCTCAAATTTATCATTGTATTGTATTGTCATACCATTTTAATATTTTAACCAAACACATTTTTATCCAAACTAGGCATATTATCTATTTTAAAATTAACTTTAATTACTGTTGTCGTCCTCTATTTATTTTCACTGTTACCATTTGTTAGTGTTTCAATTTTATTATATGTATTTTTTACATTAATATTAACTATATTCTTTTTTTCTGTTGTATTCTCTTAATGTTTTTGACGTGTTCTACATCCAATGAGGTATTGTATGTAAAAAAGAACAAATAAATGTATCTATCTATCTATCTATCTATCTATGATAATATCAATTTGTTTAATTTATGTTTGATCAGTTTTATTTTTTCTGTAAGATCTTTGTAAGATGTTTTTATGTTTTTCAACTTTATCATGGCCAGTTTTTAAAGAGAAATAAGTACCTATTCAAATATAATACAATGTATTTTCTTTTGTAGTTGGACTAGCACGTGTATCTCCTCCTCTGGACAGGAAGGAAATACCTTCTTAAAAATTGGAAAAGCCAAAAGAAAGTATTCAGCCAATAGGATCAGTCACAGATGATGTGTTGAGAATGAAAAGTGGACTTTCGCAATTACAAGTATCACCATCGGCAACACCTGGACACTTGGTTTTGAAAATGTAAGCCCTCCAATTTTTAATATTTTTTACTTACTGACAAAAAATTCGTTATAGTAAAATATGACAGTTCATAAGTAGTTGCAAAGAAAATTTTTTTGTTAAAAAAAATCTGAATTGAAATTTTTGTCACAATTGTTTTTTATTATTACAATTCATTTTTGTAACAAAAAATAAAAATATATTTAAAGTAACACAACTGTTTTATTCATACCTCTTCCTATTGTATAATTTAAGATGCATACTTAATTGTTACAACAATGTAAAGTAATTAATAAAATAAAATCATGTTTTGTTCTTGGCAATTTAAAACACGATTTGAAATAGATAAAACTTTAAGGTAGTGTAATATGATCATTAGATTTTTTCATAAATAACACGTTAAATATGATTTTTAAGCTGAAGTTTTAGAGTGATAAATGGTTGATCCATTTTAAAATGGTTTTTAACAGATCTTATTAACGTAAAACTATTTTTTTTACATATATTCGTGGACCTTTGTAAAGTATTGTTATAGCAAATACAGTTTTATTTAAGTTTATTTAGCATTTGTGTGCTCCATTCAATAAAATTTGATGAATAAAACATTTGACTTTAGTGGAAAACTGATAGTAAAAACAAATTTTCTGTGCATATATTCCACATTTACTTACATAATATTCTTCACAAGGAATATGAAATGTGGAAAATTAGAGTAAGTACCTACTAATTGACTGTAACAATTAAACTTTAAAATTAGATATTGGATTTATTATATGCAAGTACTTCACTCATATCATGTATTCTCTTGAGTTTAATTATTATAATAATTTATTATTTGCTATAATCATAGATGAGTCGCTGCGTCATACTGAACATATTCAGAATGAAGCAGCGACTCATCAATGATTACAATAAGTAATAAATTTTTATAATAATTAAACTTTGAAGAAAATACACGACATGAGTGAAGTACTTATAGCTGCCACTGATATTTAATGTTCATTCCTACAATATACATGCATCATAGATTTATGATCCATGTGTAACATACCAGGCACCTACGGCTTAATTCCTGCGAAGGTAGTACTCATATACCATGAACATGCAGTGTACATTGTGAATGTAGGATGGACCTTCCTCCTATATACCTCATGTATCTATCAGTATGTCAATATACGTTTCTGGTTCATATCAAGTTCCGTTTTGGTCTATGGGTACGTTGTAGGAATCTTACTCGTATATCGAGAGGCGGTCATCTGTACGTCTCTCTGACATTCAGGTTTTCTACACGGAATACAAAATGAATATTCATTCTTAGTTCCATGGGTACATAAAGTACGTTCCGAGCACATGCTCTGAATGTAAAAATGCTATCTGGGTTTTAAGATTAAAAAAAACAAACAAAAAAAAACGATTTGCACACCCTTCTGCACGCGACGACTGCCTAAAATTTGCGTTTCTGGCATATTCATGGTAATTACATTCATATATATATATATATATATATATATGATTGGCATGCATTTTAAAAACGTTGCATCTGACTGGTCATGTACTGCCAGTCAAATATAAAAAAAAAAAACATACCACTTTGAGATTCTGGATAAGCTGCTAAAATGTCTCTGCAAGTTTTTCCCGGTGCATTCTTCTGTCCATTTGGCTTCTTCAACCTATCAAATGATGATTTAAGTTGTTCATAGGCCTTATTTATGAGTTCCCTCGTTTCTTCTTCAGTTAACTCTTTGCCAAATATTCTAGGTGGTTGATCTCCCAAAGGATCAGGTCCCTTTTGATTATTTTGGCCTTGAGCAAGAAGGGCTGCTAAGGTTGCTGCATCGTATCCAACACCATCTCCGGGAGGACCAGGAGGACCAGCGGGACCTAAAATAATATAAAAAAATAATGTAGTTATTGTTAATGTATGTGCAATTGATTGTACCAGGAGCTCCAGGTAGTCCAGGTCTTCCGTCATTGCCGGTCTCTCCTCTGGGACCTGGAGGACCTGAAATACCCTGTGGCCCTGGACTGCCGTCCCTTCCTGGAGGACCTCTTTGGCCTGCCTCTCCGTCTTTGCCAGGCATTCCATGATCCCCTGATGGTCCTTTTTCTCCTGGTGGGCCTTGTATACCAGGAAGACCTTGCAAACCCATTAATCCACGATGTCCTTTCGCTCCCTTAGGACCAAATGATCCACGATCTCCCTTAACACCTTCTAAACCAGGAGCACCAGGTTTACCTCTTTCTCCTTGGCGGCCCTCTACTCCTTGTGGTCCTGGTTCTCCACGTGGTCCTCGTTCTCCTGTAAGGCCTGGTGGACCACCTGATCCAGGAGGTCCCTATCAAAGAAGATATTAAAAAGAAGAAATATTTTTTGTATTTCAAATTCTACTTACAGGTAATCCAGGAGGTCCATTATTTCCAGATTGTCCAGGGGGTCCTTGAGGTCCTTTATCTCCAGTTCTTCCTGCAATACCTGGGGGTCCCACTTTTCCTGGCGGACCTTCAGGGCCTTGGTCACCGCTAGGTCCAGGAGGTCCAGGTAAACCCGTTAAGCCTTGTGGTCCTGGGGGTCCTTCATTACCAGGTTTACCAGCAGAACCAGTTTCTCCAGGTGCTCCTCGTATGCCTCTTAGACCTGCTGCTCCTGGAGGACCTGGAAGTCCAGGAAGACCTCTGTCTCCTGCAGGTCCCTGTGGCCCAATTTGACCAATAGGTCCTGGAGGACCTTCTGATCCACTTTCTCCTTTAGGACCCTCAAGCCCTTGTAATCCAGGAAGTCCTTGAAGTCCAGGTAATCCTGCTCTTCCGGTATCCCCTGTAGCACCTTTGATTCCCGGCAATCCTTGCGGTCCGGGGGATCCGGCGTTTCCAGGTTGCCCCTTATAATATAATTTGCTTTAAGCTATATGCTTCTTGAAATTGTGTATAATACTTACAGCTTGTCCAGGTTCACCAGCTCTTCCAGGAGGTCCCATAATTCCAGCATCTCCTCTAGGTCCCGATTCTCCACGAGCACCTTTAACTCCTGTTAATCCCATAGGTCCTTGAGGTCCAGGTTCTCCTGGCCTACCGACCGGTCCTGAATTTCCTTGAGCTCCTTTCATTCCTGTCAGTCCTCTTTCTCCCTTAACACCTGGTAATCCTACTAGACCTGGTGGACCAGGGAATCCTTGAACACCTTGTGGACCAACAAGACCTCTTTCTCCTGGACCTCCTGGCGCTCCTGGTTCTCCAGGAAATCCTGGAGGACCTGGTTCACCGGGTGCAGCAGGTTCTCCAGGGGGACCTTGTGGACCTATGGGACCAAGCGGTCCGCGTTCTCCTTGACGGCCTGGTGGGCCCTCAGGTCCTATTGGGCCATACGATCCTCGTTCGCCTTTTTCACCTTGCATACCTGGTTGACCTCTCAAACCTGGTAATCCAACCAAACCTGGAGGACCAGAATGTCCTTTTATTCCCCTTGGACCTTGGGGACCCTAAAAAATCTGATTTTTATGAATTTGCATTGAAGTTCGTTTTACTTTAGATATAGTCAGTAGATTATATTTAATTTAATTATTTTAATAATTATTTTAAATAAAATAATAACTTACTGGTGGTCCATCAGCGCCCTGAGCTCCTGCGGATCCCTTCGTACCTGTTAGTCCAGGCTGGCCTACTGGTCCCCTTTCTCCTGGAAAACCTCTCTCTCCCCTAGCGCCTTGATTTCCTGGTATTCCCGGCGGTCCTTGTACTCCTGTTTCTCCGTCCTTACCTGCGGCGCCCGGATTTCCAGAAGCTCCAGGAAGACCCTAGACAGAATAATTATTGAAACTCACAGTTTTGAATGTTGTATATTTTTAATACTTGAAAACCTCTAGGGCCAGCTACACCTGGTGCACCTCTTTCACCATCAAGACCTGGTGGACCTGGAGGGCCTTGTGGTCCAGATTGTCCATCTTTTCCTGCATCACCTCTCGGACCATGTGGTCCTGGAGGTCCTGGTTCTCCATCCTTACCAGCTTCTCCCTGACGAAATAATCAAATTTAGCAGTTAGTAATACTATGTGATGTTCAGTAAAAATAACTTACGGTTAATCCTCTATCCCCTGTAGGTCCTAATGGTCCTGGTAGACCCTGTATACCCTGTGGACCAGGTTCGCCAGGCTTTCCATCCTGCCCGGGTAATCCTCTTTCGCCAGGCGATCCTGATTTTCCAGGAGGTCCTGGACGGCCAGTTAAACCTCTTAGACCTTGTAAACCTGTTTGTCCAGGTCGTCCTGGCTCTCCTTGAGATCCTTTAAGTCCAGCAGGACCTATTGATCCTCTGTCTCCAGCTTGACCTAAAATATCACCACGGATAATAAATACAACTTCCTTTACCTCTGAAGGCCTGACGTGACTTTGTGCGAGAGGAGACTGCACATTTCGAGACAAGGAACATACACGCAGTATCTGGTATACTAGGAATTATTTCTCTCAGGGTCAGAGTGAAGATTCCTGGACTTTCGCAAAAGCAGTTATACAAATACAACACAAAATAACAATAGAAAATAATCTATGGCAAACACATCTGTAAGTATTTGTCGTTTGACTCACCTTTTACTCCTGGTGCACCATCGGGCCCCGGTAATCCTGTAGCTCCTGGCATACCACGTTCTCCTGTGGGTCCTGTAGGTCCAGAAGGCCCTCTCATTCCTCTCTTCCCTCTTTTTCCTTCTGGTCCAGCCACGCCTGGGAGACCTCTAGGCCCTGAAGCTCCAGTTTCCCCTTTCATTCCAGTTTCTCCTTTATATCCCCGTTCTCCAGGTAACCCCTAATATATCCGCATAAATAATATATTAAGGTGAGAATGAAATGGTGACAGTGAATTAGAAATAATTCTTGTGTAACTTCACTATCGTACACGTAAATACATTACACATACAGAATCGGAAAGCGTTTGTTTTGGTATTGCACTAGTTTCAACGATTTAACCGACCGCCCACAATAAAGGCGTCTACCAGTACTCTAGCAGAGGTAAACAGTGACACTCCCATCAAGAGAAGCATGTACACGATTGCATGCTTCGCTCTCGCTTGCTCTTATTGCCATCCCAAAACCAACACTTTCTGATACTGTATAGATTCAGCAAATGTCGTTTTATATATGTATCCTAAGTTTAACGAGTGCAAGAAATAAGAGAGCAATTAAAAAAATAAATCAGGATATTATCCCATTACAATGCGCTTGCGGTTAGAAGCGATAGGTACCGATGCCCTGCGTTGATACATGACAAGGTGACAAGAATAAAATTTCACGAAGTGTGGAACGTGCTGGGAACAGTATATCCGTCAATCTTTTCCTAATATCTCTGTTTTCTCTCTTGCAATCGTTCATCTCAGGATATATAAAACTACATTTTCCAATTCTGTATAGGTATTATGTAACAAACAATTATCAACTCGCATTTTTCTCTTTTGATTAATTAATTTTTCGTAGGTTTATTTTCGTGGAAAGAAATCTAGATGTACCTAGTTAAAATCAAATCGGATCAGGTCAACAGGAAAACACAACTTATGTAAAAATGAATTCTGTACAAGTCTAGATACTTTAATCTTAGAGTAGGATGCTGGTAAATTTGTAATGAACTATTGTGAATTATTTTTCTGGAAAAGAAAAATGTTACTTTTCTATTGTTGTCTTAGACATGCGAATTACAACACTATAATTCTGTCTACTCTATAGCGAGAATTGGGGCGTAATATTAAAAAAATGATATGCTTCGGCAAGTATGTTGATTGATTGATTTATTGATTGGTTGATTTACCAGCATGCGGTAGGCATTGTTGCCACTCCCAGGATATACTACTGGGCCGACTACGTCTACGCTGGGTTGGACTTGAGTCAGGCTTGTTGTCAGCAGTAGGAGCCACATGTTGGGCAGTGTAGGTGTTTATGCCGCATTGTGCCGTGGTATGGAGTGTTTATGCTCCTGTTTTTTGTGTTTCTGCTTCTACAAATTTTCTTCTTCTTCTAAGTCTTTTGATTCCTCCGTTTCTGATTCTGGTTGCGTTTTCTTTGTGATGTTCATTTTTCCCTCGTTTTTCTTTTCCAGTGTGCTTGGTCCTTTCCTAGTTTGTTCATAATCCTCTCGATTGTTGTTCTCTAGGTGTAGCATGGTCTCTCTGTTTTTAGTTTGTTTGTTCAGAATTGGCGCTCTCTTCAGTAGATGTTTTGAATCCCTTCTTTGGACATGTCTCCAGTACTTCATTGTGTGAATTTCTATCCTTTTTGTAATTGTCTTCCCTCCTAGTGCTAGTAGTGTTGATGTTTTATATCGCTGTTTTCGTCTTGTTGCTTTTGCGAATAGTTGGATTATGTCTCTAATTGAATAGGCAGTTCAATAAATTGACCAGTCAGAATCAACAAAATAGCAAAACAAAATAGGACGCAAAACTATTAATGATATTTTACCAATTTGGGTTCGACGTTGCCTGCGTTCGTTCTCGTCTTTCTATTATAGCCAGTGAATCAACTAATAGAGTGTCTTATAAATATTTCTTTTGTTACTTCAATTTGAACATTTATAATGTAAATTATAAGCATTATACTTGAACAAGTATGTTATTTGGAATAATCATTAAAGATTATTTATTTGAGATCAAACCTTAAGATTATTTTTCTGCAGGGCTATTTTTTATTTACTATTTCGAATATAAATATTTACATCGTTATTTTCTGTCTCAAATGGATATGACACTTTATCTTTTATTTTGTTTGTCAAATAGTGCCATTCGTTATTTCACTCAAGTGTTATGAGAAGCGTTAAAGAATTTTTTGGTCTGGCCGTAATTTATACTATATCCCCCCAGCTGAGAACGACCCCTTGAGAGCGTGGCCATAATTCGAAGAAATTTGGTATTTCCCCTTTCAACATTACAGTGCAAAACATTGCAACATGCTACACTACGTACACTTGTTAATTACAAATCAGGAGTTTGTTACTAATTTAAATAAGATACTAAAGATTTATCGTTTGTCGTGTTTCTCTCTTTGGTTATTGCTGATTTCTTTCTCCTCTTTGCCGCCTGGCAGTTGCATGATTTAACTGCACTATATTACATACTGTGATTTGTTGCGTTAGAGTGGAAGCAGTGTGGGAAGTTTGTATACCTAATTAAATACTGACTAATATTTCTCCTCAAATTACTGAAAATGCTCCAAGATCCATACTATTTTCCAAACACATCCACTTATACAAACGTATATACAGGGTGTCCCACCGGGAACTGAATCGATCGATATCAGGAAAAGTACGCACCAGAAAATTTTGAAAATGTAGGGAATTACTAATGTCAGTATGAAAGAAAATAATTCCGCTTGCACTGGAAATCGATATCAACTTGCTTATTTTAAACGGAACACCCTATATAATAATATATTTTGAAGTTTTCGCAAAGAGCGAAATATTCTGAGTCGAAAACATGTAGCATGCTTCATCTCTAAACCCAGCCGTTTCAGAGATATTTGACATTTCATAAAAAAATGACAGGTGTAACAGTTTGCAATAATCTATAGAACTTTTTTCTCGTAAAAGATTCTCAATTTATTTTTCATGCAGAAAGGCCATAAGGTGAGCTACGATCCTGAGTTTAAAGAAATTCAATAATAATATACCAAGTGTTCACTTTCTTACGTTACATTTTGTCAAGTTCAAACCGCGAAAAGTTGTTTAAGTCAAATGGAACACCCTGTATATTTTGCAATAAATCATGTAAAATTAAATTGCCCTTTTTCCCATGTAGATATTGTAGGGGTTTAACTCATGATTTTTTTAAGAAAAAAAATATATAGTCAAATTGGCTAAAACTGTTTTACATAAAGTATGTGTCTTACTGATCAAAAAACTTTAATTGAAAAACTTTCGAAAATAGCTCCTTTTACCTCTTATACCCCATCAATAAATTAAAAGATCGAGAAGATACAGAATTTTACAAGAATTTATAGCTGTACCTCGGAAAGTAGGATTGAGTTGAGCTCATGAGAACTTTTGATCAGAAAGTTGAAATCCGCAACATATTAAAAATTTAGCCAATTTAATCGGGGGTCAATTTCCATAAGATCTGTGCGGGGTCCTTTGTAATCCACATATTTAAAACAACAATAAGAAAAAAAAATCACCAGCTCTTTTATCATAAGAAGAAAATCTTAAATGTTTCATAAATATTAACTAAGTAATACATTATTTTATTTGTATTTAACTGGCACAGCAATATAAACAGCATTACTTTACTTACATACATACAATATAAGTTTAAATTTTCGATAAAAATAATTTTGTTTTAATATACATTTAAAATGGAAACACCTTTATAACTTTTTTATTTTTTGTCCGACTTGAACCAAATTTTACCAATAGATAAAACAAATTAGAATCTACTTATGGCCAAAAAAATATTTGCCTCTTACAAATGTGGTACCAAAATAAATGGAAAAACCGCTGCCCAAGGAATCACTACTTCCACATCCAGATTTTCTATCCAAGTTACTCACAACGAAAAAATTTTGTATGTAGAAATAATTGTTTATGGAACTTTAATACTATAATATTTGAATTCCTCTACCCCAAAAACACATAAAACGATACCCCACATCGGTAGTGGGATGGGGGTGGTGATAGGGGGTGGTAGTGGGGGTGGATGAAGTAAAAAAGTATTTTGAGGTTTCTGGTTCTTGTACACACATTAAATCACAATTCTTTTCATCCCATTTAATAATGGGGCGGGGGTGGTAATGGGGGTGGCTAATCCCAAATTTTTTTTTGAGACCTTAGCTTTTCTTATATACAGGGTGATTCTTTTAAGGTGGCCATTCTTTTAAGGTGGCCATTATGACCGTTATAACTTTCTTCTTCTTCTTCTTCGCATAGGAAATCCTTATTTGCTCTTTGGTACGTAGAAAGAACACAAGATGAGCTATTCTTTACAAAAAAAAAATAGATTCCAAAATAGTATACCAAGTGTTTTATTTTTCTCGTTACATTTTGTCGAATTCAAACCTCAAATACTTTTTTATTTCAAATGGAACACCCTGTATTTTTTTACATCAAATTATGTTAAATTAAATTCCATTTTTTCCAGAATAAGCATTGTAGGGGTTAAAGTTACAACTTTTTAAAATATTGGCGATTGTCTTAAATATCCAAGAATTTTTAGTAAAAATTGCCATCAACTTATCCATGATTAGAAACAATCATTAATGTCAGTCATTCTCTTTTGTTAAAAAATGCCAGCACGTTTAAATTACACCCACAAAGACTTTTAGATTTGTTTATTATTTATAGAGAATGTGATAAAGTAATAATACCAAAAACATGTAACACATTTGCTAATCGATACCCACTTTATTGTTTCAATTGTTTCATAGGCTTCTACGTTTTTTTGGATAAATTATAATTTTCAACAAAAACTTGCGAAAAATTCAAAGTACATGTGTTAGGTATAGGACATGCTGATATAAGTCCACCTCAAATTTAATTCTACATCGATTGTCATAAGAAAATTTAGCACGTGCCATTTGACAGAGCCAAATATTCTAAAATTATCCAATATGCGGTTTACAGTGGATGGTGGACGGTTTCTGTTCTTGTGGGTATCGAGTAGCAAATGTGTTACATGTTCTTGGTATTACTTTATCACATTCTCCATAAATAATAAACAAACCTAAAAGTCTTCGTGGGTGTAATTTAAACGTGTTGGTGTTTTTTTAACATAAAATAATGACTGACATTAATGCTTGTTTCTAATCATGTGTAAGTTGATGGCAATTTTTATTAAAAATTCTTGGACATTTAAGAAAATCACCAATATTTCGAAAAGTTGTAACTTTAACCCCTACAATGCTTATATTGGAAAAAAGGGAATTTAATTTAACATAATTATATGTAAAAAAATATAGGGTGTTCCATTTGAAATAAAAAAGTTCTTGAGGTTTGAATTTGACAAAATGTAACGTGAAAAATAAAACACTCGGTATATTATTTTAGAATCTTTTTTTTTTGTAAAGAGTAGCTCATCTTGTGTTCTTTCTACGTACCAAAGAGCAAATAAGGATCTACTACACAAAGAAAGTTATAACGGTTCTTGCAAACTGTTGCACCTGTCAAATTTTTTATAAAATGTCAAATATCTCCGAAACTGCTCAGTTTAGGTATACGTTGTACTACATGTTTTGACTCAGAATTTTATGATCATTTCGAAAAGTCAAAAATATATAGGGTGTTTTATTTAAAATAAGCAAGTTGGTATCGACTTCCGGTATTTCCGGAAGTGCCGCCACCTTGAAATTATTATTTTCGGACCCGCAAGGGTCGACTATGGTAGAGTACCAAATCTCAAATCTCTATCTCATCTGCAAGTGGGAAATATTCTAATGGCCGCCTTAAAAGAATCACCCTGTATACTAAAAACCAATTTTATGGACTCTTACCTGCTTGATTTACCTATTTACCCCAAATTTACCCTAATTTACCCCCCAATCTTTCGACGGAAGAAGATAAAAATATAATCTAGTTCTAGATCTCGTTAAAGGACATCTGTGTACCAAATTTCAAGTCAATATATCAAACGGTTCCAGAGTAAATGTGCGCACAAAAAAAAGTTAGACCGACATGACAGACAGAAAATTATTTTTCGCTCAAACTTAAAATCTCGACGTTTCATGACATTCTAAGCCTATTTGAATAATAAAAATTTTTAAACATTTTTTTGTCGTTACTATACTTCCACTGGATGTGGAAGTAAAAATAAAGAAATCATATTAGGGATTTTTTTATCGAAAAACTTTATTAACGAACGTTGTTCAGAATTATCCAAAAATCTACTCCAAAATTTCAGCAATATTAAAAAATATTGAAATTTTATTTAAAACAATGTCCGAGTCCGAAAATATCATTTTATTGGTTTTTTTTTTCTTAGAAAATTGTGCTGTGACAATTTTGCTTGAAATTAAACGCAAGCTGTCAGATAATTGTCAAGTGATTTGTATTTTTTTTTAAATTTTGTCGAAATATTAGACTTCAAAAACAAAATTCAATATTTTTTAATATTGCTGACATTTTAGACTCTGGGTTTTTGGACAATTCTGAACAACTTTCATTAATAAAGTTTTTCGATAAAAAGAATGCCTAACATGATTTCTTTATTTTTTCCATTTATTTTGGAACCGAAGGTGGATTTGCATTTGTAGGAGGCGAATGTTTTTTTTTCGCCATAAGTAGATCCTAATTTGTTCTATATTTTGGTAAAATTTGGTTCAAGTCGGACAAAAAATAAAAAAGTTATAAGGATGTTTCCATTTTAAATGGGCCACACTGTAGGTACATATGTCGTGAGAATTATAAAGGCATTGGTTTTCAACGTAATACTTACCGGAGTTCCCTTAGCGCCGGGCTGTCCTGGACTTCCGGCTAAACCTGGTGGTCCTCTAGCGCCAGGGAATCCAGGAGGTCCAGAAATTCCTGGTGCTCCAATACCTCCTTTCTCTCCATTGTATCCATCTCTTCCAGCAGGACCCGGTGGACCGGATTCTCCTGGTTGTCCGGGCCGGCCAGATTCTCCTAAAATCATATATTTTTAGATGTGACTAACAACGTGTTTGGACTTTAATTCTACCTCTGGGTCCTTGCAATCCTTGACTACCCTTTGGACCTTGTGAACCTTGATCTCCTTTTGATCCAGGGTTGCCTGGGAAGCCTGGCGCCCCAGGTTTACCAATAGGTCCCTAAATAATGAAAATATTATTTATATAACAGAAATACAGTTAAAAAACAATTTTCATATATTAAAATATTGCGTTATCTTTAAGCAACATCAAAAATCAAAATATATAAAAGACATATAAACAAAAAGCAGTCAAGAATGCCTTAAAACGAGGTTCAATCACACCCTTGAATAATACCCTAATGATTATATTATTTATATTTGAAGAGATTATCCAGATTAGTTCCTCAGGTATTTCTAAAATTAATTTTAATTTTCTCTCTCAAATACTAAGCATGAGTATACATTTTAGATGTTATTTTATACTGCTAAATTTCTGATACTGAAACTTGAAACAGTCTGTACAGTTAATTGATCAGAAGAAAAAGTAAAATGGTTATTTCATTCCAATAAAGACAAAAATTGAAAAGTAAGTTTATACTATGAATGTTGTTTTATATACTCACTGGCAAACCAGGAGGTCCAGCAATGCCATCAATTCCTCTTATTCCTGGGGGACCAAGCGGTCCTTCTCGACCTCGTTCGCCTCTTGGACCAGCAGGACCCATCGGTCCAATAGGTCCCATCAGTCCAGGCATACCCTGTGATCCTTTTTCGCCAAATGATCCTTGTTCGCCTTTAGCGCCGTCTATTCCTGGAAATCCTCTATGTCCTTTTCCGCCTGGTAGTCCTGGCATTCCTGGCAGACCCCTTGGTCCTGCGGGTCCAGGTGGTCCAGCTATACCTGCCTCTCCGTCTTCGCCTCGTTCTCCCTTTGAGTGGATAGTAAGACTTTTATTTCAGTAATTAAAAAAAAAAAAATACCTGTTTAAAAACTTAAAAGGGAAAAGCGGTAGTAGGTTGAATCGGTGAACTAGAGGGCAGGGAAAATTTGGATAGGAAATGTATCGAATATAGTACAATAACTAGAGGTTTTAACTTGGGAGTAATGTCATATGAATTGGACAATTACCCATAAAAAAATTATCGTTACATTTTACATATTTTTTACCTCTAGGTACTTTATTAATAATCGAATCAAGTATAATACTCACATCTTTTCCAGGTGGACCTGGTAAACCTCTTAAACCTGCCGGACCTGGTGGTCCACTTGGGCCAGGTTCTCCAGTTTCTCCTCTAGGGCCTTGGAAACCCTGAGGTCCAGCTGATCCTGGTGGTCCTATTATTTAAAACGTTATACTATTAATACTATTATTTTCATAAAATTGCATACACAAGCATAATATTAAACCACTTAAAAGAGTTACTCATAGGTAAGTCTAGATGGGTGTTCTTTGTGTAATGGATGGAACGAATTCGTTTAAAGAAGGAATGTTCTTTTGGGTGAAATATTTTGATGCGAGTGAACACTTTAATAACTAATTCCTTAAACGAACGAATTAATGAGTCCTATTTGCTTAGATAACGTAGTAAGAGTGCACTAAACATTTTTTTTATAGTTTCCTAGATTTTAAACCCGCTTTCGCTGTATCTCAATTTTTCGTACAGTCTAATATTATGCCTCTTAGATTTTTATCGAAAAAAGTAAGTAAAGTACTGTTAATTCTAATAAAACAAAATCAACATGGTCACGTTAATTTTAATATCATTACCTGGTGGCCCTCTAGCACCAACAGGTCCCACTGCAGCCTGAAGATATTGGAATGGTTCTGGATAAGCGGGACCTTTATCATTGCCGGCTTGAGATAAAGCAAGTTGTTCATAATATTCAGAGAGGTCTGGTGCGGGACCGGGTGGACCTGGTGGTCCTGGTATTCCGGGATATCCTGGTGACCCAGGAGATCCAGGTTCTCCTGGTATACCACTTTCTCCTGGATAGCCATGTTCTCCTGGAGGACCTAGAAATTGGTTTATAATTTACTATAACAAGTTGTAAGATATATTAAGTACTAGTTAAGTTTTATTTGGTAATGTATATCATTATAACGGTTATTATGTAGAACACGTCGGGTATGAACAAATGTTCAAAAGTTTTTGTGCCTTTTAACCGACCTCAAAAGTTTTTAAGAAAGTAGGAGGTTCTCAAGTCGACCCGTTGTTTGTGTTTCTTTTATGATTGTTCACTCCTTATTCTGAGTTAGCTGAAGCGATTTTTGACAAATTCTTCTGGATTAGCTGAAACGCTATTATATCTTTGAAGTGTAGAGTTTGGCTCGGCAGAGGGCCTATTCTAAGCTATTTTCTTAGAGTCGAACGGGACCTGAGAAAAGAGAGAGCAGCTCAAGAACCCCAAATGCCAATTATCAGTGAAGACACCGAAATTAATGTATTATTGTCGGGGGAAATCAATCCTAATATCTCAATACAAATATATATTTTTTAAGATTTATATTTTTACTAGCTCATGCCCGCGACTTCGTTCGCCTGAAATTTCAACCCCCCATTTTTACCCTCTTGGGGGTCGAATTTCGAAAAATCCCTTCTTAGTGGTTGCCCACGCCATTCGAGGAACCTCTAAGCAAAATTTGAAGTTTCTAGACCCAGCGGCTTGAGCTGTGCGTTAATAGATCAGTAAGTCAGTCAGGGTATTCTTTTATAGTACAGTCGAATTAGACATCATAAACAATTTTGCGTACTACGGACTTTTTTTTGTGGAAGTTGTTTAAGAGGGCATAATAAGCAAGTACAGAAAACTACACCCTGCTACACCATGTGCGTCCCCTATTTTTAGGGGTTGAAACTTTGAAATTTTACTTATGTGTCCATATCTGTTTCCCTATTGCCCGTAGGGCTCTTTACCAAGTTACATTTTTTGAAAATTCATCCCTCCTCTACATAATATATATATTACACATTTGCCGTAGGACAAACGGTTTTGGCTGTACGAGGACGGAAAGGTCACACTGTCCGAATTTGGGAGTCTTCTGTACAGGACAAACGGCTATTATTTCCAATCTACAATACTACACATACTAATGCTCTTAAGGAGGGATGATGATTTGTGAAAAAATTTTCATCGAATACCGCGCGGTTTTCATGATACGGGATGTTGAAATTTTGAAAACCCCCGTTTTAAAAAAAAAGTGAACCTACTTTTTTTCGCTCATTTTTCTTTCATGCATGTACGACCCTAATATAAGAA
Organism: Rutpela maculata; assembly: GCA_936432065.2. NCBI lineage: Eukaryota > Metazoa > Arthropoda > Insecta > Coleoptera > Cerambycidae > Rutpela > Rutpela maculata. The sequence goes on from OW386291.2 coordinate 22,680,709, forward strand.
AATTTACGTTGGTTTCATTTTAATACAATCATTGGTTTAGGAGCTAGACAGCAAAATATGCCAAAAATGGCTATTTTGGTATTGTTGCATTAAAAAAACCAAAACCAGTATAATTCTGGTAAATGTTTTTGTTTATCCTAAAAGTCCAATTCATTGCTCATAGAAAATGTGTTTTTATATTTAAGTAGGATCAACACTTATTGTGTAATAACGATTTATGTCATGTGTTCTCCGGTCTCCTTTTTCACAATTTTTTTTTCCTCCTTATGGTTCATAGTAGGGCAGAAAGCATTATACACGTGGACAGGGCACATAATAGGGTGTTAAAATGGGTATCTTGTTAAAATGCGATAGGACGTACCGTTTTCGAGTAAAACGCACTTGTTTGGTTATGTTTGCTTTGAGTTTTCATTGTGTTCTGAATTGTGATCTGATAAATAAATTCTACATTTTGGTGTGTTCTTTCTTAGGAGTTTGTTTTTTTAAATCATTTTCCGATGAAATGGACATATAATAGCTGTTTTTCGAGGAAGGTAAAATTACTGTGGATTTTGTTATAGACACAAAATAAGTTGCAATGATGATTCGAGACAAGCGTGAACCTTCAAATAGGGGAGTGAGAACCCCCTATTCCGCCCGAGTCCCTTCATTTTTTCATTAGCAATGTCCCCCATAAACAGAAAAAGCAAGCGACACATAGTTTTATTTTTTCGTAGTCAGCAGTGAGTCCTTCGATGAAAAGTGTGATCTGAAATAATTTTTGCGTTTTACTCGAAAACGGTACGTCCTATCGCATTTTAACAAGAGATCCATTTTAACACCTTAATATGTGCCCTGTTCAGGTATACATTGCTTTCTGCCCTACCATGAACCATAAGGCCACAAAAAAAAAATGTGAAAAAGGAGACTGGAAAACACAAGACATAAATCGTTATTACACAATAAGTGTTGATCGTTGATCCTATTTAAATACAAAAACACATTTTCTATGCGCAATGAATCGGACTTTTAGGATAAACAAAAACACTTACCAGAATTATACTGGTTTTGGTTTTTTTAATGCAACAATGCCAAAATAGCCATTTTTGGCATATTTTGCTATCTAGCTCCTAAACCAACGAATGTATTAAAATGAAACCAACGTAAATTTTCTTATATTAGGGTCGAACATACATGAAAAAAAAATGAACGAAAAAAAGTAGGTTAACTTTTTCTTTTTAAAAAATTTCAACATCCCGTATCATGAAAACCGTGCGGTATTCGATGAAAGTTTTTTCACAAATCATCATCCCTCTTTAAGGGCATTAGTATGTGTAGTATTGTAGATTGGAAATAATAGCCGTTTGTCCTGTGCAGATGACCCCCAAATTCGGACAGCGCGACCTTTTCGGCCTCGTACAGCCAAAACCGTTTGTCCTACGGCAAATGTGTAATATATATATATATTATGTAGAGGAGGGATGATATTCAAAAAGTGTAACTTGGTAAAGAGCCCTACGGGCAATAGGGAAACAAACATGGAGACATAAGTAAAATTTCAAAGTTTCAACCCCTAAAAATAGGGGACGCACATGGTGTAGCAGGGTGTAGTTTTCTGTGCTTGCTTATTATGCCCTCTTAAACAACTTCCACAAAAAAAGTCCGCAGTACGCAAATTTTTTTATGATGTCTAATTCGACTGGAGTATTATAGTATAGTATTCCTTTAAAATTTAGATTTAATTATCTAATTTTAAATGTATCATTTTCCGCAAATTGCAAGTGAGTTAGACATAGGATGAGAAACTGTAAGAAAAATTCTTAAAAAACACAAATTTAAGAGTTACAAATACCAGCTTCACCAAGCATCATATCAAAGCGATTTCATGTATTTCAGTATTGCAGATGACTTTTAAACAATGAATTTAGATCTCCAAACTTTCACTATACTATATTATTTTCTGACGAATTCCGTTTCAAAAACAACGGTATGTTCAATAGAAATAATTTGAGATACTTGGCGCAAAAAAATTCACGACTTTTGAGGCAAGACAATTTTCAAGAACGGTTTGGTTTTTACGTTTGGGCAGGCATTATGAGTAACAAGATCATAGGTCCCATATTTGTTTATGGTCCACTGACGGTAAATATTTAAGTTCTCTGAGAAATGAAATTGACGAGTTTTTGAAACATTTACCATTAAATCAGTACCAGTTGGGGTATTTACAGCGCGATGATGCGTCGCCCCATAATGCCAGAGTAGTTGCAGAATGTATAAAGGTCATTTCGTGGATCAATGAATAGGAATTATGAACCAGTCACGTGACCACCGCGATCACCTGATCTAACGCCGTTAGATTTTTATTTTTGGGGCCACATTAAAGAACGTGTATTTTCAACAGTACCAAGTACATAAGAGGATTTGAAGAATCGAGTTAGGAGGGAAATAAATTCTATAGCACAAGAACATCCCACCAATATAGTGAGAGAAACTTTGGCAAGAGCGAGACGTGTAGATGTCGGTGGTCAACATTTTGAACAATTGTTATAATTTTTTTTAGACAATGATATTATCACAATGTGATAAAGTAATCACTTAGTCTTAATTCGTTTGTTTCTTAATTCGTTCATTTATCGTAATTCACATGTTTTATTTTTACGAATAAATAGTGGAGTGGTACTAAGTTTTCAGTAATAAAATGTTTTATTGAAAAAAGGAATTGAGCCAATATGATGCCATTTTAAAAAAATGAGTTATATGATATAACATCATAATTGTATTTTTTGATTGTTTATTAAAGCAAGACAACATTTTTTAAATATGTTATAAAAATATGTCATTAATATTTTTATTTGAAATGCCACAGTTGTATGCAAAATGACCTCCTGAATCCAAAAATGTAAGAACATACAGGGTGTTCCATTTAAAAATCCAAAGTTAGCACCATTTCCGGTGAAACCGGGAGCGGCAGAAAATGATAAATCAGTCGACTTAATGCATATTTAGCCATTATTTGACGTGCCCTAATTTGAAATTTAAAATTAAGAAGATATAAGGGCGAGCGTCATTTCGTGGTCACCCGGTATATGACATTACTCTAAGTTTTACATCTTTTTTACCTCTAGGTGCGGTAGTAGAAATACTTTGTCAATGTTTCTTTAAAATTGATTTTAAAATAATAATCGAAATTAGAATGTTTCTTTTTTATTTATGTCCCTACCTGGTACTACAGCAATATGAGGTTCTCTTGTTGGCCTTAAATTAGCTAAGCAAACATCGTCAGTCTGGCATTCAACTATTCCTCTAACACAAGCGCAATTTGTACATTCGCCTACTTTCCATTTTTGTTTGTCTTGATAGAATCTTCCGTCTTGCTTGCAACTAAAAGGAGACACGTTGCTGTCTGGAGTTGGAGGAATGATATGCACGTCAATTGTACTTGTTGGTTCTGGAGTTGGAAGTTCATCCGGCGGTTGAACGAAGATTTCTGTTGTCTCCTCTTCAGGTTCAACTGGTCTTTCATCTGGGGGTTGTGGTGTTGTTACTGGAACTCTCTGTGTTGACGTTGAAGCTAAAATTTGAGAAATTTTAATGTTTTGTTTTATCTGAACCGTTAGTTATGTTTTTTGTGATTTGCGAATCATTCGAGAGGCGCGCAACCTATTATTGACCAGTGTTTGTGGTATTATGGTAGTAGATACAAAAATCCGAAAATCCGACTCTATAATACATAGTCTAAACACGCACCGTCTCCTGGTTCCTTTAAATGGTGTGCCGTCATAGTGAATTTCAATCAGCATAGCGGTAGCCAACCTACGTTCTGAACACGAATCTAACTATGCTCCTTGGTACTGAGCAAAATTGACTTAAATAATAACAAGCTATAAACGTACTCTTCGCCAATTTACTGAGCTTATATAATTGTTACACATTCTATAGGATATTCTTCGCATTTTTTTTGTAAATAATGTTAGTTTTGGACATCCTAAATTTTGTGATACCAGCTTTGTTGTGAAAAAAATTTGAAAAAAACATCCAACCTGTGTGGGATTCGAGCACACGATCTTTGGATTGCAAGGCAAAACTTTAACCACTGGACCATCATATTTTGCTACGAAAATCGAATGTCTGTGATATACCGGGTGAGTCACGAATTGCGCTCGCCCCGATATCTCCTAAAATATTTGGAATAGAAAATTGAAATGTGGAGGGCTTATTACACGACTAAAATGCCATCTTTTGAATAAAGAATCAAGTTTGGGGCACATCCGGTTTGACCGGAGATGCCCACAACTTTCGATTTTTAAATGGAACACCCTATATATTTTTACATTTTTGGAATCTAGAGGAAATTTTGAATACAATACATCCATTTTGGTCACTTTTTGATAAACATTAAAAAGTTTATTAAAAAATCTATTTCTGAATCCAGAGTGCTGTGGTGCCCAAAACATATTTTAGTTTGTGTGCTACGTTACTATAAAAATACAAAGAGCAATATGATTGCATTACTTAATTGTCTAGAGGCGTTTAAAATTTTCAAATGTGATTTTTACCCACTAACTCAGTTTTTTTAAATGGGAAGTTAATCGTTCACCAACAATTTTAAATACCTCATTTTCATACGAATCTAATGATACCAAAATTTTGAAAATCCGCTCAGAAATATTTGAGATTTCAGCCAAAATACAATGCAACCAAGCTTTCAGAAACATGCGGCTAATAGATAATAGATTAGTGGGCTTTGGAAACTAAAATGACACATTTCTGTGTAAATCTGGTAACCTAATAACCTAATAACATGTAACCTAATAACATGGGCACCACAGCACTCTGGATTCAGAAATAGATTTTTTAATAAACTTTTTAATGTTTATCAAAAAGTGACCAAAATAGATGTATTGTATTCAAAATTTCCTCTAGATTCCAAAAATGTTAAAATATATAGGGTGTTCCATTTAAAAATCGAAAGTTGTGGGCATCTCCGGTCAAACCGGATGTGCCCCAAACTTGATTCTTTATTGAAAAGATGGCATTTTAGTCGTGTAATAAGCCCTCCACATTTCAATTTTCTATTCCAAATATTTTAGGAGATATCGGGGTGAGCGCAATTCGTGACTCACCCGGTATATCTTTCGAGAAACATATTTCAACTAATTAGATATATTATTATGAAATATATATTAGTAAAATGCATAAACAAAAAAATATATATTATAGAGATAACATTTCGCGAGATTTCTATTTAAGTACAAGCGACAAAAATTAAGAAATTCTATTTTTTTAAATTAAATGATTAATAACTTTCTTATTTACTGATTGATTTTCTTCAAAAACAATAGGGTTCTTTCTCTATCTAACACTAACTTACTCTCTAAATTTCAATATAATCGGGCTTTTTTTTCTTAAGTTATCGTGCTTACAAGAAACGTGACGGACGGACGGACGGACATTTTGAAAGTTGTTCAGAATTCGTTCACTAACACGATGATATCAAAATGTTTTCTCTACGAGCGATATTTACGGTTTTAGAAATGTGCTGATCAAATGCAATATACTCTTCATTTTTGCGAAGAGTTAGTGCAGTGCAATTAGCCATTATAAATGAAAAATGACGGAACCCAGCTATAGTGAATGGATTTGAATGATTTTTTTTTTATTGGATTTCTAATGACATAAACTAAAAAGTTTACCTATTGAAAATTACCGCAATTTCGAAAATCCGTAAATTAAAAAAAAATTAAAATTTTTTGAAATCTCAACGAAAAAAAAATTTTCGGAATTTTTAAATATTTATTTTAAGAAAATAATGATTGTTACAGTTTTCCAGGTTGTTCATAAAGAATTTGTAAAAAATTGAAACTTTAATCTGTAATTTTTAAAATCGATATTGTCGCATTACCAGCTTTTTATTTTTAAGGGTGGAAACCAACCCTAAAAACTGAAAAATTAATTACTCTTCTAATTTTACGAATGAATTAACGAAAATAAATAGATATATATTTTTAAGGTCACTGAATATGACTGTGAGGTCAAAACTTATGAGGCAAAAATATTAAGGGTTGAAATAACCCTTAAATACTGAAAAATTCTTCTAATGTTACAATTAAGGTACTTGTATACTAAAATGAACTTTTACAGTTTTAAATGTAATTTGGTATACTAATAAATAAAGTGATTTTACACTTGAATTTTCAATAAAAATAAAATCGTCCGTTTAGTTTCGGAGTAATTGATTCGGAAAGTTTGACATTTTTAGGAAAAGATGCCTTATTTGACGTAGTAGAGATCGGCTCAAGTTAATTTTCGCTCTTATTACCACAATTTTTGAGAAATATGCTTCAAAAACTAACATAACATTAAGTAGTTTCTTATTAACACTCTGTTAAAACCCTGAAAAAATCGTCCGTCTAGTATAACAGTTTGTAATATGTTGCAACCCCTTAAAATTTAAGGTTATGTTGGTTACTAAAAAGTAGTAGTATTTGCACCTACTCGAGAAACCTACCAGAAGTTAGTTCTGGTGACATCTGGAATTATCTAGAGAATGGTGGCGTCATCACAGAAAAATCGAGATCTGTCATTTTTAGGTATAAAAGACCGACCGCATTCTCAGCGAGTAGTTCAGAAAGTTCAAAAAGTATAGAAAGTGAGGTTAAGACTTAAAGATAAACAAAGTGATAAACATTGTGATTTTAGTCAGTAAAGTGTATTTAAATTAATAATAGTATTGTGAAGTATCCAGTAAATATTTAATAAAGTGTGTTAGTGGACATCTCTTGTTATAATTTTTGGAACCCACGGAATTTGCGAGGGTGGTTTCCTAAGGGTGGAAACACGTCACAAGTTATTAGAACTTTAATCAATTTTAAGACCTACATTTGTGTAAATGAAACAGCTGTTGAAATTAATTGACAACGTTGCATATTAAGAAGATGGCGTAAATATTTAAATTTTTAAAAAGTATAAGATTAAAAATTAGTATAAATGCTCTTTAGATTTGTTGCCTACAAAATTTTTTTTGAAAAATTGATGAATATCGAGATATTCGAGTAAATGGAGAAAATTTCACTTTTTCTTAGGAAATGCATGTAAATCTTAAAAAAATTATTTTGCCAGAAACTTTTGTTTTAAAGGGCCGAGATTAATAAAGTATCTAGGTAATACATGATATTAAGTGGACATCGTATATGAGATCGATTTTAATTTATTACCAATTAATTACGGTAACGAAATGGCGAAATTTTACAGAAAAAAGAAAAGTCCCAATTTCCGCCCCCTCTAATTCTCTAATTTTTGTCGGGATCCAAAAAATAAAAGAAAGAGTTTTAGCAAATTTAATTCTATTTAAATTAGCTAGAAGAGTCTTTTGGCGTAGGAGTCAAGATTAAGAAGTTTTCAACTTTTGAAGCACAAAATTTGCGATTCTCTCCGTAACAAAGAGAAAAATTAAAATTCTGATGGTAGCAAAGGATTCGCAGTGAAAGATACTTGTTTGACCTAATTTTTTATTTCGAGCTGGCTCTTACCATTTCGGACATATCTGCGAAAAATAGTAAAAAACAGCCTGCCATTTAGGAGACGAAAAATTACAAAAACATGCGATCTTGACACGTTCATATTTTTCGAAAAACAGCGGGACGGCCATACGATGTCGCGACGTAAAGAGGAAGATTTCCAGTGAAACCTCATCGTAAATTGCATATCGAAATTGGAAAATTCGGCTCGGCACAAACGAAATATAGCCAGATTAATTGTAGCAGATTAGTATATGACAGTTATGACAATCGTATTTAATACAGTCTTGCCAAATCCTTTTACTCTATCTCTCTCGCGTTTTAATTTATAAAATCCACCGCTAGATTCGCTCTTATCAGTGATTTGTAGGTCGCTGAATATGATTATGAGGTCTAAATTTATAAAAAAAAAAAATGGTGGATTAACAATGGTCTTAAAAGAGTATAGTAGTGTGTATGTATGTTCTGTTAAATGGCACTGGTCATAAACCAAATAGCCAGACATTTGTTGTCTATTCTACGGATTATTAAAAATAATCAAGAGAAAGTGGAATAAAAATTACACTTTTAATATATATACTACATACATTTAATATACATTTTCAATTAAAAATTACAATCAAATAATAATTGTTATCAGGTATAAATTAGATTGTTTTCAAATATTTGTTACTATGGGTTCAGGAAAGGTATATATATTTTTTAATTAACCTCTTTTTTTATTATTTTTATTTATTTTTTAATTATCCTTCAATGGACCTAGTTATTGCCTATTAGTATGTTCCCTTTTTTGTGTTTCTTTTTTCTTTATACTTCTATTATACCAATATTTTTTTTTGGTTTTTATTCCTTTTTTTTATTTTATTTTTTTTTCTCAAAACACCTACGACAATATTGTCCTAAAATATAATATATACACTATACACAATTCCACATACATACGTATATATTTAGACATATACACATACTTACATTGGATATATACTTTTACTTAACTAGTTTACAGCTCTATTTTGTTTTTTGTTATAAATTCAGAGTATTTTGTACACATCTTTGTTTTCTAAAGCTAATAAGTTGGGTAAATTTGTAGGTAGTGAAATCTTGTTGCGGGCTAGTTTAAAAAACATTTCACTAATTTCCTAAAACTTTAAAGGACATTCCATCAAGCAATGTTGTAAATTGCCTTCTTCTCCACAGGTGCAGTACGGGTCCTCTTTGAGATTCAGTTTGTATTTGTATTGGGGGAAAAGACAATGTGAACTTCTGATTCGGCACATTACTCTTACGAAATTTCGATTAATTTCATCATTAAACCAAGGACGTTTGATTTTAATTTGTGTCTGAAGTTTTTATAATTTTCTCCTGCTGGGTAATTTAGATAGTGCTGCTGCCAATTTTCTCTAAGTCGTTCCTTAATTAGTCTATTAACGTCTGTGCTGGGAATTTTAAAGTTAGGGATGATGTCGCCATTTTCAGTTGCTTCCTTTGCTAATTTGTCAACATATTCATTTTGTGTAATGCCTGCGTGTCCTTTTATCGATGTTATTTCAAGGCTCTTGTCTCGTTGTATTAGTTGATTGTAGTATTTTATAATATCAATTATTATATACTTTGCGTCAGACCTCAGGTTACAATTCTGTATTTTCAATACTGCACTCTTATTGTCTGTGAATATAGCAAATTTGTTGTTTTTCTCATATTCTAAGCAATATTTAATTGCCTCCCTGATTGCTACTAGTTCTGCTGTGTAAATAGATGAGATGGTTGGTAAGATGTACTTTTTAGATATATTTTCGTTTTCATGGTAAATAGCACAGCCAGTTTTGTTATTTTTGAGTGAGCCGTCGGTGAATATATAATCGTAGTTGGTCCAGCTAGTGCTTAGTTTTGATTTAAATATTGTGTTGTTTAACAATACGTGATCTTGAAGATCTATGAATGATGTTCTGGGTAATTTTTCATAATTTGTATATTGTGGTGTGAAACAAGGAAGAATGTCCGACTGATATATTTCTTTAAATTCAGATATCCATGTGTAGCTTTCCACTAATAACGGTAATTTTTTCTTCTCCCAGTATTTTGCTGTGTGGCCCAGTATGGTTAATTTGTGTATATTTTTAACAACATCCTTATTCCTGCTGTAGATTTTTAGTAGCAGATTATCGCTTAACTTTTGCCTTCTGAGGTGTAAAGGAGGTTCAGCACATTCGGATTCTAGGATGTTCAGGGGAGTGCTTTGAAGAAATCCAACACACAGTCTGAGACTTTTATTTTTAATTTGTTCAATTTTTTGAAAATGAACTTTTGCTGCTGATCCATAAAAAACACAAGCGTAATCGAAGATAGATCTTACTAGAGAACAGTAGAAAGTGAGGCATATATTAGGGTCGGCTCCCCATTTTTGGTGACTAAATACTCGTAAAATATTAAGTGCATTTTCACTTCTTTCGCAGATATAATTTATGTATTCTTTCCAGTTCAGTTCATTGTCTAAAATGTCCCCTAGATATTTAACTGAAGTCTTATATTTAATTTCCAGATTAGATATTCTGATAGTGTTGAGTGGTTGAAATTTTGTTCTTGTAAATGTACATATTGATGATTTTTCTTCGGAGATTGGAGATCCAATTTGGTCGAACCATATTTCTGCTTTTCTAATGGCATTTGCTAGATTTCTATTGCAAGAGTATAGTAATATGTCTAATTGTATTAAAAATACAGATTGTTATAAATAAATCAAATTAATACAATTAAGTAAACGAATTAAATAACATTTTTAATCTGCACTCTCAACATGCTAAAGTGCAATGCAACCCGCTTTTACTGCGTATTCTTCGAAAAACAGACGGCTATTTCTCGTTTCTCTACCTACTATAGACATTTAAAATAGCGTACAAACTGAAAAGTTTCGACATTATTTTAAACTGTCATATCTCGTTAACAGTTTGTCGTAGGAAAAAAAAATAAAAACCCAACTCTTCGTTTTTTTATAAGCTTCGTTTCATTCTTATATCATGTTTTTATCAATTTTTTAGTTTTTGAGATATTTCAATTTTAAATACATAATTTTCTTGCGTATGAGCTCAAGCGCCATCTTTAAACCTCTATATCTCTGGAACAGTTTGTCGTAGGAAAATAAAAAAAAACCGAACCATTCGTTTTTGTATAAGCTTCATTTTTGTACTCTTATCATTTTTTATAAAAAAATATTTTCTGAGCAATTTCCAAAAACCCAGTTTTTTAAAAAATTATGAAAATTTTTATTATTGAAAATGGGTACAGAATGAAAAATAATTATTTTAAAAATTCTAAAAAATTTGAGCATTTTAGTAATAATATGCATTAACAATATCTAGAAGGATTAAAAAAAAAATTGAATTAATAAGAAATTAGAGCAATAAAACTAATAAATACATTTTTAAAAGCGCTACTTTTTTGTTTGTAACTTTTTTAGTTTTCATTATAAAAGGTCGTAATATGTCTCAATCGAAAGCAAATTTTAATACCTTTAATTTTTATAAGAGTAACAATTTTTCTCTTGGTTGTAGATTTTGAGTAATTTTAGATTTAACGTCGTAAATTTTTTCTGAACGTTTCGGCGTCATTTTGAAAATGCCATATTTCCAAAACTAAACATCGGAAAAAAAAAGAAAAAACCATTCGATTTGTTTTCGTAAAAGCTTTAATTTTGGTCCCTTGCATTTTTTTTAAGTCCATATTTTTCGAGTAATTTAAAAAAAAAACTTCTAGGAATACTGATTTTAGGGGATGAAAATTGGAATTTTCAGTTCGCAATATCTCGAAAAATATGCATTTGAGCAAAAAAGTGTATCAGACCTTTCTTTCTTATAATTCGGTTCTCTATCAGATTATCTGTATTTTTGCGACAACCCCCAAGAAGGAGTGGGAATCACCCTTAACTAAAAAGCAGGAAAAATGACAATATACAGTGTGTGCCACTTTTCACGGTAACACCTTTGTAGCTCATTTTTAACCAAGTTTGGAGACCTTTATTATACCTTTTTTAAGTAAAACAAAACTTATTTCAGTCATTGGCGTGCATTTTTATTATGAAAAAAAGGGTCGAAATTATATTAGGCATTTTTTTGTTGAAAAACTAATGCAATATTATTGATCAGCATGCTGTAAAACCGCTATATCCAGAATTTAACAACATTTTGATTTTTGGTTTTTGAATTACGGCCCACTTAAAATTACCTGTTTTAAACATTAAATAATCAATAAATTGGTAACGAAATATTTTTCGAAAAAAAGTCATTCTTCATTTTCTCTTTAAATTTACTTTTTTTTACTATCCATATCATCGAAACTTTCAAATTTCGAAGGCCAAGAGTTTTCATTGAAAAATTTTGGGTCATCAGACTTGTAAATTATTCGGGCATTAAGGATTACCGAATTTGAAAGTATCGATAATATGGGGTGGTAGAAAAAACGAATTTAAAGAGAAAATAAAGAATGACTTTTCTTCGAAAAAAATTTCATTACCAATTTATTGATTATTTAATGTTTAAAATATGTAATTTTAAGTGGGCCGTAATTCAAAAACCAAAAATCAAAATGCACGTCAATGACTGAAATAAGTTTTGTTTTACTTAAAAAAGGTATAATAAAGGTTTCTGATACCCATCCAAACTTGGTTAAAATTGGGTGACTAATAACTGAGCTACAAAGGTGTTACCGTGAAAAGTGGGACACAATGTAGATTATTATGTACATAATTTATAAAGCATGTTGAAGAAAAAAATTTGGAAATTCATTACATCGTTTTTGGATTGGGATTTGGGATTTAAAAGCTCCACTCACTGTACTATTCATATATTTCGCTTTTTGAAACTTCTACCACCTTCAATTAATTTTAAAGTTTTATTTTTTTTACAAATTCTTTATAAACAACCTCGAAAACTATAACAATAATTATTTTCTTAAAATAAATATTTAAAAATTCCGATAATTTTTTTTTCGTTGAGATTTCAAAAATTTTTTTTTTTTTTAATTTATGGATTTTCGAAATTGCGGTAATTTTCAATGGGTAAACTTTTTAGTTTATAGCATTAGAAATCCAATAAAAAAAATGATTCAAATTCATTCACTATAGCTGGGTTCCGAGGTATAAACCTAATTGCACTGGACTAAGTATAAAAATGGTAATTTTTCCATATTTCCCTGAAAATCGAAGTATTCAGTCTTACAAAACGTTATGTCGCCTGACGAAATAAAATTTTAGAAACTGCAATAAAATTGGAATTAGCATGGATTTTGGAAAGTGTACTGTAATTTTTTATGGGGACACTTCCCAGGTAGCAAGGGTACGTTATAATAACGTCAAAATCTGGTGATAATGGTCAAAAGAAGTCAGTGGACGACATAATGACGTCTCATAAATGACACTAAAATGACGCGCTACATATCACGTCATATTGTCGGCCAGAGCCGGTTCTAGACAAGTGTAAGCGGACAATATTTTGGCGCCCTCCATCTCCACAATTGCAATTTTCTTCAATATCCATAGTTTCACCAAGTCTGTTTTAGTGGGGAAAGTTTTTGGCCACTATATAAAACCACTAACTCTTTCAATAAGGCACTTACCCTTCCCGAAGAACCTGATGAAACTAGATGGAAAGTTTTTGCTATAGAACGCTCATTTTTTGAATATGTTTTATGACAGTGTTTAAAACATTTTGTTTCATCACAATCCAACCATGTATAAATATAATATAAATTGATCTATTGTAACATATTTTTAAAATATATGTATGTTATATAATATTACACGCTATCTTATTGCGACTTAGCCATAATAAACCTTCACAGGTATATCGTATTTCACGATAACAGCTTCTCTTATTAATTGCTTATCTTCAAGATATCATATTACACCTTTGTTTCTCATAACTTGTGCAGACTGCAGAACTGCAATTCCTTTGTTATATATTTTGCTTACTCAGGTTCTGTATGTTATAAATATGACTAAACACGCTTTGTTGAATCAGTTATTAAACTCAGTTAGAATGCAACACTTCTAATTTATTATTCTAATTCCTTCTCCAAGAGCCAACGTTGGCTCCATTGAATAAATAAACCTTTTTTAAAAAGTCATTCATGTGAACCGTGATCTAACATTGGCGCAGTCGGTAGGATCCGTAAACATCATCAGAACAAGAAGCCTAACTGGTAGTGAAGCGTAAGAGAATAAGGAGAACATCTGCAGAAGGTGCCTAACTAGTGCGTGTACATCTACGAGAACAAGGAGACCTTCCTCACTGGTGGTGGCGGATCCCAATCCCTTGACGGACGAAGAACCTACCCATGGAAACTAAACTAACGTAAGTCATTTTAAGAATCATCTCGTACCATTTTATTATTTTATTATTTTTCGCAACTTATTTTATTAAAAGTGTATTATACTGCTAATACACTCGGCGCACAAAGCCAGTTCTATTGTCAAAGTGAAATCCATTCCTTTACAAACGCAACGAAACAAGTTCATTTAATTTTAAGTTTATTTATTTTCGTATTATACTGCTAATACGAAACATTGTGTATTATACAGCTAATATACAATCCATTTACGCACGCAACGTAACAAGCTAATTTTAATTCAATTTAAGATCGTATCATACTGCTGATACGCAACCAATTTTTGTCCAAATAATATTTAAATACAAAAAGCAAAATGCCAGATAGAGCTCAACCAGAGCCAGTTCAACCAGTGCCACCGGCACCAACCGAACAACAACTACAACAGCAACAACTACAACAACAACAACAACATCCTCAACCAGAGCAAATTGAGCCTTACAAGCTCTCTGAGATATTTTCTCTAATACCTGAATTCGATGGCAATGCCATTAATTTACAAACATTCCTCAACTCCTGTCATTGCGCCCAAAGCATGGCAATTGGAGATCAAAAAATTCTTTTGACCGTCCACATAAAAAATAAATTGAAAGGCAAAGCTGCCGAATTAATAAATTCTCGTAACCCTGGCACCTGGCCAGAAATCAAAGCACTATTGGAAACCCACTTTGGGGATTCCAGAGATCTAACGGCCCTAATTCAGGACCTACAACGAATTCACCAATTGCCCGGTGAATCCGCTCTAACATTTATTTCGCGTTTACAAACGCACAATGCTAAAATGCACGCCGCCGTGCAAAAGCAAAATTTAACCACAACGCAAAGAGCTGCACAATCAGACCTTATAGAAACCATGACCTTAAATAATTTACTAACAGGTTTAGAACCGAATTTAGGCCGCATCATACGTGCTAGCAACCCTCCTAGCATACTGAAAGCCGTAAGCAGAATTCGTAGAGAGCTACAACTCTCTTATTTCGAGCAACAAAAATTTCCCAAAAATAGTCCGGTCAAAAATCCTATTATGCAACAAAAACGACCAACTTCAAATTTTCAGCAGAAATTCTGCTCGTTTTGTAAACGAAACGGACATGTCATAAATGAATGCCGTACAAGGCAACAAACACAAACAATGCCGTCAACCTCACAAAATTTTCAACGACCAAATTACCCAGGAAATTCAAGTTTCCAAAACTTTTCACAAAATAATCAATTTAGCCAGAGGACATTCCCTCAAAACGGCCAACCTAATCAACCTCAAAATAGGCCCTCAGCCATAAGACCGAACCCTAACTTTACGCAACAACGACCATCCGCTATCCAACCTAACCCAAATTTTAATCGCTTTAATCAGCAAAAAACGCATCATTTGAACTATGAACCTTATGACGATCAATGTTATTATAGTAATCAATACAATGACTATTCACCCGACTATCAAAATGTAAGTGACAGTTATGAAAATTACGATTTAGAAAACGCTCAAAGCTTTTCAGAGAATTATACAGCTAATTCCCAATATGAACAGTACGAGAATTATACTGCTAATTCTCAAACGCCACAGGAGGATTATACTGTTAATCCTCAGGATTTTCGCATAGATCCGGAGTACCCCACGGATACTCCAACACAGCAAACAGACCAATTCGACCAAATAACAAATCAAATACGAACGATGAATCTCAACGACAGTTTCGACCCATCGCTGAACTTCCCGGAACAAGGGTTCATGTAGAAACACAATCACATTCATTGTTGACCGTAAATTCAAAAAATCTATACTACATTAAAGATATCACAAACAAATTCAAAATTCTAATCGATACTGGCGCAGGTATCTCTATTTTTAAACCAAAAACAGCGGAAAATTACAAACGGAGATTTTCAGAAAATGTAATTATACAAGGCATAACCGATCAGAAAATTACTATTAGTAAATCTGTTCTTATACCCTTTACGGATAACGACCCACATAAAGTTTACATCTACGACCTAGATATCAGTTTTGATGGACTGATAGGAGCTGACTTCCTAGAGCACTATCATTGTATCGTCGACATAAGAAATAAACGATTAATAACCAATTTTAAAACAGTTCCACTTTTCAAAGTAACCGACGATTCGTCGAAACCCGAATGCGACAAAATCCAATCAAACCACAACCCTAATCAAAATAAGATTCAAATTGATGGCCGTACCGAAAAAATTTATAAACTAAAATGTAACCTTAGAAACACTGACGCTATTTTGCAAGCACAAGAGAATGAAAAAGTCCGTTTACCTAATGCTCTTGTTAAAGTAAACGAAAACGGAGAATTTTTAACAACAATAATCAATGCTAATGTCATCCCGAAGACTGTCGATTTTTCCAATTTAAATTTAGAACCTTTACAAAAATGTAAGTCAATTTTTAATTTAAATACTCAAAATTCTGACCAACACTTACAGACAGACAGAGCCTTTGAAATCAGGAACGAATTGCGCTTGGATCATCTAAACGAAGAAGAGGCCGAAATAGTAACGCAGCTTTGTTTAGACTTTCAAGATATATTCTATTTAGAAGGAGACAATTTGACCTTTACCAACGAAATCAAACACCCTATTGACACCGACAATTTCCGACCGATATTTACGAAATCGTATCGCTATCCTCAGGTCCATAAAGAAGAAGTTAAGTCCCAAGTATCGAAAATGTTAAGTCAAGGTATTATTCAACCCTCAATCTCACCTTGGTCCTCTCCTGTCTGGGTAGTTCCCAAAAAACTGGACGCTTCTGGTAAACAGAAATGGCGCGTTGTAGTCGACTACCGCAAACTCAACGAGGTTACAATCGGTGACAAATATCCTCTGCCCAACATTTCCGACCTTTTAGACCAACTTGGCAAATGCCAATATTTCACAACCTTAGACTTGGCTTCTGGTTTCCACCAAATCGAAATTAATCCCGCAGATATTCAAAAGACTGCTTTCACAGTTGAGAACGGTCATTATGAATTCGTGCGAATGCCATTTGGACTCAAAAACGCTCCATCAACTTTTCAAAGAGTTATGGATAACATCCTGTTAGGTATTCAAAATGAACGATGTCTCGTCTACATGGACGATATTATTATTTACTCCCCTACAATTCACGAACACATTTCCCGTCTAACTGAAGTCTTTAAACGCCTTCAAAAAGCCAACCTCAAAATTCAACCAGACAAATGCGAGTTTCTCCGCAAGGAAGTCGCTTATTTAGGACATCTCATTACAAAAGACGGCGTAAAACCGAACCCTTCGAAAGTTGACGCTATTTTAAATTTTCCTCAACCGAAAAATCCAAAAGAAATTAAATCATTTCTAGGCTTAGCCGGATATTATAGGCGCTTTATCCCTAATTTCTCCAGGATAACCAAGCCCCTAACAAAACTACTACAAAAAGACATACCATTTCTCTTCGACAATGATTGTGTAAATTCTTTTCAAAATTTGAAACAAACATTAACAACAACTCCGATATTAATTTACCCTAATTTTGATGAAACTTTCGTTCTAACCACTGATGCGAGCGCATTTGCCGTCGGCTCAGTGCTGAGCCAGGGGCCTATTGGCAAAGATTTACCCATTGCCTATGCTTCTAGAACCTTGTGCAGTGCAGAAACTAAGTATTCAACGATTGAACGCGAGCTTTTATCGATAGTATGAGTGTAAAGCACTTTAGACCATATCTGTACGGTAGAAAGTTCAAGCTTGTAACCGACCACAGACCACTCACCTGGCTATTCTCTATAAAAGACCCAGGAAGTAGACTTGCCCGTTGGCGACTCAAATTAGAAGAGTACGACTATGAAATAATTTATAAACCCGGTAAAATCAATAAGAACGCGGACGCACTTTCCAGAATCAAAATTAATCATTTTTCCGAATGTTCCAAATTCTATTCAAAAGTTCTAGCCGCGAATGACGAAGAGTCAGACGACGACGAAAACCCAGACGATAACAACGAAATCACTAACGAACAAATTTTCCGAGAATTTGAAACTTTCACCAACCTATATAAAACAACATCTTTAATTGACTATTCGAAAATCAAAGCCTCGAACAAACAACTTTTGTATCGAGAACATAAAGATATTATAACCTTCTTCCAACAAAATAACTTACAAGACCTACATCACAAAATTATTGAGGATATATTCGAAGAAAACCCCGAATTTCATAACGATAAAATCAATATTGTATCGAGCAAAACAGTCAGACATAGGAGATATTTTATCATTCCCCTACCGTTTGATATCGAATCCGTAATTGAACATTTATTTTTGGTATTATTTAAAAACCAAGATGTTCTAGATCTCTCTAAGACATACTTTGTCGAAAATAACTTAGACCTCCCCATTCTTGAAATCCTATCATTCATTTTTGCGGAAAAAGACTTAAAAGTAGTAATTTGTCAAGATATCGTCAGAACTGCCGACGAAGATGAAATTCCAATTATATTGGAGCAAAATCATTTTGGTAAAAATAATCTACACCGTGGAATAAATGAAACGATTCGAAGAATTAGAGAAAAATACACTTGGCAAGGTCTAACTAAAGACGTTGAAAATTTTATAAAAAATTGCGAAACTTGCCAAAAGACTAAAGTATGCCGGAAAAACCTTAACAACCCTCTGGTAGTCACAGAAACCCCAAGAACACCATTCGAAAGAATTAATATCGATTTATTTGAATTCCCAACTCGAAATTACGCTTTAACTATTCGCGACGAGTTAACTAAATTTACACAAGCCTATGCAGTCCCGGACAAATCCGCAAAATCCGTCGTAAATACCTTGTTGTTATACTTTCAACATTACGGCACCCCGCTAAGAATCCATTGCGATTACGGTGGCGAATTTGACAACCGTTTGCTCAAAGATCTCTGCACCCTCTACGACATAAAACTGACGTATTCAAGCGTAGGACATCCCCAGTCGAACGGATCCATAGAAAGATTTCATGCTACTCTAGCTGAAATGATAAGAATTCATAAAACTGAAAATCCGAACGAACATCCTTTCACAATTTTACCATATGCAGTAATATGCTATAACAATTCAGTAAATAAAACACACGGTTTCACCCCATACGAACTTGTATTTGGACATACGTCCAACAGACCACCTGAAACTTTGTATAACCAAAAAGAGTTAATAACCAAATACGTTAGGGATTTAAACAACAGAATATCTCACTACTATAAAATAGCCCGTAGTCGAACGCAAGCTCAAAAGGAGAAAGCGAAAGTTCGCTTTGATAGAAATGTTCCCCAAAAACGACCCGAATACAAAATAGGTGACTTAGTTTACGTAAAAGAATCACAAATCAAAAACAAATTGCAAAACAAATTTAACGGTCCTTTTAAAATAAAAGAAATTTTTCAAAATTCTGCTACCTTATTAAACCTCGAAACGAAACAAGAAACCAAAGTAAATTTTGATAGAATGAAACCATATACTGAAAATTAAATTTATTTTCAGGTTTCTCCTGCTGTTCGGATCAGCACTTTGTCAATACAAAATTATCCCAATCAATAACACCGTTGGTGTATACTACCACCAAGACACGGACATCGTGGTGACAAATGACAAATGGACTCTACTAGTGCATAAAAACATTTCATCCCTCAAACTAGCTTTTGACAAAAATCAAAATATCTTAGACAGAATCCTGTACACTCTCCATAATGGTGATCATATGTCAATTATTTTTAAGAGTGAAATTAAGGAATACTTAACGGTATCGGTACAATATTCAAATCCATAACTGGTAACCTAGATGCTGAAGATGGCCAGTACTTTACTAATTGTATAAATAAACTAAATAATGACGAACATCAATTGGAAAACTTAATCAAAAATCAAATTTCAGTTACAACTTCTGTTATTAAAAACTTCAACTCGACTATACAAAAATTACAAATTGACGAGGAAACCTTTAACAAAGATCTCGAAGAAATAGAACACACAATTCAAACAATGACTCAAGCTATCGAGGCTGCTCACATAAAACTAAAATTTTTATACATTTCCGAACAACTAATGGCAAGCTATTTGTATATCGAAGATAATTTAAACGACATTCTAAATTCAATAACATTTGCCAGACTAGGAATCATTCACACGTCAATCATAACCCCTAATCATTTGGTAACAGCATTACAAGAAGTTTCACAGAGCTTACGAAGGAACAATTTGCCTCTCCCCATTAAACTATCGGCAGTTGCTAAGTATTTGGATATTATTGAATTACAAGCGTTTCAAATGGATTCTAACTTAGTATTTGTTTTAACAATACCACTTGTTGAACCCCAAAATTATAACACCTATCGCCTATATCCTATCCCGATACTTGATAACAGAACTGGTCTACATCACATTTTATCTATTTCACAAAAATATATCGCGAGAAATGATGATTCTTTGATGTACATACCTATACAAAATTTGAAAGAATGCAAACCACTTTATTTTGGAACCAAACTATGTTCGAACCTGTTTGCCTATCCTATCGACCAAAATGCCATATGTGAAGCCAGAATACTAAAACCATTGCCAAAACTTCCAGAGAACTGTCAAACTTCCTTCATTATTAGTCAGGGATACAACGTCCAAGAACTTGAAGACAACACATGGCTAGTAATTAATTCCGAACCACTTCACATTACCATCAACTGTCCAAAGAGAGAATCCACAACAGAGTTAATCAACAAAAATTCCATCATCAAACTACAACCAGGATGTTACGCCTATGCAGGCATTACTAGAATACAAGCCAGTGCCAAAGACTTTTCCGAAATTAAGGACAATTCACATCCTATCCAAATTCCTTTTGAATGCTGTAATCACATGCCCGACAAAATCGAAATTCCAAAATTAAAACCTCTCAAATTAAACAATCTCGACGTAGAAGACCTAGATATTGCTAAAAACAAATTGGACCAATATTCCAAAGACTTGGATGACCTCATAAATGAACCTTTTGTGACCAAACACATATCTTGGTTCACATATTTCATAATCACTCTCATCATCCTATTAGTTCTACTTTACATAACTTGTAAATGCAGAAGAAGAAGATGTGGAGCATTGCGAATCCAACACTCAACGGATAACCCTCCTTCACCTCCTTCAGAGCGAAGCAGAGTATTTACCAAATTTCCTAGACTGATCCCTCCAAGAAAGCGACCCGGTATTAGACCTCAAGAAGAAGAGGACATCGAGTTAACATAGACTTTCATGTGGAGTTTTACCCTTGTCTATTAATTTAGACTATTGTATTTTATCCTTATTACGTTATGTAATGTTTTATTATCGCTTACCAATTTTAACTTTTACATTATTTTATTATTTTGCTTTGTATTCATTCAACATTGTTTCAATTTATTTTTGCATTATATTCATTTAACGTTTTAACAATTTTCAAAAGTTGCTGCATAAAATCAACTTTTTTATTAAGGGGGAAGTTGTTATATAATATTACACGCTATCTTATTGCGACTTAGCCATAATAAACCTTCACAGGTATATCGTATTTCACGATAACAGCTTCTCTTATTAATTGCTTATCTTCAAGATATCATATTACACCTTTGTTTCTCATAACTTGTGCAGACTGCAGAACTGCAATTCCTTTGTTATATATTTTGCTTACTCAGGTTCTGTATGTTATAAATATGACTAAACACGCTTTGTTGAATCAGTTATTAAACTCAGTTAGAATGCAACACTTCTAATTTATTATTCTAATTCCTTCTCCAAGAGCCAACGTTGGCTCCATTGAATAAATAAACCTTTTTTAAAAAGTCATTCATGTGAACCGTGATCTAACATGTATAATTTCAACTACTAGTAGTTTTATATATTCCTATTACTAAAAACCTGTGGAGGGGGATTATCAAATGTAACCTGCAAAAGACGTT
Source organism: Rutpela maculata (assembly GCA_936432065.2). Classification (NCBI taxonomy): domain Eukaryota; kingdom Metazoa; phylum Arthropoda; class Insecta; order Coleoptera; family Cerambycidae; genus Rutpela; species Rutpela maculata. Next base: position 22,702,525 of record OW386291.2, read on the forward strand.
AAATTAACTTCTAGCAAAAGACGTCAAATCAACGTTTAGTATAAGACGTCATTCATCTGAGACATTAGCAAGTCAATTTCACGTTTCATTTGCGTCATATAACTCGCCATTGCTCGACACTCACTGACCATTTTTCCACTTCATTTTCACGTGCCTTTGGTACCTGGGTTTAGTCAAAATTCGACATACTAGAAGGTTCACCGCCCTACCAAATATTTAATTGAGCAGATTGGAAATTTCAACAAAATTACAATTTTTTAAACTTACATCTTCTATTATTTTCATCATATTCTTCGATATATTCATATTCAGAGCCATAATCTTCATAATCGACTTTAGCGGGTTCCTGATTTTGAATAGCTGGTGCAGGTTCATCAGCTTGTGGATGTACTCGCTTGGACTTTCTTCTAGAACGAGCCTCCGATGTAGTTCCCAAAAAAGTGACTGCTATAAGCACTACCCAAATATATTTGTCACTCTTCATCCTATAAAAGACTGCATCTATTAATGAAAAATAAAAGTTTCCATTTTTAGTATTTTAAATAAGGTAACAATGATTCAATCCTTTGACAGTGTAGGAAAGCTATTATCTCATTTTTCATTTACAATCCTTTTTATATCTCTACACAACTATTTCGCTTCACTCAAACTTACACCTCACCATACTCAGAAACATACATACTTTTACTTTTTCACATATGTACCTACTTAGTGAAACTCTTAGCATCGTGTATAAATTTAAATTCTAAATTGTGATGAAAATGGAGATTTTCAAGCCTGGAAGTAGCAATTATAACCGAATAGATATACCATAGGAAAGTGTGTCTGTCTGAATGATATTGAATTATTAGTGAAATCGGTACACCAATGATGGCCCCAGATAGGGTCTAAAACAATTTTACGTTGAGTCTAAAAACTTGACTAAAACCGCTGCCTAAGGAATCACCACTTCCATATCCAGACCCAAATATATTTATCTAAGTATCTTACAACGAAAATACTATAATTGCACTCCACTAAGTGGAGATAATTGTTTATGGAATTTTAATGGTATAATATTTGAAATCGTGTACCAGAAAAACCCATAAAATGATATGCCCCATCAGTAGTGGGGTGGTGGTAGTGGTGGTGTTGAGGTTGAATGAAGTGAAAAAAATTCTTGATGACTGGTTCTTGTACACACACTAAATCACAATATTTTGTCACCACCCCCTTTAGTAATGGGGTGGGGGTGGTAATAGAGGTGGCTATTGCCAAAAATGTTTTTGAGACCTTAGCTCCTCTTATATTTACTAAATACCAATTTCATGCACTCTTAATTGCTTCAACTCTGCAACGGAATAAGATCAATATATAATCTAGTTTCAGATCTCGTTAAAATGCATACGTGTGCCATATTTTAAGTCAATATCTTAAACGATTCCAGAGTAATCGTGAGCACCAAACAGATACCAGACTAACAAACAGGCCGACGCGAAAGACAAATTTATTTTATTCAAACTTAACATATTGACGTTTCATGACATTCTAAGCTTATTTGTGCAATGAAAATTTTCGAAAATTTTTCTTGCGTTAGTGCGCATCGATGGTACTCAAGGAAAGCCACTGCGCATCCATACTACTCGACGTAACTTTAATAACATGATATTTGAAATCGCCTACCTCAAAAACCTATAAAACGATATGCCACATCGGTAGTGGGGTTTGGTGGTGGTGGCGGTGGATTAAGTAACAAAAAATTGAGGCTTAGGTTCTTGTATACACGCTAAATTACAATTTTATTTTTTTCACTCCCTTTAATAATGAGGTGGGGGTAGTAATGGGGGTGGCTAATGCCAAAACATTTTTTGAGACTTTGAGTTCTTTTATATATACTAAATACCAATTTTATGGACTCTTATCTGCTTGATTTACCTATTTACCCTCATTTACCCCAATTTACCCTCCAACCCTTCGACAGGACAAGATGAAAATATAATTTAGTTCCAGATCTCGTTAAAGTACATATGTGTACCAAATTTCAAGTCAATATCTTAAACGGTTCCAGAGTAAACGTGCGCACAAAAAGAGTTACAGACCGACAGATCGACAGACAGGCAGATATTTTTTTTCGTTCAAACTTAAAATCTCGACGTTTCATGACATTTTAAGCCTATTTGAGCAATAAAAATTATTAAAAAAATTTTTGTCGTTACTATACTTCCACTGGATGTGGAAGTAATTAAAATTGTTTAGGATGAAAAATTGTATGAAAAAGGTCCTTTACAAAAAATGTCTCGTCGGAGCACGAGGACACCAGGAATGGTCTGATAACAAATTTTCGCCAAATTAGAGATTGCTTATATATGTTGTTTACGATGGAAAATTGTATGAAGAAAGTCTCTTTCAATTTTTCCCCAGAGCATCACGGGCGGATCCAGGAAAGGCCCAAAACAATTTTTCGCCGAATCAGAAAATGTTTCTAATAAGAAATGATTAGTATAAAAAGTTACATCAAAAGTAGCTTTAGAAAATAAAAAATATATTCAGGTCATATTAAACAACCAATTAATTACCTGGCAAATTACGGTAAGCCATATATAGGTAATATATATAAATTACCAACACCGACACATGGAGGAATCACACGAGCACAATGAACAAGATGATTTTGAAGTTACCTTTGAAGAAATATCAGGTTCTCATACTGAATTTGAAAAAATCCGTAGCAGTGAGGACGATTTATTAAATATTGACAATTAAATAACCATAAGTTAGACATTCATGACCTCACATTTTTTTATTACGTCTCAAGTTATGTTACTTCATTGATATTGTAGAGGTTCTCAGTTTTACTAATTTTATGAATCAATTTTGTTTTTCGATATTTTCTTGAAAATTTGATATTTAATAAGAAGTGGATACTTAATAAGGTCTCGGTAAGTTACCAATGCTAATTTACTAGTAATTTACCAGAAAAGTAAATTACCAAGATCGGTAAGAATTCGACAAATAAAAGGCAAATCGCAGCGGTAATTTACCCAAAAAATAAATTACAGTAACTTTGCATATTTGTTTAGGTTGATGGAAAGTACTGTCAAAACGCATCTACCTACCATCGATTTCTTGAGAGCTTCGTTAAGAAGATGACGAAGGTTTTAACTAGGAGCAGATCCGAATAGGTAGCGATGGGAGCATGAGAGCATGGAAGCATCGGTAGTACTGGAGCTACTTCCGCTTTGGGCAGTTAAAAATGAAAAATCTTGTTGAAGATATGTAATAATAATTATTTTTTGATAAAGCGAACTATTTACATAGACGTTTCCAAAAGCATTCGCCAAATAAATGTTCTCGAAAATATATGTGTATGTCTCTTCGGTGAATTTTTATTAGGTAATTTCCAATTTCCTCGGGCATACTCCTTGATCTGCCCTTGGCTTTAACGTTCCTTCTATCCACTGTGTCCTTAAGGTACGTACATGCCGAAGATGCTATGCAGCTAGAAGTTCAGGCCGCAGTTTCAGTGGATGCATGAAAGCCATCAATTTTTAAAACGAACCTGCACATTTAAATGTGACCGTTCATACCGAGGATGCTACCAGCAGTTCATCCTATAAGCGTCTGGAAGACGTTGTGAATAAGCAGAAAATTCCATCTTTAACAGAATGAATATAATAAGAATATAACTTTATATTCAGGCACAGATCAAGAATTGGAAGCAAATATTATTATATTAACCTGAAAAAAAGAAAACACTTCACTGGAATGCTTACCAAGTATGAGATTCGAGAGATATTAGATGAAGAGCTGCCGATGGTTTTCATCAAGTGGCTACGTAAGTCGACCCTTGGGAATAAGCAGATAAGTTGAAAATCCGTGAAAGCGCGTCAAAAAGTGCATATAACTTTTGACGCACAAGGAATTCTTGGGCGCAACTATTTTTTTCGAAATCAGGTCAAAATACATAAGAATCAATAATAAAATTTCAGGTGGAATGTTGTCACCGAAAAAAATCGATTCGACTGCACTATATGTATCTCTAATGCATAAAATAACAATGCCTTCTCGATTGCTTAGGTATATCATGTCGCCAAGTATTAGTGTAAGGGTTGACATTTTTTTAAATAAAATATATTACATATAGTCCAGTCAATGAATGGTTTCTAGAGGGAAATGCTGAGATCACAATTTTTGACTAGAGGGCTGTGTTTGGATTATTTAGGAGGTAAACATACCAAAAGTCCCCGAACGTAGGAGGTGGGGGGGATGCAGGGGGCACGAAGAAGGTCCTGGTTTTTGGTTTTTCGCTCATATCTCGAAAACGGTTAGCTCTAATCAAAAAGTAGCTATATGCAAAATTAAAGCTGACTAAATTTTCTACAATAATGTTTGTATTATTTTTTTTTCGTATCTGCTGTGGTTCAGTAATGAATTTTAGATCTTTTGACTGTATTCTAACTTTATTAGAAATTTATTATAAATTGAAAATAAATTTTAATAATCATCGTAGAAAAAAGTTTCTTGTACAGATATCCTTTTCACAACAGACTGAACTGAAATATCGAATAAAAAATGTCTTCGCGTCTGTAAGGGTGTGTGCGCGTGTATATCTATGTGTGCGTGTATACCGCTTCTTGTAAACACGATAACTTCTGTTAGACTTAAAATATTTGATTACAATTTGGAACATATATAAAACAGCATATTACAATTATCCTTATTGAAATTGGGCCATATCTGTAATACATGGTGATAACCAGAGACTGAATTCTCACTTCATAATAATGTTATTAAAAATACCATGTTCCATATTTTAGGATAACACTGATATATCATCTAATTTATATAAAGTTGGTTTGCCTAACATACACCCGGTATATTGCGGTTTAGAAATCTTATACATCTTCTTATTTTTGTATGCTTAGTAATATTTTGCTCTGAAATCAAAATAAAACGTATTTTACGTATGAGAGTTTGTAGGCTTCTGGTTATCACCATGTATTACAGATAAGGCCCAATTTCAATAGGGATTATGGTAATATGCTGTTTTACGCATGGTCCAAATTGAAATCAAATATTTTAAGTCTAACAGAAGTCATCGTGTTTACAAGAAACGGTATACACGCACATATAGATATATAATTTATAATAAATTTATAATAAAATTAGAATACAGTCAAAAGATATACAATTCATTACTGAACCATAACAGATACGAAAAAAATTAATTGAAACATTATTGTAGAAAATTTAGTCAGCTTTAATTTTGCATATAGCCTTTTTGATTGGAGCTAACGGTTTTCGATATATGAGCGAAAAACCAAAAGCCGGGACCTTCTTCGTGCCCCCCTGCATCCCCCCCACTTCCAACGTTTGGAGAATTTTGGTATGTTTACCTTCTATATAGTCCAAACATAGCCCCCAAGTCAAAAATTGTGATCTCGGCATTTCCCTCTAGACCCCCTTATTGAACGTTCATTGACTGGGCTAATATACATTATAATTCCAAAATGGGGAATGAATGAATGGTTTATACTTTTTGCTTGAAATCCAAGGATCGCGGGTTAGAAATACAGGCACACAGGTTAGTTTTTTACATTTTTTTTAAATTAAATTAACTCTGGTGACTGATCTACATAAGGAATCAAACAGTCAAATTTTATGTATTAGAGACACATAGTATGGAAATATTTTGAATTATTACTATCCTTAAACGCATTTTTCGTTGTCGGGCATGTGAGAACTTGTTGGATCGGGTTTTTTGAGGAAACTCAATATGTCCTGTAAAATTTCACAATTAGACATCCTAACGATCCCCGGATTGAAACCGCCCCCTCCCTCAATACCGAAACAGGCAAAAAACATCCAAGTGTGTTTTCTATACGTTTTCAAGGGCGAGGAATACGATGCTGATATTGTTTAGCCTCCCACTCCTAACCAACTACTCCTAAATAAAACCAACTATAAGAAAAACCAATGGTTTTGGGCGTGCAAGAGTAGCTTTTGAGAACTAAGAGAGAAAGTGATGCCACAATCGTGTTCTCTACTCTTGAAAACGGGGGATAAATTCTTTAAAACCTTCTCTTTGAGGGACACTTCATTGTTGAAACCACCCCCTCCCTCCCTGTTCTGTCGGGGGTCGCTAGGAGGTCTGGTTGCGGAATCTTACAGGACATATTAATTTTTCCGGGAGTCGTTACGATGTCTGGTTGCTAAATTTTACAGGACTATTGAGTTTCCTCAAAAAACTACCGATCCAACAAGTCCTCGTATGCCTGATAACGAAAAATGGGAAAACGAGGTGGCTTTATGTATTTGGTTAGGGTAGGAGGCTAAATACTATCAGCATTCCTGCTCTTGAAAACGTGTAGAAAATAATTTTCAGCACGTTTGAATGTTTTTTGCATGTTTCGGTATTGAGGGACGCGGTGGTTTCAACCCCCGGGGGTCGCTAGAATGTCTGGTTGCGAAATCTTACAGGACATATTAAGTTTTCTCAAAAATAACCCGATCCAGCAAGTCCTCGCATCCCCGACAACGAAAAATGGGAAAAAGGGGGTGGTTTTTTGCGTTTAGAGGTTCTTCGAGGGGGTAGGGACCACGCGACTACCAGCATCGTGTTGGCCGCCCTCGAAAACGGGGGTAGCCATGGTCTATTTTGCTGTTCTGTCGCCTAATTAAATCCCACCCCCTTAAAACTACTGATACGCTATACAATGATGACATTATCACCAGTTGTCATGATGTTTTCATTCCCGTTAAATTTTAGTTGTCTTTGTATCCTCAAATTAAATTTAAAACGAAATAACCATGTAACGTTTCTTTTTCGAAATATGTAATAACGGAATGCAGTTAACTATTTAAATTAATCCTTTGAATGGCTGAATAACCGAGTGATTAAAATATATGAGGCATATTATTAATGTTAAATAAGAACGTAACGTAATTGTCTTTTATTTATAGGCCAAAGCAGTTAAAAGCTTTTGGAGTGTTGATCTATTTATTGAGTAGTAAAATCTAGAACAATCTATTATAGATATATTTAAATCTCTATTAGTGTAAATTATTCTGATTTATATTATTTTGCTGTAAACTCTAACAGTTGTCTGCAAATGCAACTTTCATTAAATGCTTTAATGACAATTAGTTGTATATTTATACGCGATGTACAACACATTGCATTTTAAAGTAACTGTTAACTTTGAAATATTCATAAGAACCACTCACGTTTCGTCAATCATTTAAGAATTATCTGGAGATGAATACGATGAATACTACTAAACTGTTATTTATGTTCTAAATCAGAATTAACTGTAAATTATAATGGTTCCCTATCGTTAGGTACTTTCATTAGTTTGCTGGGCAATAATTATTAACATCTCTTCTCCATATTTTCTCCGTTTTTCCCACAAACTACAAATATTCTTTTAGTTAAACTCATAAATTTTCAACTTCCATTGCAATACTTTCATTTTTCTGAATAAAATACGTTTTCTTTCCCATCTTCAGCTACAACTCCAAAAGATTCTTACCGGAATTAAGAAATTTCAGTTAAGAGCTTCAATGATGCTGTTCCTAACAGGCAACCGCGATATATGGCGTGATGCTGTTATAGAATCTGCCAGAATTGACCTAGGTCGAAGCCAAAATAAAAATTCGACCAGAACATACAAGTCTGAAGGGCTTCAGAGCCACAAACTAGCCCAAAAGGACCGTTATGAGTTCGATAAGACATTAGGCACAACCGGGTAAAAATTCGAAGAAACACCGAATTCTTACTTAGGAAAATATATTTTGGTCCAGGATATGACAGTGAAAGTATATAGTGGTCATTGAAAAATGAACCACATACTTTTTAAAAAGTACGCCAAAAAAAGTACTTTGAAAATATTCATAATATTTTCAACTTTAATTCCTCCGCCGAAGACATTGATCATGGAGGTACAGTCATTATATATCCTGTTCTAAAGACTCAGCATAAAATTTTAACAATGCAATGTATCAAAAGGGCCAAACCGACGAATTTGGCAAAGGCGTCGTAGCACTTATAAGCAAAAATTGGCAAAATATCAATGAAAATGCACAAGGTCCTGCATAAAACAAGTTTGGATTCACACAGCGACTCATAATTTGGATTGCGTTGGATGGTCAATACAAGGCGATGGTAGGAAAGCCAAATGCAGGGCTTTCCAAATAATAAAGTTATGTGCCTTGTGCACAAAGGACTCAAAAATAAATTTTGCCAAAAAGTCGCTTGGAGGCGACTCGCTGCCATTTTTCCTGTATTGAAGCTGCATAGGGACAAGTACGTCGCAAGACTGGCCGAACGTTATTAAACTCATGTATTAGTCCAACTCCGTTCCGTGAATGAACTCTTTTTAGAAGGCTTACATTAAGTTCTGAGGAAGTTATAATAATGATAATAATAATAATACGTCTTTATTCGTTCACAAAGTATTCTTACAATTTACAAAAAGAAAATTCTGCAAACTGCAGATATACAATGTTTTGAAATGGCGAAGTATCGCTCAAGGAGCGTTTTTCAACTTAACCAGTACCTAACCTACAAAAACCTGTTTTACTAAAGTAAATACATTACATTTATAATATACTCTATGAGATAATGTAGAAATTTGCATGAATCAGAAATCAAAGAGAGAACATGAATTATAGCCAAGATTAGTCATCAATAGCGGAGGTTTCAAATAAGTACTTTTTTAACTTTTTCTTGAAGTTTACTATAGTGTAATTATGAAATCTGGTAGGTATACTGTTGTACAATTTACATGCACTATACGTGAAACTCCGTTTAAACATTGCACTGGAGTGTCTAGGTATAACTAACACATGTTTATTACGAGTATTAAAAACGTTTACATCTCCAAATCGTCTTAATTTATTAAGCAGGTAAGGTGGTTTATTGGACAGTAACACTTTATGTACAAGGGAAAGCATATGTAAATTTCTGAGCTTGTCAAGTTTTAGTCTGTTTTCCTCAACTATTTTATAAATGATATGCTGATATTTTCTAATGCCAAAGGCAAATCTAAAACATGAATTCTGGATTTTTTGAAGTCTATCAGAGTCAAATCTTAAGAGGGCAGGGCCATAAATTGTGTCACAATATGATATCTTTGAGACAATTAAAGTTTCACATATAGTTAATTTAAGTTTTGAAGTTAATATCTGTCTGTGGGGATAAAGTTGTCTTAGAATATTATATGTCGATTTGCATAAATAACTTACATGTTTGGAGAACCTTAGATCTGAGTCTAGCCACAAACCTAAGTTTGTGGTATCCGCTAAGACAGGTAATTCTACACCATTTATTTTAATTTTGAGAGATGGTTTTATAAGTTATCTCTTATGTTTAGGGCCAAATAGCATTACAGATGATTTTTTGGCGTTCAGCTGAAGGTTATGAGCTGCCGATATATCAACTAGATTTTCTAAATCCTCACATATTTTGGAGGCAGCCAACCTTCGTCCGAAGTGAAGGAAAAATAAGCTTGCGTGTCATCTGCATAATAGTGTATAGTACAACTCTCAATTATCTTACAAAAATCTGAGATATATATCGAAAACAGCAAAGGTCCGAGTATGGATCCCTGTGGTACACCTAAATAATTATGTCGAGTCTCTGATATTTTGTTATTGTATACCACTGTTTGACAGCGGTCTTGCAAATAACTTTTGATTAATGCTACAGATTCGACTGAAAAATTATAATATGCCAGTTTATCACATAATATATTGGGATCCATAGTGTCGAACGCCTTGCTGTAATCTAACAAAATCAGACAGCTTATTTTACATTCATCGGTAGCTCTAATCAAATCATCTGTGATGGTGGCCAAAGCAGTGGTTGTACTATGTTGTTCTCTAAAACCGGATTGTGAGGTGGGTATTATATCATTTTCGATTACATAGTTAGTTATCTGAATTTTCATTATACCCTCAAGAGTTTTTGACAACATGGGAAGCACACTAATTGGTCGCAGATGACCCAATTCGGTAGGATTAGGAATTTTGGCAAAAGGTAGAACATTAGCCTGTTTCCACGCTTCTGGAAATATTGAAGTGGTAAGGGCACAATTTATAATAAAAGTCTATTAGGTAAACACTTACTAGCCTAAACATTTTGAGGGAGATGAGGTCGGGACCTACTGAGTTACTTTTAATTGAATTTAAACATTTAATAACATCTTTCTTCTCAACATAAGAGAATTTAAAGAGTCTATTTGTAGGATTGTGTACATTTTTGTATTTTTGAAAAATTTCAGACTGTTTGGGTGTTTTATTAATTAAAATCGGATTTGTAAAATGAGCATTGATTAAATCTAAATCTAATAAATTATTTAGTATATCATGTTTGTTATTGGTATTTAATATTTTTAAAGATCTAAGTGTGTCCCACGTCATTTTATAGTCTTTCTGGGCCATTATGAATTCCATATATGCCTTTTTTTCTCTTTTTATAGCATAATTTACCTGGTTTTTGAGAACTTTATAATAATTCCAGTGGGCTGGTGATTTAGTTATTTTACATTTACTAAATGCTTTATCTCGACTCTTTATCATTTCCCTTATATTGTATGTCAGCCAAGGCGCAGGAGGTTTTGTTACTCTGACTGTTCGAACAGGAGCACTGACATTAAAAATAGTGATAAGATTTTCATTTAGAAATTCAACCATGTCATTCACATCTCTTAGGTTATAAATATAATTCCAGTTTATGTTGTGAAACTGTTCAAGGAATAGATCTTCATCGAATTCCTTAAAGCTACGAAAAGTAATTAATTTACTTGCATTTTCTGTTTTGATTTTATTAATATTGCAAATGGTAGCACAATGATCAGAAATTCCATGTATGTTAACCACTGTTCCACTATTAATGCATTCATTATCAGAGGTAATTATAATATCAATTAACGTTCGCGTGGTTTGGGTAATCCTAGTAGGTTCAGCAATGATTTGAAAAAGCCCATAAGACTCAGTAAAATTATGGAAATGTGTGACACTCTGATTATCGCTTAATAAATTTATATTTATATCTCCAGCTATAAGGACTGTATCACAATCAGGTATTATAACAGACATTGCATTTTCTAGAGAATTAAATGTGTCTAAAATATTAGATCTGGGTGGTCTGTACAAGACCCCTATGGCGTAATGCTTCCCTAGTATTGCTGTCTTAATCCATAATTGCTCCAAAGTGTTATTAATTTCTTGCAGGATAATTTTATATTGAAAAGTACTCTTAATAAATATACCTGAATTTTTTTACCAAATCGATTGTTAGCGTACGCTCTCACTTGTATGGTTAAAAAGTCATTTGCCTTAGTTGGGGAGGCGTGATTCTTTCACATTATATCACTTTGCAGAAAATCACTGTATTATTTTATACTTATTAAATAAATGTCATTCTTTGAACTAATTGTATTTTCTTGATGTAAGATGTAAGGACTTGTTGCTAATCTTAATCCCTGGAGTTTTCGTTTGGAACTGAGTTAATCGGAATCTCATGATTCCCTAAGTTTGATACTCAGTGTTCTGGTCGCCTTACGGGAGCTTGATAGGGATTTTTTTTGCGATTTCTCCAGAAATCTTTAAGGTGTAGATAGAGACCATTATTAGTCAGACCCATTATTACTGTATTAACAGATCAAAATCACGTCAAATTCCAATCCCGTCGGAGAGAAATCTTCGATAGGGATTTTTTTTAAGCAAAAATTACAAAACTTCCTAGGCGTAAAACCTCTTATTGTCAGTGAATAAATGAAATAACGCCCTGGGAGAGCGTCGTTAATGATCTGAGGTAGTGCAGCCCTGACCTATTACTCGTCTATTGAAGTATATTTTATCTCGAATCCGCTTGGGAGTGGAAGAATGGGGCAAGAACGCGGCTGGCGCCCTTCTAAAAATAAATTGGTGTCGCGTCACCTAGACGCACGGTAGTGAGTACTTCTACAACGCCACCAGGCGTGCTATACAGTAAGTGCGGACCAACTAGAATAATTTCCATGAATCACAAAACATCTGACAAAACGTTGTGAATAAGAAAAAGAGCCTCGTGAAGCAAATATTTCAAATAACAAGTTAGAAAGACAGCTAATTAATTTAAAGTAAGGTAAAAGAAGACATTTTTGAAAAAAAATAAAATTGAACCATCTTTAATAAAGGTCGCTAAAAATAATGTTTATTCATTTCTATATTCTGTATTCGCAAATTCTACGGATTTATAAATAGAAATACAGTAACATTTCTATTATTTAACTAAACTAGTAATTACAAAATAATAGTAAATAGTTCTGTCAATTATAAGATGTTGTAATATCAAATGAACCGATAATTCTGTACTTAATTTACTGAAGAAATGGAAGTCATATACAATATCATGAACAGATGTTTGTAATTTCACAGGAAAGGTACTTTAAAATAAAGATAAACTCCATTTCTTAGATACTGGAAGTATACAATAAAAAGTAAAATTTATTATTTATTATCTTCATATTATTATACTCTTTGCAAAAACGAAGAGTTACGTTTACATTTCTAAAACCGTAAATAATACTCGCAGACAAAATTTTTTTTATATCATTGCGTTAATGAACGAATTCAGAAGAACTTTCAAAATGTCCATCACCCAACAATTATATAAAAAGTTCAACAAATCGGTGAAAAGTATATCGCACGTTTTCATATTAATATGTTTTAGACGTTTTGGTTCAATGCAAAGTGTATTCAAAAATAAGGTGTTTAATTATTATATTCTTCACAACTACGAAAACGAAGAGTATATTTCATTTGATCGGCACATTTCTAAAACCGCAAATATGGCTCGTAGAGAAAAAAATTGGCAGCTACTGGAAGCTGCTGGAACCTCCCCACCCGGTGGATCTTTAAAGCCGAAAAGAGCACTAAATTGAAAAAAAAGATAGACATAAACAAAACGATTTGATTTTTTTTTGTTTTTTTTATTTTTTTTGCGGAAACCAAATCGAAAGGATGCAAGTGTGATATATCGTTGAAATCGAAATTTTTACTGCTTTTCAATGGTTCGATTACAAATTGTAAATAACCATAAAGTAAACAACTTGTTGTGTCAAAACGGCACTAAACGTAATCCGATCTCAACCAAAACCTTTTCAGATATTCTGGAGTACTAAGGAAACCCTCATGCAAAGTTTCACCCAAATCCGTTTAGTAGTTTCGCCGCTATCGTGCTAACGTACCTAAACACAGACATTTTTCAAAAACCACTTTTTTTTGGGTTCCTCGCACCTCACAAATTAAAGATTTGATGTTATCTCAATTTTCGATTTTGGATCAATTTTAGTAACCTCCTACAATTTTATGGGGAGGTTAAAATACTTATCATTGTGTTGTCAGTCTGTTCGTCTGTCCGCCTATCCGTCACGTTTCTTGTAATGACGATAACTGTAGAATGAAAAATTCTATCATATTGAAATTGACACAGTAAGTAGAGAAAATATTTCATACCATTATATTAGTTATCGAATTCTACATCACTTTCAAAATGTCCATCCGTTCGTCTTCTTCTTATGCGTGTTTTGTCCGTTCGTGTCACAATTTTAATAGACGGATAGCTTAAGAAACGGAAAGGATGGCAAGCTAGTGTTATTTGGAGGAAGAACCTATTAGAAAATATAATTTAGGTACCTGTAGTATTATGCAAATCACAACGTACACACTTTCTTATTTAATATGAAATTACGTACTTTCTGTATATTGGTGCCTCAGTCTGGTCAAGTCAAGTTTAAAACACTCATTTTTCAATTAAAACAACTACTCTTCTAGCTAATACTGACGAAGTATTGCATTACATGATAGGATTCCTAGCATCTTAAAGCAAAAAAATATATTGAAGATACTTAAATTATTTATTTAAATTCAGTCATTCGCACTTTTTTATTTATTATGAAATTATCTACTTACTCTATATTGGTACCTTATCTGGTCACGCTAATATACTACTTAGGTAAACATTTTAAAACACTCATTATTGGAGAACTAATCAAAAACAATTACTCTTCTAACTAGGAATCCTATTATGTAATTCAATACTTCATCAGTATTAGCTAGAAGAGTAGTTGTTTTGATTGGTTCTGGAAAATGAAAATTATTATATACAGACAGCAGGTTTTTTTTTAATATTAAATAAGAAAGCGTGTAAGTTGTGATTTGCATAATACCTAATTATTTAGAAAATATTATTTTCTAATCGTGATGAAAGCAAATAAATATAAAATAATTAATTGTAAAATGATCCTATTGTTTTTGAAAACGTCAATTGGTAAAAAAAGAATTTTAATTCAAAAAACGGAATTGAAGAGGTTTGCATTTTTACAAGCTGAGTTATGGAGTAATTCTTAAAAATATCAGAATACATTAATGTATATTGACACTCGTTTCACCAACATAGTCGGCGTCATCAGAGAAAGAGTATATTTTATCTACCAGGTACTTTTCTAATACGATTAATATTGGTCTTAGTGCAAAAATGTGCTATTACGTTAGTCATAAAATTCTGAACAGTTTTCAAAATATATGTCTGTCCATCCGCCACATCTGCTGTCGGCTCGACAACTTAAAAAGTTTACTTGTATTGTAATTTGAAATACAGATAATAAGTCCAGAGTATGTAGATGGAAAAGAGCCCTATTGTGTTTGAAGAAAAAGATTAATAAATATAAAGTTATTAAACATTTTAATTTGAAGATATACCTGAAGAGTGTTGTATATTCTACAACTGTACTATATAGTATACAGTCAAGCCAACATCATCATGAGATGATTAGAGCTAAGAATATGGCTTTTATAACTAAAATTTTACTTGTTTTCAAAAAAACTACGAAAATTATACTTAATATAGTCAATCTGTCATTTGACGGGTGAATAATTCCTACAAGAGATTGTCTTCTTTTATACTACAGAAAATTATACTTACAGAAGGGGTTGTCCCTATCATTAATTCAAGTTTTCCACAAAAAATTAGCTATTACCAGTATTGTAGGGAATAAAAAAGCTAGAACTTGTATTTAAACTGTATTGTTAATACTTTAGTACAGTACCTAGAGATAAAAACCGCTGCCCAAGAAATCACTACTTCCACATCCATATTTTCTATCCAAGTCACTTACAACGAAAAAATTTTGTGTGTGGAAATAATTGTTTATGGAACTTTAATAATAAAATATTTGAAATGCTCTACCCCAAAAACCCGTAAAACGATACCCCACATCGGTAGTGGGGGTGGATGAAGTAAAAAAATATTTTGAGATTTCTGGTCTTGAGTCTTGTAAACACACTAAATCACAATTTTTTTTCATCCCCTTTAATAATGGGGTGGGGGTGGTAATGTGGGTGGCTAATGCCAAAAAATTTTTTTGAGACCTTAGCTGCTCTTGTATATACTAAATACCAATTTTATGGACTCTTACCTGCTTGATTTACATATTTACCTCAAATTTACCCCAATTTACCCCTCAACCCTTCGACGGAACAAGATGAAAATATAATCTAGTTCCAGATCTCGTTAAGGTACATATGTGTACCAAATTTCAAGTCAATATCTTAAACGGTTCCAGAATAAACGTGCGCACAAAAAAAAAAGTTACAGACAGACAGACCGACAGACAGAAATTTTTTTTCGCTCAAACTTAAAATCTCGACGTTTCATGACATTCTAAGCCTATTTGAACAATAAAAATTGTTAAAAATTTTTTTGTCGTTACTATACTTCCACTGGATGTGGAAGTAAAAATATGCAAAACTTCGGAATAATGTCATTTTGAGCGGATTTCATTCATTTTTGGCAGTATGATAGTAAATGCTTTACAGAAAAGTTTCTATATTGTGCGGGGGCTTGCTAATTTATAGGGGGTGGATGCCACCCCCTCGCAGGGTGTGGCACTTAAAAAATATAGATTTATTGGAGCTGAAGTAGAATTAAATTTTAAGAAGAAAAGGTTCTATGCAATTTTGCACATAAATTGATAGTTTTTAAGTTTTAACGACAAAATTGCGATTTTAGCTTAAAAAAAAGGTATTTCCAAACGGCTTTCGTCAAGTATCTCGAAAAGTATTACTTTATCGAAAAAATGTTACAGACCAATTACAGAAAGTACAAACTGGGAATTAATTTTTTGTTTATTGATGTAGGATTAATAATTTCGGAGATATTTAAGTTTACATTTGGCATCGAAGTGTTCAGAAGATAATTATTTAGAGTGAGAGTTAAATATCTCAAAAACTGTGACACCTACGTCAAGGATGCTAATAGCTAGAATAATAGGTTATTAATTAAGCTTTCAGCTGTTTTTTTTTGTTTCTGTAGCATAAAAAACAAAGAAGTTATGACCGAAGCAATGTGCGTCTACACATTTTTTTAATAACAACGCCGCCATTTTGTTACTGTAATTAGCCAGTAATTAAAAAAAAAAGGAATTTCAAACACTGTTTCTCATTAATATATAGCATGACGTAGATGCTCAAATTTCTTGGTTTGTATACAGCACTTGCTTTAGAAAAAAAAAATACAATTTAAACTATAATAAAGGTATTTTCGATAAAACGTATTTTGTTTTCCTTTTCCAATATCTCAATAAATATTGGTTTTATTGAAAAATGGGTAGAGAATAGAAAATAAGGCCCATGAGCTGATAATGAATTTTGCTTGTTTATTTATTTACATAGATTTAATAGTTTCGGAGATATGAAAGTTTACAAATGGCATCCGAACGTTTATAAGACGAAAAATACAGTTTAAATGTCAAATATCTCAGAAATTGTGGCATCTATGTCAGGCATGCTAAGAAATGAAATTAAAGACAATTAATTGCGCTTTCAAATTATTTTTTACTCGTTCCTGTAGCATAAGAAATAAAGAAGTTATGACGGAAAAATATGCGTATTTATAGTTTTTTATATAAAAAGGTCGCCATTTTGTTACTCTAATTAGCCAGTAATTTAAAAAATTATTTTAAATACAGTTTTTCGTTAAGATGTAGCATTTACCTAGATGCTCAATTTTTTTTGCTCATTTAAAGCACTTGCTTTAGAAAAAAATGCATTTTAAACTTTAGAGGTAATTTCGAAACACTTGGATACCAAATATAAACTTAAATATCTCTGAAACAAAATATAATTAATTCCCATTTTGTACTTTCTGTAATAGGTCTGTAACATTTTTTCGAGATACTTGACGAAAGCCGTTTGGAAATCCCTTTTTTTAAGCTAAAATCGCAATTTTGAAATTGCATAGAACCTTTTCTTCTTAAAATTTGATTGTACTTCAACTCCAATAAGTATATATATTTTTTAAGTGCCATCCCCTGAGAGGGGGTGGCATCCACCCCCTATAAATTAGCAAGCCCCCGCACAATATAGAAACTTTTCTGTGAAGCATTTACTGTTATACTGCCAAAAATGAACGAAATCCGTTCAATATGACATTATTCCGAAGTTAAAATATCTAGTTTCTGTACTACTTTACGATTTACAGAATGGTAAAAATGTGTGCTTCGCAGCAGATTTTTCCAATTATCATGGTTCCCGTTATTCCCACCTAATAATTAGTTATTACCAATATTATAGATTATAAAATTTTCTAAAGCTTTTGTATGAACAATTTTTTTCTACGATCAGTTGTTAAAAGATTACAGCAGTTCGAAGTTTGGAGAAGTCTCTTGAATTTTGGAAAAATGCCTGTCCCGTTGTTCCGACGTTATTAATACTCATTATCAATTTTGCATAATCAATAAAAAAACCGCTGCCCAAGGAATCACTACTTCCACATCCAGATTTTCTATCCTAGTCACTCAGAGCGAAAAAAATTTGTATGTGGAAATCATTGTTTATGGAATTTTAATAATATAATATTTGAAATCCTCTACCCCAAAAATCCATAAAACGATACCCCATATCGGTTTTGGGGTGGGGGTGGTGATAGGGGGTGGTAGTGGGGGTGGATGAAGTAAAAAAATATTTTGAGGTTTCTGGTTCTTGTACACACACTAAACCACAATTTTTTTTCATCCCCTTTAATAATGGGGGTGGCTAATGCCAAATTTTTTTTGAGACCTTAGCTTCTCTTGTATATACTAAATTATATGGACTCTTACTTGCTTGATTTACCTATTTTCCCCATTTACCCCTCAACCCTTCGACGGAACAAGATGAAAATATAATCTAGTTCTAGATCCCGTTAAAGTACATACGTGTACCAAATTTCAAGTTAATATCTCAAACGGTTCCAGAGTAAACGTGCGCGCAAAAAAAAGTTACAGACAGACCGACAGACGGACATTTTTTCCGCTCAAACTTAAAATCTCGACGTTTCATGACATTCTAAGCCTATTTGAACAATAAAAATTTTTAAAAATGTTTTTGTCGTTACTATACTTCCACTGGATGTGGAAGTAGTTAACTCACAGTAGTGTTGTTTCTTTAAAATAATAAATTTTGTCTGAATTTTTCCTTTTATTTTTATGGAAAACTTGAATTAATGACTGGGGCAACCCCCTCTATTAACAAACGTAAAAATTCCTTCTACCAATTATTCACGTTTTCTTTACTCTACAGACTGTGTTAACTATAGAATGTTCAACAATTACATAAAAAATTCATTAAACCGACGAGAAGTATTATGTTTACGTTGAGTTTCTAAATTAATATTTATTAGATTTATCCATAATGATCATGTTATCAATTCTACCTGCATGAGTTTTCAAATTTTTCTTCAATTAAGCATTACTCTGAATTGTGCTAAAGGATTTGTATTAAATATGTTACAAACTGTTGGGTATGATTTGGCGGTGATACTATTATAATTTCATCAAACTTCGTCTAGTGTAGGTGAACAAAAATTTGAAATATTTTTATTTGAAAAATTGGCGGATGCGCTGGTCATAAGAAAAACTATTTACAATAATAAGATTTTTGTACTGTAGAGCATTAATTACTGTTCTGAAACTGCATCTGGGCATATCTGGACTGAAAATAAAGAAAACAAGAAAAGTCTAATAATTGTGTGAGATCCGTCAACAAAAGAGAGTCGGACCAGCGGAGAATACAAAATAGGTGACTACTAAAAGCAACGAACAAATTGAAATACCTAGAAACATATCTGACAAACTGTCTGAAAATAAAAGAAACTGTAAAGAAGAAAATTAAAACAGCATACAAGCGCAATTATACCGCTCATCGAGAAATATAATCCATCATGGGGCCTGACCAAGCCAATTTATTTTTTTGCTAATTTAGATACCTACTTTATTACTTCAACATCCAGTGGAAGTATTTATTGTAACGGCAAAAAAATTTTAAAAAATTTTTATTTTTCAAATAGGCTTAGAATGTCATGAAACGTCGAGATTTTAAGTTTGAGCGAAAAAAAAATTTTCTGTTCTGGTCTCAGAAAAAAATTTGGCTTTAGCCACCCCCATTACCACCCCCCATTATTAAAGGGGATGAAAAAAATTGTGATTTAGTCTGTACAAGAACCAGAAACCTCAAAATATTTTTTTACTTCATCCACCCCCCCACTACCACCCCTTATCACCACTCCCACCCCACTACCGATGTGGGGTATCGTTTTATGGGTTTTTGGGGTAGAGGATTTCAAATATTATATTATTAAAGTTCCATAAATAATTATTTCCACATACAAAATATTTTCGTTGTGAGTGACTTGGATAGAAAATCTAGATGTGGAAGTAGTGATTCCTAGGGCAGCGGTTTTTTGTTTAACTATCAATATGGTGCATTTTTAGGATACTTCGTTTATTTCAGTATACATTCAATTTAACTTAACTATGGGACAGCATACGCGTATGAAAGCGCGATGTTCCGCGGTGGCCGATGCCGTGGCCAAGTACTCCCATCCACCGACACATATCGAAACTTCTGTCGATCATTTGTATTATATTTTAATATATACATGCAAAAGCTAAAGAAATATTATACAGGGACTTTATTTGAGTTTATCTTATAAGTGCTTGCCAGGGAAAATAAGTGACAAAAACCTTGTTCAGATGTCAATGTTATGCACAAAAGTGCATAAATCTCTTTTAAAAAGAAAGTGTCTTCAACGAGAGGTGTAGAAGGAAAGGTGAATAAAGAAAGAAATGAATTTAATTTGTTAAGTATCTATGAGAGGGTGGATTTTAAGGCTAGGGCTTTAGTCAATCGTGTAGTTGTAAATCGTATAAAGGTAGACGTTCGTGAAGTAGTTTGTGGGTATGTGTAAAGTGTCGTGTCTTCTTATTCTGGTTACATCGCGTGTTAGTTCAGAGTTTGAAGTTTTGTTTGTTAAAAATCGTTGAAAAGTCTCGTCTATATATTGTCGCATCATTTGCACTCTAGTAATTTCGGGCAATTCCTGAATTGCGATATATCGCGGCGAATAACAAATTCACACAGCAGCTTATTTTGTGTACGCTGTAACCTCATGGAGATAAAGTTCCAAGATACACAGGCATAGGTACAGTGCAATTTTATTGTCAACAGATAGCTTGCTGCGTCTATTAATGAGTGGATATAGTTTGCTTAGAGTCGCATAGATTTTGTTAATTACATTGGTTATATGCGGTGCAAATGATAGTCTCGTGTCCATCGTAAGTCCTAGTAATTTTGATGTCTTTCGTTCTGTAATTTGTATGTCATTTAATTTAAGTTTTGTTGCAGTGTTATATTAGTAAATTTGCGATGGAATGTAATAATTTCGGATTTATTATAGTTTATTTTAATTTTCCATTTTTTGTAATAATCTGTCAGTTTGTCTGCATGGTATCTTATTTTCTGAGTCGCAGTTTGTCCATAGAAGCTGTGTGAGTAGATTGTAGTATCGTCAGCGTAAAGAAGTAAATTAGTGGTAGGGTGAGTATGGTTATCGGAGATATATAAGTTGAATAGAAAAAGAGAAAGGATAGATCCTTGAAGGACTCTCGCTGAAAGTTAATCCTTATCATTATTTGCCGGTCCCAAAGGTAATTCTTGATGAGGGCTACCAAATACCCGGGCTGTACATAGCCACCAACGATGACATATGGAGTTAAAAACGCAGCAACGACAAAAGCCAACAGAAGAAGTTTGAGATGAGCTAAAAGGGATATCATACAACTACTCGCAAAAACAACCCCAATAAATGACAAAGTGACACAGCCACTTTTTTTTTGCAAATCAGTCTGCTGGTCTTCATTTTTAAGCAATCGAAAAGTCTTTTTTTCGAAATCTTCGTTTCTTAGTTGCCTATCAAGCCAGATTGTCGATATTTGTCCCTGATTCTTCAAAATTTTTTATGAAAATTCAAACTTCTTTGAAAAATTTCGAAAGATCAGGGACAAAAATCGAAAATCTGGCTCGATCCAATAACTTCTGAGGCCTGCAGCGATTTTTGAACGGTATTTTTTTTCCACCTCACTGTGGGGAATGGTTGACGTCAAAAAAATGTTTGCATCTTGTGCATATACTAAATCCCAATTTTACTTACCACTTACTTGCTTGCTTTACTTATTGACGCCCATTTACCTCCCACTCCTTCAACTTCAACGGAATAAGTCAAAATATAATCTAGTTCCAGATCTCGTTATAATACATACCTAGTGACCTTTTAAGTCAAAATCTTAAATCGTTCCAGAGTAATCGCGCGCACAAAAAATGTTACAGACAGAAATTTTTTTCGCTCAAACTTAAAATCTCGACGTTTCATGACATTCTAAGCCTATTTGAACGAAAAGAAATCATTTTTTTTATCCTTACTCTACTTCCAAAATGTGGAAGTAATACCATAGCAATGAATAGCAATTGAAGTATATTCGTTATAATTTAATTTTATAATATTTTGATTTCTTCACAATAACAATTAATTTTCATTTTCAAACTACAACTAATTAATTTTAAATAAGTTTCAATAAATACATACTTGACGGTCAATAATTACCTAAAAAATTAGGACAAGTCATATTATTAATTTAAATCAATATAGCTTTCTGATTATTTATATTTAAAAAACCGTGCAGTATAGGTTAGTTATTTCCATAGATATATTCAATTGTCCAAAATAACCGCAAATAATTCGACGAGATACAATTAAAACATTAGTGCTTCAAACAAACAATTTAATTTGATTAAATGAACGATTTCTTAATTTCCCCCTTTAGTAACAGTGTAGCTATAAGTTAGAAGTAAATTTTTACACATTAATACTATAGCATAGTCGAATAGAATTAAACATCAAAATTAAATGTAAAAAAACTATTTAAAAACAAGCTTTTTTTATTATTTAGGTGCATTAAAACGAAAAAAATAAAAATAAAAAAAAATAGTTTTCTTAAAAGCTGTCACGCGCCAGAAGTTCAAACAGGCATTAATTTTGTTTGACAGAGGTTGTAAGTACCTAAGTATTTTTTTTTCTTTTCACGCGACAAGCAATATTTTTTTTCTTTTTTTCATTTTAGTACACCTTACTAATTATTTTATTTTTAAATTTTTTTGGTTTCTTATTGATTGCATCGTCCTTACTTGAAATAATACCGAATCCTTCGTCATTTCTAAGAATACAACGTCTGAGTGAATATGCTATTCGATCAAATTATAGTGATAAAACTGAAAAACACACTATTTGGTACCATTTTATTGTATTGTCACCAAGCGCGGATCTAGAAATTTCAATAATTTTTTTCTCGTCTGTGGCGCATGGGAGCCATACGAAATATGGGAAATAACATCTCGAGAAGCACTTTTCTAAAAAATTTTGAAAAAGCAGTTTGCGAAAAATTTTTTCAGAATTCGATTACCCCCCCCCAGGTCTAGGGACTCCTGTTTAAAATTATTTTTTTTGTCATATGCATTTTCCTTTTCATAAAAATACAGCAACACGTTCTGAAGTTTATGAAAATATTTTCATTACTAACTGAGATACAACGAATTGAAATTTTGTGATTTACAATTTAACAAATCACAAAATTTCAATTCGTTGTATCTCAGTTAGTAATGAAAATATTTTCATAAACTTCAGAACGTGTTGCTATATTTTTATGAAAAGTAAAATGCATATGACAAAAAAAAATTATTTTAAACAGGAGTCCCTAGACCTGGGGGGGGGGGAATCGAATTTTGAAAAAATTTTTCGCAAA
This sequence comes from Rutpela maculata, assembly GCA_936432065.2. NCBI lineage: Eukaryota > Metazoa > Arthropoda > Insecta > Coleoptera > Cerambycidae > Rutpela > Rutpela maculata. Next base: position 22,725,663 of record OW386291.2, read on the forward strand.
CTGCTTTTTCAAAATTTTTTAGGGGTCGTTAGAGAAGTGCTTCTCGAGATGTTATTTCCCATATTTCGTATGGGTCCCATGCGCCACAGACGAGAAAAAAATTATTAAAATTTCTAGATCCGCGCTTGATTGTCACCAGAACTGACTAACTAACATGCAGAGTAAGTTAAATAAAAGCTTGTAAAAATACGATTTCAACAATTGGTTGGGGGGGGGTCAATTTTTTTATGAAAATGCAAACTGTATGTTGTCAATAAGTTACAGTAAAGTTTTGTCCAATATGGAAGTTGGAAGTTTTTTTGGAAATTAAGTTTTAATTATAAAAAACATGTTTTATCTCGTTTCTATTTAATATTTCAGGTTCTGTGTATCAGATCAGGCCAAACAAAACATCAAAATGTTTATAGATAAATTATAAATAAAGTTGCAGGTCTAAATCCTACCATTTTTTCTTTCTACAAAAGTATAAAAACCTCGAAAATTTCTAATTTTACATAAACCGAAATTACTCAAAAAAATAATAAATCTTTTTTAATGAAACGTAATGGAATTATAGGTGTTGTGGATGTAAACTATCACAGAATATTATATAAAAAAATATTTATTATTTTCTCTAAAATACGAAAGTTTTTGGAGCCCCATTAAAAAAAGACATTACAAGAATTACATTTTATAAAAATGCACGAAATGTAACTTTAAGATAATATAAAAATTAATTTTTTTCACCATTTTAAAGCACGTTCAAAAAGCAAAGAAAAAATTCTTAGTGTTACCAAATGGCAGTCTTTTATGAGGCTCAAAAATGTTAAGAGAAATTACTAAATATTTTTATTTGTAATTTTCCATAATATAAGAGATATAATTTCACCAAGTTTCATTAAAAAAGATTTATTATTTATTTAGTAATTTGGATTTATGTAAAATTAGAAATATTCGTGTTATATATTTTCTTGTAAAAAAAAACAAAATGGCAGGTCGATTGGACCTGCAGTTTTATTCATGATTTATTCACATTTCTGATGGTCTGTTTGGCCTGATCCGATGAACCGAATCTGAAATATTTAAAAAAGCGACACTTAATTCAAAATTAACATGTAATTTCCAAAAAATGTTCACTCCCAGATTGGACCAAATATTACTGTTACTTCCTGATAACATACAGATTACACTTCAATAAAAAAATTGCCGCATCTCCCACCCGAACAGTCGTTGAAAAAAAGTTCAGTTTTATTCGATCTAATTTACTCTAGATCAAAGTTTTAAAAAGTAATTCTTATTTGCGATCAAAATTCTTAGAGAAAAATGTAATATTTTGATGATATCGTTGAAATCATTGGTTTGATTGATTTCTTTATATTTACTTTAGGGAATTTAGTTTCTCTTATATCATCACTATTTAAATAGCACCTTAAACTAAAACAACTTTTTAGTAAATGTTAAACTGACTTTCCATACAATGTATATTGTATATTTTGGATCGCTTTATCACTTCATATTTTTTTTTGTTTTTATAGATTCAAGTGACAATCGCGCCTAATGATACAAAATATAATTAATGATATGATGACATAAAAAAGTGTATAAACTAAGTAAAACTATTAAATAGTATTAAGAGCAGTAAAGAACATTTGCAAATCCAAACCACAATTCGCATCCACCAGTAGAAAATCACCACAAAAAATCACATGATCACCAATTAAGTCACAACTTATAAAAAATATAATCACCTAATTTACACACAGGGCTTTGGAGCCCTCAAAATCGTGTGCCCCGTTCCAGGGCAGGGACTAATCAGCTGTTGGGTGCCGTCAGATGTATTTATCTATTGCCGGGGGGCAAGGGGATTTGATCGCATTAACGCATCTTTTAATTAGTATGCGTGGTCGCCCCCATTTGCTTCACGCCGAAGATGAATTCCTTAGGCGGATTTTATTTAAATTTATAAAAATGAATTAACAATATTTGTAAATTAAACAAAGATATATCGTGCAAAAGTATATACCGGGTGTAATTGATATGATATATATCCCATAATAGTACAGGAAAAGATTGAAAAAAATTACCGTAACTCGAAAAAAATTTGTGCAGACTTTAAAGTTTGGTTATAAGTTTGAAATAAGCCAAAGTTCACGAAACAAAAAAGTTTAGGATCCGTAGGAGGTAAAAAGGGGCATTTCTAATAAAAAAATAATTTTTTTTCTACTTTCTCGGGAAATATGGCATTTACAAAAAATAGTTCAAATAATAGTATATTAAAGTATAAGTGGATATTAAGGTCTTTAAAACACGTGCGATTTTTCGAGCACGACGGCGCAGCCGGAGTGCTCGAAATAGAGCAAGTGTTTTAAAGACCAGTTATCCACGAATACTTTACGCTATTTTTTTTTATTGGTACACTTTGAAATCATAAATACTGGTATTATTACTACAAAAAATGGAAATAAGAATTAAGAATGTAAAATGGTTGAATTCGTGATGTGACATCAGGATACCTGTCAGTGTCATGAAAATGAGAAAACAAAAATAAATTTGTAATCTGTCACATAGGATTAATTATTATCACTACAGTTGTCACTGATTGTATATTGCTTTAAAATGAGTTCTAACATTGATTACTTAAATAGAAAAGCAGAATCGCGGTTAATACCGCAAAAATCGGAAGACGCTTATAAAAAAAATACGACAAGTTCATCAAATGGATGGAAGAGCAAAAGGTAACAGATACAGATGAACGAGTTGTACTTGCTTACCTTTGATGTTGCCATGGTAACTTTAAAACACGCGCGTGTTTAAAACTTGGATTTAAACACTCTGAGGCGTACTTTAAATAAGCAAAATAGGGTACCAATAAAAAAAAAGCTGTTTCTGGCAAAATTTTCTTTAATTTGGTGTTTTCAAATTAATTTTATAGCAATAATTAACCGAAATACTGCCATTTTCCGATTCGGTGATGGCGGATGGAATTTCTTTTTTAAAACAAGTATTTTAAAGGTGAAAAATAAATTGAGCATCTAGGTGATGCTATATATTAACGAAAAACAGCATTTTTGAAAGAGAAATTAATTATTGAGCAATTACAATAACAAAATGCCGATGTTTTGTTAACAAAAATGTGAAAACGTACATTGAATCAGCTATAACATCTTTATTTTTTGTGATGTGGAAACAAACAAAAAATCATTTTAAAGATTGATTCATTACCTTTAATTTTATTTCTCAGAACTTTTGATGGAAGCGTCACAATTTCTAAGATATTCAACATTTTAAACTAAATATTTTATCCTAAAAACGGCTGGATGCCATCTATAAAATTAAATATCTCCGAAACAATCAACCCTATACAAATATATAAAGAAAATAAAATTCTCAGTTTATAAGTTTAATTTTTGATGTCCGCCATATTTTCTCTTAAACTAATATTTATTGAGATATTTGCAGATAACCAAGAATGCTATTTTTTTTTTAAAATCCATTTACAGTTTAAAATGTAATTTTTTTTCTAAAGCAAGTACTGTAAGTCAATGAAAAAATTTGAACGTCTGGGTCACACTATACAGGATGTTTGGTACATCGATAGAAAGTTTTCACTGGGTGATAGTTGGGGTCGTTTGGAACCTATATGATCATATTTACTCTTATGCAAAGTCTCACCGTTTTTGAGATATCGCCATTTTTAGATGTTTTTGCGAAATTGTTGAGTTGTCACTAATAAATGTTATTTTTTATGACAATAAATACTTTCATATTTCTTAAATATTTTTTTTAGGTATTTTTAATATGCACTTTGTCGAAACATCACAAAAATAAATGCCGAAGTAATGGTATAAAAATTATGTAGGACAATTTATGTGTTAAAATGCATTGGTTCGATTTTTTTTTTCGATTTTAAGCAAAATTTTCTCAAAAGTATCGCCTACTTCAAGAGATTCAAATCGTTTTAAAAACTTCTCTATTGCATACTCTTTCCAATGGTATTCCACGTTATGACAGAATTATAGTTCATTAAACTAAAAAAGAAACATATTTGCAGACATTACATTTTTAATGAGGAAAAAAATTAAATAAGTAATGATCATTTTATTACTCTTATTTCCAGTTTTAACTAAAACAAATATAACCAAAACTAATAATTAATTCATTTCGTTTTCAAAATGAGAACCTCCATTTCTAACGCATTTACGTGCTCTCTTTCGTATTTGGGTAGTGGATAGTGGTCATTTCTTCCCGTAATCTGGCACCTGCTTCATTAATTCTCCGTACAAGGTGGTCACGGTCGGTTATTTTAATCTCAAAAACTAATCTTTCATTCGACCCTAGACATGAAAATCAAAGAGGGTCAAGTCTGAAGACCTCGCTGGCCACAATATTAGTCCATTTCTCCAAATCCAACGATTAGGAAATGTTTCGTCTAAAAATTCCCTCGCAGTAATTCGGTAATGAGCAGGACATCCGCCGTTTTGAAATATCAAGCTGACTTTTACAGAGGTATGTTGTCTAAGATATTATGGTAAATTATTATATTATGGTAAATTATTCTGCAAAAACTCTAAATAACTGTCTCCATTTAAATTGTCTGGAAGTTAATACGGACCAATGAAAGCTCTGCCAGTTACCGCTGCCCACACTGAACTTGTATTGAAAAGAGGTTTGTTTTTTCATGTGCGGGTTTTCGTCAGGATCAGCCCAGTAATGAAGATTGTGAAATTTGTGGTTATTCCTTCTCGAAAATACTTCGAATTGTCTGTCCACAAAATACTTTTAAGAAAACGCTCATTTTTCAGATCAGCGTTCAACACAAAACGGCAAAGGGAGTTCTCCGTATTGGGTCACCTTCTTCGAGTCCCTAAACAGGCGTGTAAGGGAATGGATGTTTTCCTTCAATCCTAAGAATTGTCCAAACTTTCCATATGGACAAATTCAATTGACGAGTTACTTTTCCAATACTGCTGGTAGGATCTGCTTCGAAAGTCTCAAAAATTTGCTCATCTACTTCAGGACCATGTTGCACAATATGCACCCGTTCCCTATGATGAAGTTTGCCTGTTTCGCGTATACGTTGATAGGTGTTACAAAACACCTGGACATTCGGAATTCTTCTTGTTGGAAGTCGTTCCCGATAAAAATCTTTAGCTGCTGCTTCATTTCCGTCGGCCATTCCGTACATAAAGAGAATATCGGCATATTCGGCATTAGAAAAAGATGCCATTGCAGAAAAATGTGACAATACTATGAATAATTAAATAAAACAGCGTTTGACACAAGCGTTCAAATGTCTCACTGGTATCCAAGGAAAAGAATTTTTTGCGTCTGGTCGCCTGATATCTACCCCCATTGTTTATTTAATTTCTTGTTCACTGTACGTGTAAATACGTTTGTTTTTATTTCAGTATGTCACTGACAGAAAATTGTTTTTAAACATTAGTATATAATATCACCGATTTGCGGCTGAAAGAATTTATTATGATTTTGTTTAATATTCTTTATTTATTAAAAATGTACTTGTCCACAAATATGTTTCTTTTTTAGTTTAATGAACTATAATTCTATCATAACGTGGTATACCATTGGAAAGAGTATGCAATAGAGAAGTTTTTAAAACTATTTGAATCTCTCAAAATAGTGGCGTATTTGAGAACATTTTGCTTAAAATAGAAAAGAACAATCGAACCAATGTATTTCAGCATATAAATTGCCCTACATAATTTTCATACCCATATTTCTTTTCTTTCTGTATTGTTTCGACAAAGTGCATACTAAGAATATCTAAAAAAAATATTTAAGAAAGCTGAAGTATTTAGTATCATAAAAAATAACATGTATTAGTAACAACTCAACTATTTCGCGAAAATATTTAAAAATGCCGATATCTCAAAAACAGTGAGACTTTCCATACGGGTAAATATGGTCATATAGGTTCCAAACGACCCCAACTATCACCCAGTGAAAACTTTCTATCGATGTACCCAACATCCTGTATATTAACGAAAACAGCATATGGGAATATATTTTGGTATATCTGTTTGTCACAGTGGTTTATTTCCGAAATTATTATGGCTAGATACAACTAAAACAAGTAAAATTGCAAAAATTACTTCAAGGTCCAAGGTGTAATTAGTTTCATGTCCTTGAAAAAACTGAAACGTTTTTATTAAAAAAAAATGTGAAAAGTACATTGTTTCTGTCAAAACTTCTTTGTTTTTATGTCATAAAAATAGAAGAAAACCATTTCAATGCCTAATTAATAGTTTTTCATTTTGGTTATCAGCATTTTTGGCCTAAGTGCCATAGTTTCTGAGATAGTCAACATTTAAATTAAATATTTCGTGCTATACACGTTCGGACGCCACCTTTAGACTTCCAGATCTCCGAAACCATTAACTCTACAAAAATCAGAAAAAAACGAAATTCATCCTTTATTTAGTAGCTTTCTAATTTGTCTCTAGCATGTTTTTTGCTCAAGCTATTTGACGAAAACGTATTTGAAATACGGCTTTTTCAAGCTAAAATCCCAAATATTCTAGTAGTTATAACTTAAATCTATCAATTTATATGAAAAGATGCATAGAACCTTTTCTTCTTAAAATCTAATTCTCTCTCAGCTCCAATGTTTTTTTTTTTGGTGCCAGTCCCTGAAATATAGCAAGCCCTCGCATAATATAGAAACTTCTTTTTTATGCATTTACTGTTAAGCTGACAAAAATGAACGAGATCTAATTCATAATTATATTACATTATTCCGAAGTTAAAATCTCTAGTATTTCTGTTAATTATTGCTATAAAATTAAATTTAAAAACACCCAATTTAAAAAGAATTTGTCAGAAATAATTTTTATTTGAACTACTTTTTTGTAAATGCCATATTTCTCGAGAAAATAGAGAAAAATCGATTGTTTAATTAAAAATACCACTTTTCACCCCCTATAGGTTCCCGCGAATCCGTAAAACTCCTAAACTTTTTTGTTTCGTGAACTTTGGCCTATTTTGAACCTATAACCAAAGTTTAAGGTCTGCACAATTTTTTTTCGAGTTAAAGTAAAGTTTTCCTGTTCTATAGAATATGTTATTTACCAGAATTCGTATGCTTGTGATTTCTAGTTGCATTGAAAATGTAATCAATTTTTAATTTTAATTGCAATGCAGTGTATATTTTGTACAGATTTTTAAGATATGTCCCGTTAAATCTCCTTGATTTGTCTAGTAAATATCAAGTTTCAGAATATTTATTACTTACGGGATGCTTCTTCTTCTTAATCACAACGTTTTGGCAGACGTTTTGTGACTCATGAATTATTCTAGTTGGCCTATCTTTGTTGTATGACACATCTGACAGCACCACGCCATCTGTCGCGGTTGACTGTTAGGCGCACAGGCTCGTTAGCTTTTCACCATTAGCTCCTTGGTGATATTGTAGAAGAACCTTTCACATAGCATCTGATGGACATGGCACTAATTTATTTATTGAAAATCCCTCTCGAGCTTTCGTAATCCGATCGATGTGTTGAATTACAAACTTGCGGGGTCAGGAGACGCCCGATAATCAACTTCGACCTAACACACGAAAGCTCTCGAAGGAAAAGACTTAAAGTTAATCATTCAGTCAGTAAAATGCAATAGTTCAAATTATCCATTTATTGGTTGTTCCAAAGAATACAGATAACGTTATGCAATCCTATCTAAAGAGAATATGAAAAATTTTAATTGAATCGCCTCACCAAGCAGGGCAAGGACGAATGCGCCTTCTAGAGGATGTTTATAATAGAGAGCGTGTAATAGCAATAGATTAGGTAATAAGATTCACACAACTTCCTCAGAACTTTATGTAGGCACTTTGGTTTTGAGACTGACTGAAGATAATATAGAACTATTTTATTTAAAAATTTTGATACATTAGTGGTTAGCTTTAAGGTTCCTTTTAGTGATCATTCACAAGAACGGAGTTCAAGCATATATGAGTTTATTTTGCTTTCCTGCCTCCTTGACGGTGACGCACAGTGGAAAAAAAAAGCCTTTTTTGGACAAAAATCTGCCTACAAGTCAAATCTTAATCAATTTCGATCTACCTTGGCTTAAAATGTAGGTTATTGGCTACACTTTCAGAGTATACTGCCTAAATTGCAAACCCCGATTTCCTAACCTCAAAAAATGTATCAAATATGAGAGTAATCGCTTGTTTATATTTCTACAAGTCAAATCTTGATCAATTTTGACAATACTGGGGTTCATAATTTAGGCAGTAGACGCTGAAAGGGTAGCTAATAACCTGCATTTTAAGCCCAGGATTGTCAAAATTGATCAAGATTTGACTTGTAGAAATAGAAAAAAGTGATTATTCTCATATTTGATACATTTTTTGAGGTTAGGAAATCGGGGTTCCCAATTTAGGCAGTATACACTAAAAGGGTAGCTAATAACCTGCATTTTAAGCCCAGGATTGTCAAAATCGATCAAGATTTGACTTGTAGAAATAGAAAAAAGTGAGTCATATTTGATACATTTCTTGAGGTTAGGGAATCGGGGTTTGCAATTTCGGCAGTATACTCTGAAAGCGTAGCCAATAATACATTTTAAGCCAAGGTAGATCAAAATTGTTTAAGATTTGACTTGTAGGCAGATTTTTATCCAAAAAAGGCTTTTTTTTCCACTGTGCGACGTACTGGCCCAAAATGAGTTCGTGACATGACCTCGCATTTGAGCGACTTTTTGGTAAATAACCTTTTTATACTTATGCACAAGGCATGAGGCCGCCTATAATTTTGCCATATGTAAAAACCTGCATTTGGTTTTCCTACCACATCTTTCTGCCGATTCTCCAATGCACTCGTCTAAGTGACGAATCGCTGGATGAATCCAAATTTAAATAAACGATTTAAGTATATTTTCAATACATTTGTTTGCATTAAAATGCTAGGAATAGTATCACGTAATTTAATACTTCGTCAGTATCAGCTAGAAGAGTAGTTGTTTTGATTGGTTCTCCAATAATGAGTATCTTAAATTATTTACCTGACTAGTATATTATCGTGCCTAGATTAAGGTACCAATATACAGAAAGTATGTAATTTCATAATAAATAAAAAAGTGTGTAAGTGGTGATTTGCTTAATACCTAAATAATATTCTCTAATCATGATGAAAGCAAATAAATAAAAAATAATTAACTGTAAAAATATTTTAACATCTTCCTCGATGACCAAATCGATGTGGTTTGATTGATATTTGAGATAGTTGCACGGCAATTGGGTTGTTGTTAAAATTTGAGGAGAATCTATGTTAAACAATAACAATTATTCATACAGAATCATTAGAAACATCTAGAAGTTGAAAAGAAAGTCTTATAATATTATAACATTAATTATAAAAATACATGCATTTAAAACGGAGATGACATAATAACGGCACTCTGTAGAGAAGTTAGTAATATATTTATGCCATAATTGATACCTATAATAAAAATATTTTAAAAATAATGTCAGAAAGAAATCAGTTACAATTTGGAAAGAATAATGGTAATGTGGTAAAGAAAATTGGTGAAGATTTAGTGTCACGAGAGTGTTAAAGGTCACGAGAATCAGTTTTTCGCGAATATCTCGCAACCAACCGTTTTCATGATATGAAGCAGAGAAAGTTTAAAATATGCACAATGCATTCGTTTCCACACCACCTTGGAGGTAGAATGCAAGGCGCGCTTTTTTTCATGGTTTCTCTGGTAGACCTAATCCATGTTATACAGGGTGAAATGATATTAAGATTCTTCTTCGTCATTATCTTCTTTTTGGATATCTTGCTGTTAGTCATTATCTTATTCAAGCTCTTCGTCATCTTTGTCATTGTCTCCATTTTCAATCGTATTAAATGATAAAATATCAATAGGACTAAATTCATATTCAGTATTATAATCAGACGAATTAGCCGAGGTTGCATCGGGAGCGGCATAATTGGCCATGGCAATAACTACATGTTAATCCTATTTTTCTTCGGTCATTGTTAAGAGCACCGACTTCTGGAATTTCTCCAATATTTTTGCATATATGTGTTCACAGACATTATAGTAATCGTTTCTGATAGTTGAAATATTGTGCTTATTTTGGAAAACTACCCCCTACAATAGGGGTAGTTTTGAAAAAAAAAAGAGATATGCCGGAAGTAGTATATTGTCCTTGCCCTAAATAATTTTATTTAGGGCAAGGACAATAAAACTTTTATTGAAAAATACCCCCATTGTAGGGGGTAGTTTTCCAAAATAATCGCAACATTTCAACTATCAGAAATGATTACTATAACATCTATGAACACATCTATGCAAAAAAATTGGAGAAATTTTAGAAGTCGGTGTTCTTAACAATTACCTTTTCTTTATCCACAGTTTGCACCGCAACCTTTCGCACAATTGCAGAGAATTGAATTTAGAAATACTTTCGGTGCTGGTGTTAATAATGTTGTGTTGGACTCCAATAAATTATTTAAAACCCATCTCCACTGTAGAGGATCTACGCCTTTTCCTAACCAAGTTTGTACCTGGTGATATACACGGTATATGTCTTGTCGCTGCAGCTGCGGGTGGAAGTGCTGTATGCGGAGGGTAATTTTCTTGAAATTCTTGTGCTGACTGGTGCAAATCAAGACGTTTTGCAAACATCGGATGTCAGCCATTGAAATTAACGTTATCATATTACACTCAAAGTAAAACGTCTAAGGTCGTCAAAAAATATTTTTATACTAAAAAAACCGCTGCCCACGAAATCAGTACTTCCACATCCAGATTTTCTACCCTGTCACAACGAAAAAATTTTGTATGTGGAAATAATTGTTTATGGAACTTTAATATTATAATATTTGAAATCGTCTACCCCAAATACCCATAAAACGATATCCCACATCGGTAGTGGGGATGGATGAAGTAAAAAAATATATTTTGAGGCCTTTGGTTCTTGAACACATACTAAATCACAATTTTTGTTCACCCCCTTTTATAATGGGGTGAGGGTAGTAAGTAATGGAGGTGGCTAATGCCAAAATTTTTTTGAGACATTCTTGTATATACTAAATACCAATTTTATGGACTCTTACCTGCTTGATTTACCTATTTACCACCATTTACCCTTAAAAAGGAATAAGATGAAAATATAATCTAGCTCCAGATTTCGTCAAAATACATACGTGTATCAAATTTCATGTCAATATCTTAAACGGTTCCAGAGTAATCGTGCGAACAAAAAAGTCACAGACCGACACAGAGAAATTTCTTTTGCTCAAACTTCTAAGCCTATTTGAACAATAAAATTTTTTAAAAAATTTTGCACCTTAATTTACGCACTCACGGCATATTATAACGTATACATTATATACTCAACAGTGAGTTATACGTGATTAATATATTCTTACTTTATTAACCAATCATCAAAACGTACATTTTCAAAAAAAATCGACCAATAGGATTTGTTTAAAGTGAGAAAAACGGCTATCGATAAGTGGAAAAAATCGAGAAAAATGTATGTTACTATTTTGGTAGTAGCCACGTGTCAAACTAAAAAAAGTTATTGAAATTATTAAAATTTGACATTTCACGTTTTCATCTTGATTTCTGTACACAAAATGAATGAGAAAAAGCGATTTGGTGATGTTTCACAAGAAAATATTAACGAAGCTATGAATGAAATTCTCCCAGTTAAAACGAGAAACACTGAAAATTCTATGTGGAAACAATTTGAAGCTTTTTGCAAAGAGCATTATTCCCTCGAAAAAGATACGACTACTATGATGAACTTGCAAATATTTGACTGACTGGGGTTATAACATGATAAAAAATTTAGAAAATGTTTTAATTTTTTATTATAAATCGTTATTTTTAAAACATTAAATAAACAGTTTTGTTCTTTTAATAATTATTTTAGATAATATTTTTTAATCATATATTAATCTTCTGTAATACACACGAGGTTGATTTTCTACTTGGGTAAATTTTTTTTGAGTGACTCAAACTTGTTTTCCATGAAAATTATGCTCGAATTAAGGGACATAGGAAAAATCGCTCCACTTCGTGTCGCGATTTTTCCATGCCCTTAATTCTCGAATAATTTTCATGAGAAAACGGTTTTTGTCCAAAAAAAATTTACCCGGTAAAAAATCGAGCTCTTGTGTATTAATACCCGAAAAATATATATATAATCTTTTTTGTAGAGAATTTTGAGATCAATTTTCATTGACATACGATCAACAGGAATCGAGATATTCGAAAATAACCTATAACGCCGTCATGATATCGAGTGGAACTTTTTACTTTCGTTGTTTATATCAAAATAAAGCGGTGTATACAAATTCAGTACACTTTTTTTTTCGACAGATTGTCCTTTTTTTGTCTAAAGTTACTGGCTAGGCAGACAGACGGCGTTTTGATGCTTTCGAGATGTGTGTTTAGAGGTGTTTATAAAGAATTCTTTCGGCAGGCCATCGCACCAACAGCTCAATTCTTCAAGAAATATGCTTCCCCAAACGACTCTCCTGCATCTTTAAGTTTCTTTTCACACATCAACCGGAGAGGGAATAATATAGAATGGAAATGGCTCAGAAAAAATCAGATGATCAATAAGATATCGTTGGGATGATGGTAAGAAGGAACTGATGGGAAAGTGGTTATACACCAATAAGAAAACCGCGTGGCGCGATGCTATCGGACGTACCATACAGCAATAGCGGAGCAACGAGAATAATGCACGGTTAGCGAAGATATTCTAATAAAAAGAGGTGGTAAAGGAATATCGTGTTAATATTGTTTATATTATAATTTTCTATAAATTCAATACTTGCAATGTTTTCCATTGTACAGTTTTAATTCTGTACAAATAAACTATTGTTTTTAAAGCTATATATAATACTGATTATTTTCATTTTAAATATTGAAAATATGTAAGAGTCAATCAGAATTTATTTTTTTAATTTATACGTTTTTTTTATAGGAAAAGTGATTAAGATTTTGAAAAAATCCGTGTGGAGTTACGACTTTTATCAGAAAAGCATTTAAAGTGGCTCACTTTCGCTTCACATTTAATTCGTATCTATAACTAGCTGACCCAGCAAGCGTTGTTTTGATATATACATTATAAATTTTTGTCCAAAAAATAAAAATAAAATTTCTGGATAGGACCACCCTTATCACCTAGGGGTATAAAAAATAGCCTACGACCTATTCTCAGACCTACCAAATATACACTCCAAAAATTTCATAAAAATCGGTCAAGCCGTTTCGGAGGAGTTCGATAACAAACACTGACACGAGATTTTTATATATTAGATTGAACTTTATGGACTTCAATATTCAAATTATTTTCTAGATTATGGTGAATGCGCCGCCATAACTACAGGTGCAAGTTATTCGTTTCTTTTCGTTAATTTCAGTTTCTGTATATTAACTAACAATTATTTTTACTTTCAACTGCACTGAAAAATGTACTTCTCAGGACTCAAGGTGTGCATATATAATCAAAAATAGCTCTAATACTCTGCAGAACAAATAGCTATTATATAGGCACTGAAACACACAACTCTTGGATGGGAAGAACTTTATTATTTTCACCGACTCTCTTAGTGTTGCCAAAATGATGCAAAATAATAAATTATATAAAATATCAATTATAACATCGGACATCATACAAAATATAGTTGAATGTGTTAGACAAGACAAGAATGTTACCACAGCTTGGATTAAGACTCAGATTGGTATAGAGGGAAATGAACAAGTGGATGAATCAAACACTTGGGTTTCAAAAATCCCTTACACTAACAGAAATGTTATAAATACCATTTCAGGCCTCTGTTTGTGCAAATAATTATAAATATGAGATACATGTAGAAGATACGGCACTATGTGAAATTATGTGATGAGAAGGACATAATAGAGCATATTATTTTCAGTTGTGAACGTTATAATGACTGTAGGGATTTCTTTTTCAAAATATTTGTAAAGAAAAACTAATTCAATATTTTAATTTGTGATATTTGCTGTCACTCACAATTGCAATATCGATGTATACAGTGTGTCCTACTTTTCATAATGTCACCCTTATATCTCGGTCATCTGATATCCGAATATTTTGAAATTTTGGTGGTGAATATATACCTGTAAAATGAGTCTTTAGACGTAACCACACTTGATTTTAGTTAGAGGTGTTCGATTCTAGGATGGAAACAGGGGGTCGATTTCAAGACAAAAGTATTAGAGATTTTTTTAGAAAAAAACTTTTCTAGTTTTTTTCTAAAAAAATCTCTATTACTTAATCAGCACCTTTGGAAACTTTGTATGGATTCAAAGGTAGGAGCGATAGGAGCCGTCAAAAAACAATGTTTTCAACTAAAAATAATTCTTATCTGTAAAACAAATAACCTTCAATAAAAACTTTAGTCAGCCATGAAAACAAAAGTTATTGCAAGTGTCAATTTATTGTTGAACGTAAATAAGTTAATCAGTTAAAAATTCATGTGAGTGCTGGTTTTATGTTAGATAATAAGTGTGTACATTTTTGTGTAATAAATACGGCTCGGCGTTTAACAATGCGAGAAAAAGTGGAATTGATTGGTTTAGTCGGAGATATCGGAGATAATGCCAGATCATTTAGACAAGCTGCTATTGAATTTAATTTACGGCATCCTAACCATCAGCCTCCCATTCGTCATAAATTGGTAGCAACTATCAATAACAGTTTTAACAATACAGGAAATATATGTAACTTTAAAATGATTTTTGTTTGCTTCTGTGTCTTAAAAATCAAAGAAGTTATGGCCGAAACCATGCGTGTCTTCATATATTTCTTGATAAAATGTCTCCATTTTGTTACTGTAATTGTCCAGTAATTAACAAAAATTCTCAGAATTTCTGTTTTTCGCTAACATATACATCACCTAGATGCTCATTTTTTGGTCCTTTTAAAACATTTGCTTTGGAAAAAATCCATCCCCCATATTGGAGCCGCCATTTTGAATTTTTTAATTTTGACTTCAGATACCAACCAAAAACATAGATATTCTACTTTTCAAAAATAAATCAGCAATAATTCTTGAAATATTACATACCTAAATTTAGGGGTGGATTTTACACCTTGGGGAGCAAGGGTCAAGATCATATAGAAACTGAAGATGATACTTTTATTTCAATAATTATCTATAAAAAAAATATCATTACATATGAGATTATTCCTAAATTTTACCTATTTTTTACCTCTAGGCACTGTATTAATTTCCAAATTTCTATTCTAGTAGCATTGAAAGTGAGGTCAACCAGAATATTGCTCAGATCACAAAATGCCTACAAGACGTTGTGAAGGAGATTTAAAGCTTTTTTATCCGCGAAAACCTGGAATTTTCCTTTATAAAAACCCGTAGAATATGGTATGCCCTGAATATGTATTTGTTATTGAAATATGTGTCTTGGTGGCTAATAGGAAGAATATGATTTACCTTTACCAACTATCCAAACCAGTAAATAAGTAGATATTTTCGTACAACCTCGGCAATTAACACATTTCATAATGTACTAAATATAGCAATAAATCTGTGAATAAAAACTAAACTATTACTCATTTTTTGCAATAATTAAATTATGAAAGAAATATAGGAATTGTGCGAGAATCATAAATTACACTTTTGTTTAATGAAACATATAAATGGGTTCAAATAATGCAGCGTGTACACCAGTGGTTGTCAACCAACTTTCTTTCAAAAAGTATGTTTTAGTCATGGAAAGAATGTATTAAAAATAAAAGTATATTTTTGATCAGTGTAAAAATATACTGTACCTACTTTTTCAAAAGTACGGAGAAATTTCACTATTTAAATGCTTTTGTTAACAAAGAAAAAAAAATGATACGTTTTTAGAAGTACGCCAAAAATGGACTGTGAAAACACTTTTCAAAGATTTTAAATTTATATCGCTTCACGAAACATAATGAAATTGGGGACAAAATCATTGTGGATACAATTCCAAAGAATAACAATATAATATTGACGAGGTGACGTACTGAAAGACGAGAACCGAAAAATGTGGCAAAGGTGTGTAGCTTCTTCTTCTTCTTTTAGTGGGGCGACGAAAGGTTGCCGCGCTCAGGCCTTGTGGCCTATTCTGCTACAGCTACGAATGTAGTGAATTCCCCCATTCAGGACGGATTCTAACCCAAAGGCCAAAATAGAAAACCAATGCCTAGTGTTTGTACCTCAAGTTCATAAGCTAGGGCAAGAAGTTAGGATGTGGATGGAGGTTTGTCGTCCCCGCTGAACTTGCGTAGCGTAGGGTCTATATGCAATTATTAGCAAGAATTATCAAACCCGATTTTTGGAATAAAACAAATTTGGTTTCATCCAGTTTCCGCGACTTGTCACTTGAGTGAGTGCGTTGGGGAATCGGCACATGCAGGTCTTTAAAGATGGCAAAATTATAGGGAAAACTACCTTGTGTTTAAGTAAGATAAAAAGGTCATTTGCAAAAAGTCGCTCGAAAACTAGATCAATACGCTATATTGAACCTATGTGAGAACGGTAAAGCCGTAAATGAGGCAGAAAAACAAAACTCATATATCGTTGAACTCCATTCTTGTGAATGATATAATCACTGTAAAGAACTTTTAAGCTAACCAGTACTATCCCTAAATTTTAGTAAAATATTTTTTTATTAATTTTAGTCAGTCCCAAAATCAAAGTGCTTTCATACACTTCTGAAGAAGTTGTGTGAAACTTTATGCCAAATTGATTGCTATTGCACGCTCTCCGCTATATGGTGTTGTAATAGAAGCGCTCTCTTGAAGAAGCGGTAGACCTTGCCCTACTTGGGGAGGCGATTTTTTCAAATATATTTTTTTTAGATGAGATATTGCATAAATAAACATTGTTTGTATTGATTTTGGATCAACCAATAAATGGTATTATGTGAATTGTTGATTTTTACTGATTGAATGATTAACTTTAAGTTTCCTTCGAGAGCTTTTGTGGGTTAGGTCGGCTTTGAACATCGGGCGTCTCCTGACCCCGCAAGTCTGAAATTCAAAACATCGATCGGATCGCGAAAGCTCGAGAGGGATTTTCTATAAAAGTGATTAAGCACAAGATCCATTACAGTGTTAGAAGTATCAGCCAAAGTGCATCTAAACAGAAGCCATTCTTGGAGGGAAGGCAATTAGCAATCTACGGTAAGTATAGTACAGTATCCTTTCTCGTCTATCAAAAATCTTATAAATCTATAGAACTCGGTTGGGAGTGGAAACAACCAAACACAATCAAGGGAGAAAGCGATGTCGCGTCCATCAGACGCTGTGTGCTAAATTCTTCTACATCTACACCCCTTAGTAAACACCTATTTATTAACTTAAGAAACTAATTACAATAGATACTACTTCACTAATATAACACTTAGTACTATAATTCAATAATAATAATTCAGCCACTTTATCACTTTGCTTACTTTTTTTTTATCTTATCTGAACTCACTAACTGAACTGTACTGTCCTGTGTAACGACTCGCCCTCTATTTATACAGCTAAGTAAATGGTTCTGGAATTTTCTACAACTTCTGCAATATTCTAGATAGATGTCTGCAACTTCCAGATGCCGACTCCGCATACGCCAACTCTGGGACGATTGCCTAACTAACTAACTATGCGTAGTTTTCTGTTATCCATACAGAGAATTTATAGGGAATTTTATTAGATATTTTATAGATATAGGGGTATGAAGTTGTAACAGTATTGTATGTTTATTTAATATTGTTATTTATGAATTATTCTGTTCTAACTGTTTAACTTCTAGAACCTAAAGATATACGATTTTTAAATAGTAATATTTTATTTTACTTCCACATCCAGTGAAAATATAGTAACGACAAAAACAATTTTGAAAATTTTTATTGTTCAAATAGGCTTAGAATATCGAGATTATAAGTTTGTCTGTAGGTCTGTCTGTACCTTTTTTTTTTTGTGCACACGATTACTCTGGAACCGTTTAAGATTTGACTTGAAATTTGGTACACGTAGGTATTTTAACGTGATCTGGAAATATATTATATTTTCATCTTATTCCGTTAAAGGTTAAAGGTTGGGGGTAAATTGAGGTAAATGGGGGGGTAAATAGGGGGTAAATGGGGGGTAAATAGGTAAATCAAGCAGATAAGAGTCCATGAAATTAGTATTTAGTATATACAAAAGAAGCTAAGGTCTCAAATTTTTTGCATTAGCCACCTGAAAAAAATTATGATTTAGTGTGTGTACAAGAACCAAAAACCTCAAAATATTTTTCTAATTCATCCACCACCACCCGCATCCCATCCCCACTACCTATGTGGAATATTGTTTATGGGTTTTTGGGGTAGACGATTTCAAATATTATATTATTAAAGTTCCATAAGAAATTATTTCGATACACAAAATTTTTTCGTTGTGAGAGGACTTGAATGGAAAATTTGGATGTGGAAGTAGTGATTCCTTGGGCAGCGGTTTTTATATCTACACAGTCGCTTTGAAGTGCTATAGTTTCTATGCAGCTACGTATTTAAAAGTCTAGATTGAGTTAGGATTACTTCCTCAATTTTCAGGGAAATAGACAGTCGTATCTTAATGGATACATAGATGAGTTGACTCCAAAAATCATTATTAACACATATTATCTATCTAAAGTAGTTAACTTCGATATAAAGAGAGCTATATATAGACTAGAGGCCTTACTTAAATTTGGGACATAATTTAACAATAATATTTTTCTATCCGCTTTGCTGAAAGAAAAAATGGCGACTAGAACCTCCCCATTACTTTTTCGGGATCTCAAAACGTTAAAATATTGGGCCTTATCTCAAAATTAGTATCTATTTTTAGAAACATTATCTTCTAATACGACTTTTCATTTGGGCATCTGACAAGGTTAATAAATTTGATAACATACCAATGTTTAGAAAACATTCAAGCGGATCCGTTAAGGATTACGACGTGTAGAGTCTTTCTGTATGCACGTACGTACAGACCAATTGACGAAGATCTATGCCAATTTTCAGTAGCAATTTTAGGACTTAAAAAAAGTTCAAATCAATGCATTTTTTTTTAAATAGCGTCTTTCCTTTTCAAAAAGCTCTAATTAAAATCGATTCCTTGCAGAATTGATCAATTAAAAATGACTTTTATCGGCAAAACTTTGTGGTGCACTGACCGAGAATAGAGCACGCACCCAGGGGGTTGTGTAATAAATCGTATTTAAATGAGGAACACTACATTTTGATGGCCGCTGTAGTTTGTTATAAAGCTCAGTTAATAGTGATGCAGCAATGAACCACATGCACATCTTTCTTACAACTTGGAGAAGAGACAAGTGTTTTACTATCAATTACATCATTCACTTGTTTAGAATTATCATATTACTTTATACACTAATTATACTATTTTACTTTTTTTCGAGGGGAAACAAACAATACTAATTAAAATGTAATTTGACAAGAAGAAAATATAAAGGCACTATTTCGTTGCATATTTAATTTAATTAATTTTATTTAATTTTTTTAATTGGGCTGGTGTATTATTGTAAAACTCATTTGCTTGTATGAGCATGAAGTTTACGCAATACCATATATATTTTATATATTTCTGGAATATGAAACATCATTACAAGATTTTATATTTTTTAACTTGCTTTGTATGTCAGTTAGGATGTTTAGTTCAGATCTTGTGT
Source organism: Rutpela maculata (assembly GCA_936432065.2). NCBI lineage: Eukaryota > Metazoa > Arthropoda > Insecta > Coleoptera > Cerambycidae > Rutpela > Rutpela maculata. The sequence goes on from OW386291.2 coordinate 22,745,348, forward strand.
TTAGGTCAAATCTTGCAAGTCAATTTTGAACCACTTAACGAAGTCCAATTGAGCTGAAATATTGCATACACGTGTAGTTCTGCTGACCATACAATATTAGGTACCAATGGTACAATATTATGGAACCCAACAATAATAGAATGGAAACTCTTCAAGATACGACGTCCAATTGAGCTGAAATTTTGCATACAGGTGTAGTTCTGATGGTAATACAATATTAGATACAATATTATGGAACTCAACAATAATACAATGGAACTCTTTCGAGACACGATGTCCAATGAAACTGAAATTTTGCATACACGTGTAGTTCTGATGACAATACAATATTATGGTACCATAATAATTATGATACAATATTATGGAACCCAACAATAATATAGTGAAACCTCTTCGAGTTGTTTGTTGAATTTGTCTTGATGAGTACTCTGGTCCTAGGCGGTATGCAGGGTCTAATGATGGAGCCGGAAGGTGGTCGATGCATTATCAGAAATGCATAGGTCCAGAATTGTTTATGGAACTTTAATAATATAACATTTGAAATTGTCTACCCCAATTACCCATAAAACGATATTCTACATCAGTAGTGGGGTGTGGGTAGTGATAGGGGCGTGGTAGTGGGGATGGAAGTAAAAAAAATATTCTGAGGCCTTTTTTGGACTCTTACCTGCCTGATTTATCTATTTATCCCCATTTACCGCAACTTACCCCCCAACACTTCAATGCAATAAGATCAAAATATAATTTAATTCCAGATATCGTTAAAATACATACGTGTACCAAATTTCAATCTTAAACGGTTCTAGAGTAATCGTGTGCACACAAAAAAAGTTACAGACAGACAGACAGACCGACAGACAGAAGTTTTTTTGCTCAAACTTAAAATCTCGACATTTCAAGACATTCTAAGCCTATTTGAACAATAAAAATTTGCAAAAAATTTTTTTGTCGTTATTATACTTCCACTGGATATGGAAGTATTAATGCCTGTATGAACTTCTCTCACGCGACTAATAATTCAACATAATATATTATTATTTTTTTCGTTTTAGTACATCTAAATAATAATAAAAGCTCGTTTTTAAAAAGTTTTCTTTCACATAATTTTTTTACAATTCTAGTTCTTAGTTACTGCATTTCGTATAAAAATTTAATTGTTGTCGACATTCAACAATCGACAAGTTATTTGTGTTTTTAGAATATATACAATAAATATTCAGCAGACGAAAAACGCACACGACTTTACATAACTTAAAGTTTTTAATGGTATGAACAAGTAACGAATTCAAGCGTATTTTTAATCGACTTCAATATTAATATAGGTATTAAGGTTCAGGTTTGCGATCCCGGGTTCGAATTCTGGCTAGGGTATGCATGTATTTTAATGGTCAAAAAAATTAATGGTTTTTTAATGGTTAATGCTATGGATATGTAGTGGCGTTTTTCACGTTTTGTTTGAGGTTATGGCAGTGGACTAGACCGTGGTTGTGTGAGAGACAACACGACTAGTCGCTCTCCTCTCCTGAGTTCGAGTCTCAATTGCGGCAGATGTCAATGTCGTAGAGAATGGATGTTGTGATGTTGTCTATGTGCGCGTGTCATGGTTGAGTGGTGGAATAGCTATAGTTAAACTCCCCCAGGATGGTAACACAAATAAGACATTAAAAAAAAATCACCATTTTTAGCGATATTTTCTAAAGGCGTTTAAGTTAAACTTTTTTCAATTTTTTTTATTTTTTTTTGCAGTTGTGGGATAAATAGTTTTCGGGATAGAGCTATGAGAAGTTTTAGTGAGTTCTCCATAAACGTAAATGGTAAAAAAAAATTGAAAATAACGAAAAAATTTGAAAAAATAATCAAACCGCCTTCAAAAAACAACTCTATAAAGTAAGAAATAAAATTTCACTCATTTTTACAAATACCTACGAAGGCGTAGAAGGGCCACTGAAATATATATATTTTTTTTTAATTCCGAGTTTAATCTCAGAGTTCGTATTTTATAGTTGGAAACTTGAGACTATTGAAATGCGTCGGTGTAAAGATGAAGATGCCCTGATGGACCCCTGGGCGTGAAATGTGTCTATCCTTTTTACTTCCTTATCTTTTTCCCATCTGTGTAGCTGGCTGTTGGAATCCATCCAAGGCCAAAAATTGGAAAAAAAAAAGATGAAGATGAAAAAATGTCTATTATAACCACTCGAAAAATCCAACCTGTTTTTCTTAATAAAAATGCACGTAAATGACAAATAAATTTTGTTTTACTCAAGAAAGATATAGTGGTCTTTGATACCGGTCCTAATTTGGTTGAAATTGAATGACTAATAAGTTAACTACGAAGGTGTTACCGTGGAAAGTGGGACACATTGTATATCAATCATTGAAATTTTCCATGTTACTTAAAACAAAGTGAAATTAATTACCAACACTTATCTTGACAGAACTAACATATTGTTTATTTTAAATGGCATATTTTTGTTTTTCATTTGGCTAATTTTGTAGGTTGTAATTATAGAGTAAATAGGACAAACAGTTTGTAAAATAAATACTATGTTTTTTATATCATTGAAAAACTTTTTACGGCCTTTCAGATGATGTAAAAATATACTAGATGTTCATATCTCCAAAATGAGATGTTCAGTAGATTTTCTGACAAGATTGTTGGAAAATACATGTGATTTTCTACTTTAACTTTTATTTATAAACTCTTTCACCCATCTTCAAAAATAATGAAGTTAACTGGAGTTTAATGTTGGCTAGACCACCCTGTATATTTCCAAACAGTTTTTCGAATAAAAACCTGAATAACCGCATATATACAGATGGATTAATCAGGGTATAGTTATTCAAGAGATAAATTAACAATAAAAACAAAATAAATGTCTTTGAATTATTAAACTAATAGAAACGACAATGTATATTCCCTTATATGAATTTCGATATTTACTTAAAAAAGTGTAAAATTAGAGTTATAGAAAATTTGATTGTCTACATCTTTATATTAATTAAGTTTCGTTTAGGAGGTAATAGAAACCTAATACCGAAAATAAACTTATTTTCAGTGCCATTTTGTTAGTTAGAATAGAAAAAAAAAAAATTGATGCTATATTTGCACTCCACTATGCGAAAATTATAGCTCAAAGAACTTTAATAACATAATATTTGAAAAACTAATAAAACGATATGCCACGTTGGTGGTGGAGAATGGGGTGGTTTTTCAAATGAAATCATAAGTCCGACTTTAATCTCAGAATTCCGAGATTAAAGACGGAATTCCGAGATTAAACTCGGAATTAAGAAAAATGTATATTTCAGTGACCCTTCTATGCCTTCATAAATACCTGTCTACCTATTAGTGGAAAGTAGCAAGAAACTGTACGAATATCAATTTGAAGACGGTGTAAAACGTATTTTTTAAATTAGTATTTTTTTTTGCACCGACTTCAGATTGATATTTGGGAATAAGGTACACTTGCTCCTTGCTACTTGCTACTAATAGGTAGACAGGAATTTCTAAACCGAGTGAAATTTTATTTCTAAAGCTAAAGGACTATCTATTGTTGACATAAAGTATATCAGTGTATTATTTGCTCCACTATTTAACTTAATTTGATAGGTTAATGAAATTAAGATTAGGAGTATTATTTTGTACTTAGGGAGACAACAAAATGTGAAATTAGCTAGAAATCTTAAATAAAAATAGAAATAGAAATGGCAGTTGAAAAATCCCACATACTTCAGCCACCATATTGGATATATACATAATTTTCAATTTTTTCTTTCAGAACGCACACACTTTTTTGTGTTCAGTAACATCAGAAACGCTTTACGCCTCCATATTGAAACAGCCCTTTTTAATTTCTATATTTCAACGTCAGATTTAAAATGTACACGTTCGAAAACAATTATACACGATTTTTTTTAAGGATTGTTACGGAAAATAGAATTATTGCCACGTTTTCGAATTTTTTATTTTTTCAACCTTTCTAGTAGCTTCACATATTTCAAGTTCCCCTGCCTGGAGGATAAACAAATAATACATCATAACCTCACATTAGTTCCTTATAATAATATACTTTTAGTACACACTACATAATATCAAATTTTTTTATTGTTCAAATAGGCTTAGAATGTCAAGAAACGTCGAGATTTTAAAATCGATCAAAGAAAAATGTCTGTCTGTCAGTCTGTAACTTTTTTTTGTGCGCACGATTGCCGTTTAAGATGTCGACTTGAAATTTGGTACATGGTACACGTATGTATTTTAACGAGATCTGGAACTAGATTATATTTTCATGTAATTCCGTTGAAGGGTTGGAGTGTAAATTGGGGTAAACGGGGGTAAATAGGTAAATCAAGCAGGTAAGAGTCCATAAAATTGGTATATAGTATATACAAGAGAAGCCAGAGGAGCCAAAAGAAATTTTGGCATTAACCACCCCATTACTAACCCCCACGCTATTATAAAAGGGGGTGAAAAAAAATTGTGATTTAGTATGTGTACAAGAACCAAAGGCTTAAATTTTTTTTTATTTCATCACACAGGTAAAAATAAGGATAGTTTTTATCCATATGGTTTTATTCCTATGGATTCAGACTAACCTAATTAACAGCTTTAAACCTAATATAACCTATAAGTGAAAAATTGTATGTATTAAATAACAGTCATAAACCGAATTATCTTCGATTAAAGGGGTCATGAATGTTATTGGGCAGCTAAGGGTCATTTCCGAAGTAATTTTTGCGCAGAATCCGAATCTGGCCTCAGAATTGGCCCAGCAAGTCAACAATAAAAGCGTGTTTTTTTAGTTTTTTAAACTATTAATTTTATTTTGTAACTTTTTAGTCTATATCAAGGAGGTTATAAAGAAAAAAGTAGTCCGCAATCTTGGTGGCAGACGCCATTTTAAATTTTTGATGATGTAATATAGCCTTATGTTGCATTGTCACCTGACTTACAGGCGTACGCAAAATTTCAAACCTCCAACTTACCAAGAAGTGGGTATGTGCGTTTTAGATGAAACACCCTGTATATATATATAGGAACGCTACATAGCTTATTGTATTTAACTCGCCAAGCTCTTTTATCTGATACCTATATCAAGGAGGTTATAAAGAAAAAAGTAGTCCGCCATCTTGGCGACAGCCGCCATTTCGAATTTTTGATGATGTAATATGGCCTATGTTGCATTGTCAATTAACTTATGATCCCATAAAAATGAATGTGGTATTCAGTCTACATGAACACTACTTCGTTTGTTTGTGACTCTCGACAAAGGAGGAAAACGAGGAATAATGTTTAGGTTAGGTTAACCTAAAGTCACTTTGCCGCAGCACTACTCTACAGTAGTACAATGTCTTAAAGGTACTTGCCATTTTTTTTTATATTTAATTTGATTGAAATCTCTACTGTCGGTAGATTTTTGTCCAAAAAAGGGCATATTTTTCCCACTGTGCGCCGCGTTAATTGAACCTTATTACCTGAGTCGATATTTAAATCGGTTAAAAATACGTTTGATTTCGTTATTTGTTTATTTTTATCTTTATCAGCGCTCGGGAATTTTATCTCGGCGTCAGAGACGGCTCTTATATAGGCATAATATTATATTGCAAACACCTTCTGAAATATTCAGAGAAACGACGAAATGGTGATATATTCACCATTGCCAGCTACAATGTATTTTTGTTAATAAATTTTACCTAAAAACGGTAATGGTTCTTACAAAAACATGTAATACATATCTAGCAAACAAAAAAAAAACAATTTTGAATCAAACACATAGTTTTCTGTTCTGTTTAATACGTGTGACGTGTTTGTTATATTGATTTTAATAATAATTAAATATAAAAACCCAATAAGCTGCTCTCAACATAAAATATTTTTTTCCCAATAAAATAAACCATTTTTATATAATATTAAATCATACATAACAAACAAAGTTAAGGATTAATGGCATGAAACTGCCATGTACCGTGTGCATTACAAATGTACACAACGTGATAAAGTGACTTTTATTCTATTTTAAAATGTAATACTTTTATCGGAAATCTACTACATTTGTGAAACGTACTGACAATTACCTAAAGACGTAGTCGATTCTTTTACAATTGCAATGTTGAAGATATTCGACCCTGACCGAGTGTCAATATTAGATTTCAGTGAACGCGGTACATTTATATGTCTTTTACTAATGCGGCTTTATTAACTCCTTAATTAGGTGGCACCGCCGAAATTGTGAAACATTGCTTTGACAAAATCCCTTTTACTACACTGTGGCAATCCTGGGCATTTACGTCAATATTTAATAAACTGAAAGCGATCGCAGTTTCACAATCCGCCATCTAGCCCTATGTATGTATCTGAAAATTTGTCGTCAAATTCTGCATTGCGTGAAATTATACAGAGTCGACGGTATACAAAAATGTCTCGTGCTTCTTAGGCTGCATTAAACTTGTGGATTCGCGAATTTCCAGAACTGCAATTTGATGAAACAGATCTTTATTGCAGTAGTTGCAACAAAAGATTTCTTCAACATCTAAAACAAATTTTAATAGTGCTAGTGGTTCTACCGATAGTGACAGTAATAAACATAATAAACTGACCATATTAACTTTGGATATTACGGATTCCCTAAAAAGAGTGCAGGGTAAGATATATTGTGTCATACTTGCATAAAAATCTTTCTGCGCTGACCTAGAGCCAACCCTGATTTTGACGTCATAGAGATAAAATTCCCGAGCTTTGCTCATTATAGTAAGTACTAAGTATCAAGGTTGAATTAACCGGGCAATGCCGACGATGAAATTTTATTTCATAATTTTCAGTACTTAACCTTTTTTTTCAGAGCACTTCAATTTTTTTTATTTTTCTTTTCACTCTTTTTAGTGATCTCCTATTTAGCTTGTACATAGTAAATGAAAATATTCGTCGCCTTAAACAATAATACTTTATAGTTTGTGAAAAAAATATTATTATTAGAAATCGTTTTTTCTGTCACGAGCGCCAAAGGACCCGCACAAAATTAATGGAATTTGATTTCTGGTTGAATTTTTTTGTAACTGATGTGTGTGCTGATCAAAAGTTATAATGGATGCAACCCATGAAAACCCATAGTAGCTAAACCTCTAGAACTTATAGTACACGGAAATTAGATTAAAAAACATTGAAGAGAAGAAATAATTTATAAAGAAATAATATTTGAGATGCGTGCTCTAGATAGGTTTAGAAATAGATACCCGAAAAGTTCCCTCCACATTCAGGAGTGAAAATTCCCTTTTTTTGCAAAAAACCACCCCTAATATTGACTTAATTTTGGTTTTTCACTTTTATCTTGTAAACCGTTCGTCGGAAGAGAAAAAAGTATAGGGAATAAAAATTTTGTCGTTAAATTCTGCATGAGAAATATCCTATTAGCCTTGCATCTTATCCCACCTATTTCGCGCTAACAGCGTCCAAACTGAAAGGTAGTTTGGAGAGCACAGTTAAAAATCGATCTTACACGAAGTTTCACAGTGAATATCTCAAAATCGGTTACTTTAACGAAAAAAATGCTCAGGAATGAATTTATAGAGCGGAATTCTCTCTATAAGATGCATGTATAGCAGGTTTTGACGCAAGTGATTTTTATTTATTTTCTCCTTTTTTCCACACAGATGCACTTATAATTAAATAAAAGAAAAGATCTTGAAGAGTTTGTCCGTACATTCAATAACCGTAGCTCAACGAAATAAGAAATTACAAGTGCTGGACAGCAATTCGCGCTTGCATTATACAAAGCCTCAAAAAAAGAGACATCTTTAAATCATCAAAGATTCATTATCTTCAATAAGTTTGTCGGTCAATCTAGTACTGCCAGGATTCTACCAAGACTGCCACCAACTCTGAGCCATTACGTCAATATTCTTACAAAGTATTTTTCCAAATTCAATCTTGGCGAGGAGAAAATTTGGAACCAACGGAATGGGGTTGGAAGAAAATGGGCAACATCTTAGCACCCATTTATACCACCGAGTTACCAGCACCAATTTCTACCCTACAGCTAGTATCCTGCAGCTGCAAAAAAAACGGAAAGCGGAAAACGATGCAGCCGTGTTAAGGTTGGATTGCGCTGCTCAACAATGTGCTCTAATTGCCATGGCAAGGATGTTTAAATTCCGAATTTGAAGAAGAGTTCGTCGATGAAGAATCAAATAATGAGTAAAATTGGACAGAATTTCAGTGGAATAGACCTAGGAAACATTTAAAAAAAAACGCACCAAGAGCTCTACCTCGAGGGTGGTGTGGAAACGAACTCAAATTGAAAAACGCAGCTTTGTGGAAAAAAAGGGGAAAATAAATAAAAATCATTTGCGTCAAAATCCGCTATCTTCTATCTTATAGAGAAAATTCCGCTCTATAAATTCATTCCTGAGCATTTCTCTCGTTAAAGTAACCGGTTTTAAGATATTCGATTTTTACCTGTGCGCTTCAAACTACCTCAGTTCGGACGCTATTAGCGCGAAATAGGTGAGGATAAACTACAAGGTTAATACGATATTCTTATCCAGAATGTAACGAAAAATTTTTTTATTTCCAATACCTTTTTCTCTTCCGACGAACGATTTACAAGATAAAAGTGAAAGTCCCCGTTAAGGGAGGGTTTTTGCAAAAAAAGGGACTTTCCACTCCTGAATGGGGAGGGAACTTTTCGGGTATCTATTTCTAACCCTATTCAGAGTACGCATCTCAAATATTATTTCTTTATAAATTGTTTCTTTTAAAATGGCTAATTTGCGTGCACTATTATTCGTTTAAACTTGAGATCTATAATGTACTGAAAATGTAATAATATCGTGCGTGTAGCGGAGCGCTAGGCATAGGGAGTAAAATTACAACATCGCGCGTGCCAGCTGGCTGAAATGAAACAACAGAGCTGGAATGCTCCGCCCGACGGAGGAATTTATGGCAGCTGTGTTGTCAGATCTCTCGCGCTACGTGAATGTACATGCCTAATGGGAAATTACACGCACGGTATATATAAACTTATGTGTTTAGCAGCGATCTGACCTGCACTTTTTAATAGAAAATTATTTTGTTAATTTCACAACAAAAATATTTCTAAGCCGGACTGTAATTCAAACACTAGGGATATAATAATACTGTTGTCAAACTAATTATTATTAGCTTTTATCCACTAAGCCGGTAGTGTACAACTTACTTTACAGTTAAATTTTTTTATTCGGAAAAAATGCAAGTTACTTAATATAGTGCAGAAAATGTCATCTGCTTTTTAATGTCTTTGACCTAATATTTAGAACGAATTTATACACTATTTGACTGGAATAATCATTAAGAAATACCATTACATCATTAAGAAGCATCTGCTTGAACTTCCTAGTTGTAAATCGGTTTGTAATTCGAATTATATTTTTAAAATAGTGTCGTTGCAAAAACAACCTGTTATATAAATAAAAAGACATGACCGTCATATTGTGGGCAACTGTTGAAAGGTAAGGGTACATATTTTTATTATTAGTTCATTATTTTACCAGTAATAAGATATTTTTGTTAAAACTTTTCAAAATATAAATTTTGTATAGACAGCGTCCGCCACTTAAAACTCCCCAGGCTGACGATATTTTTATCTTTTAAACAAGGGTCATGCCAGACACATCAAATTGTAGGTATTTTTAAGTTTTTTAACTATGCATACAGAGTGATCCAAAAAATTTGTTTTGAATACAATGTAAAAATAAACTTAATTTCCTTGAATATTTTTTTTACCTCGCCATTTACATGGAATTTGTTAAAGCTGTTTGGGAATATGGGAAACTCTTTTTTGGTTTTCAAATAATCTTGTATAATAAATTATTCCATTATCAGTTAACCCAGAAATAAGCTGTAAAAAACATGAAACCAAATCATTTATTGATAGCAATACAATATTATTATTATTTTTCAAAAAAAGAATATTTTAAATCGAAAGAATTGTTTTTTTCACATTCAGTGGAAGTGTAGTAACGCAAAAAAAATTGAAAAATTTTTATTGTTCAAACAGGCTTAAAATGTCATGAAACATTAAGATTTTAAGTTTGAGGGAAGAAAATTAGTCTGTCTGTCGTTCTGTCTGTAACTTTTTTGTTCACACGATTACTCTGGAACCGTTTAAGATATTGACTTGAACTTTGGTACACGCATGTATTTTAACGAGATCTGGAACTGGATAATATTTGAATCTTATTCTGTTGAAGGGTTGGGGGGTAAATTGAGGTAAATGGGGGTAAATAAGTAAATCAAACGAGTAAGAATCCATAAAATTGGTATTTACTATATACAAGAAAAGCTAAGGTCTCAAAAAATTTGTAAGGTGGGCCGAAAAACACGAAAATTTGAATTTGCAGATAGGCTAGTTTCTAATTTGTTACTATGTATCTAAAACTGATTCGGGTAAATTTTTAGGCAAATCGGCCCCCGCGGCCTTGAAAATAAATGAAAAGGCAAATTTTTCGATTTTTAACATTCTTCAAATTGACATTTGAAATTTTTTTATGACTCTTAATGTCTAAATGCGTGTAGCAAAAATTTTCCAAATATTTTTGAGTTCCAGGGAAATTAGAAATTTTATACAAAAAACCTTATTCCGCTTTAGTGACAAAGGACCCCGCACACCATATAGGGAGATTTCTGCTTCCAGTCAAATTTAATCTAACCTACGTAAAAATGTTCTTTTGAACCCCCTGAACAAATGTTCAAATGCAGCCAGGTTCGAAAAGGTCTTCGTTTCGAGATATGGAGCCCTAAAGATCGTTCTAAATACGTTTTAAAATTGAAAAAATTAAATTAAAGTTGGCTTTGATTTTATGGAAATTCAGAACTGCCTAATTAATTCTTAAATAGCACCATATTTCTTACTTGTGTTAATGTCACCGTGGGTCTTCAAGGGCTTCGCTGCAGTTTTTTTAATTCAGGAATAAAGTTGTGATACTTTTTTTAAATAAAAAACTTCTATTAAAATCGTTTTTATTTTAGTTCTAGCCGTTGAGATACGGCCAAAATCGAGGGCGATTCGGCGCGGTTCGCATTTTTTCAAAGATACAATGTATTTCTGATTTTTATGCAACTGGAAGTTCAAGTGCCTGTGGTGGTCTATGTCCAGCATCAATAATATTATCTAAAAGCAACGTATTTGGAAATTTGACCAGTTCTTGATGCCTTTAAATGCCCATTAAATGGGCAATTTAATCAGGTCCATTGATTTTTATTTGAACTATGATTATGGAATTTTCTGTAGTAATCTTACCTAAACAATTTCGATCAGTAATTCGTGTCCACGTACTCAAAAAATGCCGATATTTTTAAAAAAATAACACATTTGGTCTTGGATAGTAGAAAATTCAATGAATCAAAACAATGTCATTATTGACAAGTGAAAAATAAATAAAAAAGTGTGAAATAAAACTTAATATTTCGTTGTTTTACTATTGATTTCTATGGAAACAGCAATAGAATTTAGTCATTAAGACAAGGTAACTTTGGGCGATTTTGGATTTGGAACGGTCTTTGGGGCTCCATATCTCGAAACGAAGACCTCCTCGGATCTGGCTGCATTTGAACATTTGTTCAGGGGGTTCAAAATAACATTTTTACGTGGGTTAGATTAAATTTGACTGGAGGCAGAAATCCCCCTATATGGTGTGCGGGGTCCTTTCTAATTTCCCTGGAACTGAAAAATATTTTATTTGGAAAACTTTTGCCACACGCATTTAGACATTGATAAAAAATTATAAAAAAATTTCAAATGGCAATTTGAAAAATGTTAAAAATCGAAAAATTGGCCTTTTCCTTCATTTTCAAGGTCGTGAGGGCCCAGCTAGATATTAACCGATCTGGTTAAAAATGTACCCGAATTGGTTTTAGAGACATAGTATAACAAATTAGAAACTAGCCCATCTGCAAATTAAAATTTTCGTGTTTTTCGGCATTATCACCCACATTATCACGCTATTATTAAAAGGAGTGAAAAAATACTACAATTATTTTCACATAGTGGAGTGCAAATAAAGTATCAAAATTTTTTTCGTTGTGAGAGACTTGGACTTTTCAGAAAAATTAAAAAATTTCCAGTATAATGCAATAGCTTAAATTAAAACTAATTAAAATCTGTTTTAAACAGCTTTAACAAATTTCACGTATCATAACAGATATTTATATGAACAAAATCCATGCTTTTACTTCCACATCGTGAAAGTGTAGTAACGCAAAAAGAAAACAAAAATGATTTTTTTTGTTCATATAAGATGTCTTGAAATGTCGAGATTTTAAGTTTGAGCAAAAAAATTCTATCTGTTGGTCGATCTGTCCGTAACTTTTTTTTGTGCGCACGATTACTGTGGAACCGTTTATGATATTGACTTGAAATTTGGTACACGTATAACGAGATTTAGAACTAGATTATATTTTGATCTAATTCCATTGAGGGTAAATGGGGGTAAATGAGGGTAAATAGTCAAGGTGTCAAAATTTTTTTTGGCATTAGCCACTCTCACTATCACCCCCATTACTGTCCCCACACTTTTATTAAACGGGGTAAAAAATAAAACTGTATTAAGTGTGTGTACAAAAAACAAAGGCCTGAAAAAAATTTTGGCATTAGCTCTACCACCCCCATTGCCACCCTATTATTAAAAGGGGTAAAAAATAAGATCGGGATTTAGTGTGTATAGAAGAACCAAGAGCCTCAAAATTTTTTTTTGGCATTAGGCACCCCCTCTACCATCCCCAGTAGTACCACCCCAACTATAATGTGACATATCGCTTTATAGATTTTTGAGGTAGATGATTCCAAATATTATATTATTAAAGTTCTTTCGTTGTAAGAGACTTGGATAGAAAATCTGGATGTGGAAGTAGTAGTTCCTTCGGCGGCGGTTTTAAGAGTCTTTCTAGCTGATTCATTTCGAGGTCGTATTGGCTGTTAAAATGGCTTTGGCACACCCCAATTTTTACAAATTTTTCCGGACAACACCGCCCGTGACTCTCCTCCTCACTTAACGCTCTTCAAAGGGAGGGTAGCCAATTTTATTATGCACATAAAAATCAAATTTGTATTTTTTTTTTTAGGTCATTTATGATGATTTAAAGTTAATCGCAGCACTCTGGATTCAAAACAAAACTTGGCCCTAAAAAAATCAAGTCGGCGTAAAAACTCACCAGAATAATTCAAACCTAAAATGCAATAACATACAGGGTGTTCCATTTAAAAATCAAGAACCGCAAGGGGGCAATGAGGGTACTAGTGATATCGCGTTGTCACCCAGCATATTATAGACTGGATATTTTGTACATGTTTGCATTTTTGTGTGCTTAATAAGAAACCTTAGCAACATTTTGCTCTAAACTTATAATAAAACATAGTTTTTATGAAACATGCCAGTCTTACGCGCCTCTGGCGATCACCCTGTGTGATGAATATGCCCGAAACTCACTAGGCAGTATTGTACCGTGCTATTTTACATATGTTCTTGCAAGAAAAAAATTAAATCTAATAGAAGTTATCGAAATTGCATTTGAAAGATACTGTTCTACCTCAATTTCTATTTGACAGTGAAAATTTCTTCTGTAGTTTCCACATATGTACATTTTGTAAATATTAGGCATTACTGCACACTATTTAAAGCAATTTGATAGATATCAATGCAAGAAATTCATCCTAAAATTCCCACAATATTTTAAAAGTGTAAAAGTTCTTAATTATGTTTGGTCTTCCTAACAAATATTTTAAACTCTCTTTGAAACGTCTATGTGCCTGTAAATAAAAATTGCTATTCCCTACCATAGTTAACTTGTCTGCGAGTGTAATGAATGACTAACACAAGAAACATTTGACTTTCTGCATAATTTTGCTATATTCATTAACGAAATTCTTAAACAAAATTTAAATACTCTTAAGTTATTAATCACTAAATATAGATAACCATCTCATATTTATATTTTTTACCAACTTCATAAAATTTATAAACGGAGAAGATTCTCAATTCGACCTGTGTGTACGTTTTTTTTTCTATATCTGTTCAATCATTGGCTATTACTTATAGATCTGTAAGGTATAACTCGGAGGCGATGGTCCTATATTAATTTCAGCAAGTTACGTTTAGTGCAAGGTGAGTAAAAATTGGAAACAAAATTTTTTTAGGTGAAAATTTTGCAATATTTGAAGAAGTCGCTGGCGACAATTTAATTTCATAAAATTTAATTTTGTCATAAAAAATTCAAATTCCATAGGAATTGCATTAAAAATGGTACTTAGATGTAGCTGATAACGAATCTGATGTCAAAAGTCAGGAATTCAAAAAGGCGAATACAGTATGACTGCGATCATTGGAATATTTTTGTGGATTTGCATAAATTTGATACATAGTAATTCAGGATTCTCTGATAACGAATCTAATGTTAAAGCTTAAAAAGTCACAACGACGGATATTTTGGTGTGGAGAAGCTAAATAATGAGGCCATTAAAAAGACAAAAACAATGTTTAAAAAAAAATCAAACCGCCTACCTTCGAGAAATGTCGCTAAGAATTATGGAATAAAACATCACCCAGTTAATTGAACCTTGTTATTACCTAATATTGATATTAAAGTCGGTGCAAATAACGGTATTTTTAATTTTTTCTGCTCAAATAGACTTAGAATGTCATGAAACGAGAATTTAAGTTTGAGAAAAAAAATTCTGTCTGTCGTTTTGTCTGTCTGTTTGTCTGTCGTTCTATAACTTTTTTTGTATGCACTGTTACTCTGGAAGGTTTATGATATTGGCTTGAAATTTGGTAATATGTATTACAGTGAGATCTGGAATTAGATTATACCTCCGATTAAAGAACTTATATCTATATCTATCTATCTATCTATACATAATGGCATTAGTTTGTGTGATCCTGAAAGATTCACAATCTAAGGCACTTCTTCCCATAAGTTCTTGATGGGCTAGTCGATCTATTCGCGGCCGATCCGGCACCATCGGTTCAGTTTGATTATCATAATCTCAGTTTGACACTTTTCACAATATATCCGCCATTAATGTTAATAAACGTTTTTCGTGTTTTTCGATCAAAATGTGGTGGAAGAAGTCTTTTTATTTTAAGTTGTGATTTGCTTAATACCTAAATAATATTCTCTATTCATATTTACACAATTTAGTGACAATATATTTAGTGCAAATAAATAGTGAAGTGCTGTGCCGTTTGCAGAAAGCAGTTTAGAAAAGAAGAAAATCGATCGTTCCATAGTCGTAACATGATGAAGTTCAGTTTACAGTTAAAAAGTAAATAGCAATTAAATTTTAATATCCTTTCAATACATATTTATCTTACTGTTTTATCTTACTGTAATATCGTATTCCTACATCACGTTATATAAAGAGCCGGTAATGCAGGAATTGCAATAATTCATTTTAATGAAAATATTTACCATTCTACACATTTTCTACACACACAACGCCACTGTTGCTTATGGGATGTGATGTTCATCTATTCTTTTTAATGGACATATAATGTGACTATGTTAGGAGCAAACAAGGTATATAGTGAAAAGATAGCCTCTGTTATGTATCTAGATATAAGTTCTTTAATCGGAGGATTATATTTTGTATTGCATTGACTTCAAGCGATGATAAAATTACCAGAACGAAAAATACAACAACTAGTTTTATTAATAATAAGTAGGTCATCGATTTCGCCGAAAGTCAAAATAATGTCACTTTTCGATCTACAATTCTCCCTCCTTCCATAATGATATCACATGGCCCTTCAACTCATATATTAAAAGGTCACGCTCGAGATCATCCAAGCATTAATTTTGTTTGACAGAGATGGTAAGTACCTAAGTAAGTATATAGCGTGATCTACCATGATATGCGGAAAATAAAATGGTGTACTAATCTTCAATGTGGGAAAGCCCTTGCAAAATTTTAGAGGGTTCTGAGGTAATTTAGTACATATATTAAATTATTAATAAATTTGCGAAGATACACTACTGTTATTGAGTAGGTCAGGAATAGGTCGACGAACCACAGTGGGTCATTTTAAGAGATTTCTGGCCAAAACTCAAATGAACCAAATTTCATCAACTTCCGAAAAATGAGTAACAAACATGCTTTTTGGTAAGGGTTGACGTTATTCTTGGGGAAACAAAAGGCCTTGATCCCTATACTTGCCGCATTTGCATTCTACAGCTCGAGAAGGAAACACGTGTTCAAGTTTAAAATTGTGCAGTAAAAATTTAGCGTTTACACGACTGTGAATTTTTTGTTTTTTGCCCTCAATTGAACGAATCGGCCATGTCTGGCATAGAACAAGGCAAGAGCTTTATTGTAGGCAGTTAGTTGACTTTATTTGTTATTTGGTGTCCGAATTATAGCCTTCTAGCGAGTGAGCGGTTTTAGCCGTAAATTTTGATTAAAATGAAACTTTTCATTTTTGTTACACTTCACTTTCGCAAGCTTTACCTTTATAATTTTTTTAATAATATTGAATATGGTGTTCTCTATATATTCTGTGAATTGCAGCTGCCCCTCGTTGCCGTTTTTTGCATTAAGGCGTTTTGAATACGTTAATTTAGGTTAAAAATACCCAATTTTAGGAGTAAAATAATTAGTGATATTGTAATGACTGATTAATTTCAATTCATGAAATCGTTCAATGGAATTTTTTTACCATTTTTTCTTGAATTTGGAGGCAATATTCTAGTCAAATACAAAGTTTCACAATTTTATCCAATTATTTCAATTTCCATCCCCTATAACCCAGCCTTATATATCGGTGGAATTTTTTTAACCATTTTTCCTAAAATTTGGAGGCAATATTCTATTCGAATCCAAACTTTCACAATTTTATTCAATTATTTTAATTTCCACCCCTGAAACCCACCCCCATTTATCGATGGGATTTTTTTCATTATTTTTCCTCTCAATGCCAGTTGATTTTGAGGCGTTTCCAGGAGTTTCAGAGTTTTGGCCAAAAAACGTTCAACCTGACCCACTGTGCGAACGTATCTGTGAAGGAACGTATTCGAGTTGTTTACATTTCCTTAATTGGCATAAAAAGTGAAGACGGTCAGCGAGATCAAAGTGCCGCGCTTTTTGCTTTCGGTCGAACAATCGGAACATCGGCGTGTTATGAACCGGTTTGACTAAATATCTCGTATACAGTGTGTGTAGTGGCGGGCTAGACATAGGTAGTAAAAGTGCAACATCGCGTATGCCAGTTGGTTGAAATGAAATAACTGAGAGCTGGGTTGCTTCAGTGGTCTAGCACCGACTCTTTAATATATGCCGTCGACGGGCGAGTTTGTTGTTGCTAGGTTGTCATATCTCTCGCGCTACGTGAATGTACATGCCTAATCGGCAATTGCACGCACTCTATCTGCTTGTCGTTTCAGAATTAAGTTCAGCATAGGGTCAATGTCTTTTCAATTTATTTCGCTATTCTTGTAGTGTGATTTGATTAAAACCAAAAATTCACTTCTATCCTATCTAGCTTTGCTGTCAATAGTGTCAATCCCAAGTCTGATAAAGTGATTGGCGGTGCTTTTCTACAAAAAATAAGGTCATTTTTGGTCATTTTTTTTCTAATTTTTCATTTTTTAATTCCTTTCGGTGGGGACAACCTACTGTTAAATTTTCCGCATGTCATTGTAGATCACGTTGTATTTTCTTTCTATTCACGCGACAAACTTTAGACAATTAATTTTATTTTTTTCGTTTTGGTACACCTAAATAATAAAAAAAAGCTTTTCTTTACATGTAATTTTTAGTTACATCTTAATTATTAGTTTTATATTTATTGCGTCGTACTTACTTAAAAGTATCGGATCCTCCGATATTTCTTAGAATGCAACGTCTGAGTGAAAACACTCTTCGATCAAATTATAGTAAAATAAAAAACACACTTTTTAGTGACGTATTGTTGTATTATCACCAGAGCTACACGTGCATGCAAAATTTCAGCTCAATTGGACGTCGTAAAGTGGTTCAAAATTGACTTGTAAGATTTGACCTAAACATACTAACTAACTCAACTACTATACAAACAGGTGAAGTTAAATAAAAGCTTGTAAAAAGATTTGAACGTTTAAACATTTCGTGATTCGCCTTCTTTGTGGATTGCGAAAACGGGCACCTCAACATATGGTTTTTGTATTTGTATTTTTTTATATTCTTTCTAATTTTTAACATTGCAAGCTTTTATAAAAACACATTGTTGAAGAAAATGTAGTTACTACTCATTCATTTTTAAGATGTCTACAAATTACTAAGCTAAAGGGTAGTAACTACTGTCATTTTCTTATAAAATCACTAGCTGATTCAGCAAACGTTGTTTTGCCATATAAATTATAAATTTTTGTCCAAAAAATAAAAAGAAAATTTCTGGGTAGGGCCACCCTTATCACCTAGGAGTATAAAAAATAGCCTACGACCTATTCTCAGACCTACCAAATATACACAAAAAATTTCATAAAAATCGGTCAAGCCGTTTCGGAGGAGTTCGATAACAAACACTGTGACACGAGATTTTTATATATTAGATTTATTCGAACAAAACTTTAGAGTACATACAAAACTTAAGCATACAGAATTACTAATATTAGTCGTCTTCTTATACAGGAAGTTGTTCCCAAAACTGCATCCGATTTTTTGGCATAATGCCATTTTCACGTTCCATTAATTTTGAAATAATATTGTCAAGTTTTTGTGCTGATATTCCTTTTGGTTTCTTCTCCTGTTCTGGAGCCGGTATTTTTGCTTGCACTTGAACAATGTCATGTATACCGATAGGGACACTCTTGTAACCCTTGAACGGACTAATGGATTTTTTTCAAATTTGGTGTAGTAATATGGGATGAAGTTTTCAATTATATGATGTAAAAAACCAAATGGTCGACTTCCGGTTTCGATGCAATTGACATGAAAATAATTTTTTTAAATGGAACAACCTTTTATATTTGGAAGCTGATGGCCAAAATACATATGATCTGACCCACAAATATTATTTTCATTTCCAAAAAATATAGATTTTTTAATTTTTAATTTTAATCATAGAAGGTCGGGATTTTGCAAAAATTGTTAAAAATCAGTCTGAAAGTTCTTTTAAAATATTATCTCTTCAGATACTAATATTCAGCACGATTTTTTTCTTCATTAAGTTCAACTATATTGGTTTTTCAAAGAAAACTATTTTTTTTTAACCTGTTATTTAATTAGACCTTTAAATTACCAAGAAAATGATATGCATATTGTCTACCTTCTCTTTTTCCTAAATTTATAATTAAATAAATAATAATAATTATAATATTTTTTGAAAATCAAAATAATATTTGAAGGTATGTATTTTGGCCAGCAGGATTCAAATATTTTAGTTATATTATATTTTTATATATTGTATAGTTTATATAGTTTATTTAGTTATATTTTTAAAATCAAGGAAGTTCTTACCTGCAAATTAGAATATTCTTTAAATAATAATGAGCTATTTATGTCTTTACACTCGCTTCACAAACAAAGTTCGTGTTAAATAATTTTACTTCCACATCCAGTGGAAGTATAGTAACGACAAAAAATTTTTTAAAAATTTTTATTGTTCAAATAGGCTTAGAATGTCTTGAAACGTCGAGATTTTAAGTTTGAGTGAAAAAAAATTTGTCTGTCGGTCTGTCGGTCTGTAACTTTTTTTGTGCGCACGTTTACTCTGGAACCGTTTGAGATATTGACTTGAAATTTGGTAAACATATGTAATTTAACGAGATCTAGAACTAGATTGTATTTTCATTTTGTTCCGTCGAAGGGTTGGGGGGTAAATTGGGGTAAATTTGGGGTAAATAGGTAAATCAAGCAGGTAAGAGTTCATAAAATTGGTATTTAATATAGACAAGAGAAGCTAAGGTCTGAAAAAAATTTTTGCCATTAGTCACCCCCATTACCACCCCCACCCCATTATTAAAGAGGATGAAAAAAAAAATGTGATTTAGTGTGTGTACAAGAACCAGAAACCTCAAAATATTTTTTTAATTGATCCACTCCCCCACTCTCACCCCCTATCATCACCCCCACCCCACTACCGATGTGGGGTATCGTTTTATGGGTTTTTGGGGTAGAGGATTTCAAATATTATATTATTAAAGTTCCATAAACAATTATTTCCACATACAAAATTTTTTCGTTGTGTGACTTGAATAGAAAATCCGGATGTGGATGTAGTGATTCCTTGGGCAGCGGTTTTTAATATTTCTATTTTCTTAATTTAATCACCAATAACTGCACTAACTGCCGTTGGTGTAGAATGGGTTCATATTACGTACTAATATACTAAAGGCTGTTAAGGTTGTCTGTAATTTGCTAACCCAAATCGGCGGTAAGTACAATTTACTAAGCTGTTGTCGCAAATGATATGAAATTATGTAGATACGAGATATTTGGCTTAGTATATGGGGTTACTACCAAATTGTTTAGTATAACAGTATCTCATTGTACATACTCCTAACTTTTTTATTAAAAATTAAATATTTCCAGCTCAGATACGACTTAGAACCTTTAAAATCAGGTGTAAAAGGCACACTAGAGTTATTTGGCGGCATCTCATTTTGCCAAAAAATTGCAGTTACTCCCTGTGCAGCGTCGGATTGTGGGCCCACCGGGAAAAATATGTAGGGGGCCCCAGACCAGAGATGTGGAAAGTCTGGAGCCAGCGCACAGTGGGAAAAATCTTCACCGACAGTAGTAATCAATTTAAATTAAAAAATGGAAAATACCCTTAAGACATTGTGCTGCGACAAAGTGGCTTTGGGTTAACCTAACCTAAAAATCGCAGATATTTCTCTTTATTCCGCGTTTACCTCCTTGGTCGAGTTATAAAAAAAAACGAAGTAGTGTTCATGTAGATTGGAAATTCATTTTTATGTGATTGCTTTAAGTTTCTTGAATCGTTTTTAACGTATAAACCATAACCCTTTTAAGGGGTTAAAATAGGTGATGAAAATTCGAGATTCAAGTGAAATAAAGTTTAAGTGATCAAAAGTTGTTTTTCAGGGTTTCTTGATGCTGATCTCATCTTTAATCTTACTCGCGTCCTATCGATCTTTATAAAAAAAAAAAAATCGTCCGAGTTTCAAATTGATGAGCATGTGGGAGAAATCTAAAGAAACATTGTTTAACCAAAATTGATGAGCAGAGAGAAGGAAAAAATTTTCTCGAAAACGAAAATTGATTGCGCGCGCCTCTTCACGCCTAGGCTGTAGCCTAGTTATAGCCTTATGGATAATCCGGCCCTGCGAGTGTTGCTCTTTGTTTTTGCGAAAAATCAACTAAACACTAAACCAAGCCAGGCACGCATATTAAACACAATTTAGGAACAGGTATACATTACTAAGCAAATAAAAGTGTGAACTGAAAGCCCATCAAGCGACGGCGCGGCGATAATAGAGCTTATTGCCGCGTTGAGCGTGTCTTCAAAAATACGTTTTATATGGAAAAATGGGCGCAAGTTTTATATATTTTCTACTTTCAACTTTAATATTATTTTTATTAAGAATAATAACAATATTACGGTCTCTCGACGCCAGAGGCCTCAGGGAAACCAAAGAAAGAAAGAAAGAAACCAAATTAAAGATTACACTGATCAACAAAAATAATAATAATAATAATAAAGTTCTGATCCCTGAATAATATTCCCATGTATTTTTCGAGGTTGAACCCGAATCTGATAATAAAAAAGCAGTAAATTTTCTCGCTATAGCCAAAAATAACCCTCCAAAATGGGGTAAAACCACCATATACATCAGAAGAGGAAGAGAGTAATAGCTACCATTACGCGCTCTTTGAATAATATACTATTACGCACTAGAGCGTAAATTTGTAATGGTAACCATTTTGGTAGTAAAAAAATATTGTATGAAATTCGTGTGTAAGTGCCTTATTTCACTCATGGGATTGTCGAACTCGCCTACGCCTACGGTTCGAAAATTCCCATTCGTATGAAGTATCACTTTACACACTTGTTGCATAAATAACTATTGTCCACGACTCTATTAAGTAATGTACCCATTATGTATGCATTTTCTCAAGGATAATGCTATCCATTATTCCCTGCAATGAATAATGATTTCATTATTCACTAGTGAATAATGAGGACAGTCAGTTTATAAGAAATCACGGGCAGGTACTTCTTCAATTCGAGTGCAGTGTCTCTACTTTTTAGTAGAATTTATGGCCAGTTTCTGAAACGTTAAACTGAATTATTCGTTAAGTGTCATAGTTACAATAGGCATGTCCACAAAAAAAAAATAATATACATTAGTATTATTTAAAGCCATACATTAGAGCCCCTAGTACCAAAATCAGATTTATTTTTAGTAATAAATATTTTAATTTTGTCAATTATTCGTAATAGAAATCACCCGAACGCAGCGAGGCTAAGAAACGTTACCAGGCAGAGGCTAGTAATATGACGTCACTTACCTTGCAGGTACGTAAAGCCTGTATGTGTAATGCGGGCCCGTTGTTTGTTATTGAAAGACTAATGTAATATTATTGATCAGCATGCTTTAGAACCCCTATCTCCAAATTTTGAAGACATTTTGATTCATGATTTTCGAATTACGGCAACTTAAAATTATATTTTTCAAATATTAAATAATTAATAACTTTTAAACGAATTGTATTTCGAAAAAAAGTCATTCTTCATTTTGTATTTAAATTCAACAACCCAGCGTCATCTGTACTTTCAAATTTCATAAACTAAGAATTTTCATTGAAAAATTACCAAAAATAATATCAAACAATTTATAACTTGAAAACGATTTTTTTTTCGAAAACAAGTAACTTCTCACTTTCTATTTAAAAGCACTTTTTCTACCTCCCACTGTCATCCATGCTTTCAAATTCGGCAATCTTCAATGCACGAATAATTTACAGAGAAGCTGGTTCAAAATGATAATGTAATTTTTCAATGAAAATTCTTAGTCTATGAAATTTGAAAGTGCAGATGACGCTGGGTTGCAAGGACGGATCTAGAAATTTCAATAATTTTTTTCTCGTCTGTGGCGCATGGGACCCATACGAAATATGGGAAATAACATCTCGAGAAGCACTTCTCTAACGACCCCTAAAAAATTTTGAAAAGCATACAATAATAGCGGTATAGATTAATCGAAATAGTGCATAAAATGCTTGTAGACAAAAAATCAGGTTTGTAGATTAATATTCCGCGGCAGAAAATGCAAAACTTATCCGCGAACTGCAATAGCCCGGAGCGCATATTCGGTCATAAATCTTTTGTTTTTTATGTTAGAGGAAAAAGTGTGGGAAAGTTCAATCAATACTCTTTACATAAACTGTCTACAAATTTTTCGAAAAAAAAAAACGATAATTATCGAGATATTCGAGGAAATGTAGGAAATTACATGTTTTCCTATAGAGTATATGTAAATCTTAAAAAAATAATTTTTCTCAGAAACCTGTGTTTCGAAGGGCCAAGCAGATTAACGGAGCGTCAAAGTAGTATATGAGATCGATTTCAGTTAATTGCCTATTAATTACGGTGACAAAATGGAGAAATTTTACCGAAAAAAAAAGTCCCAAATCCCGCCCCCTCTAATTCCTTAATTTTTGTCGGAATTCAAATAATAAGCAAATTTAATCCTATTTAAATTAGCTAGAGTAGTATTTTGGCGTAGGGGCCAAGATTAAAAAGTTGCCAATTGTAGAAGTTCAAAATACGATTTTTTGCCGTACATGGCCAATATTTCAAAGAAAATCAAAATTCTGATGGTAGCAAAAAAGATTCGTAGTGGAAAATACTCGTTTGATCTTACTTTTTATTTCGAGTTAACTCAGACCGTTTTGGACATATCTGCGAAAAATAGCAAAAAGCAGCTTGCATTTCGGCGCCGAAAAAATTGCAAAAACATGCAATCTTGACACGTTCATATTTTTCGAAAAACACCATTGTGACGAACGTACGATGTCACGACGTATAGAGAGGAAGTCTTAAGTCTTCCAGATAAAGCTGATCGTAAATTGCACGGCGAAATTCGAAAATTGGGCTCGGCACGAACGAATCAAAAGTGACATTTCAGGAAATCGATCTCTTTTTGCAACATTATATAATAGTCTGGGAGGTAGTGTCAAATGTTAATGGAGCATTTTGGCAAAGCTGATTTTTTTAACATAGCTTGTTGTTCTATAGCTTATTAAGGAATGAAGTGTCAGCTGGCTCAAAACCGTGACTTAAGATGAGAAGAGGCTGGGAAAGTTGTAAAAAAAAAAATTTGCTCGGACCATTTTGGCAAAGCTGAAAAAGAAAGGATTATTAATTTACGAAACGTTGATTTTAAAAGAATGTCAGCTGCATCGGATCTGTGAAAAAACGTGTTAGCTGACCATGTAAACATGCCGGAAAATTTAGGAAAATCGGAGCATTTTGGCAAATTTCATATATTGAAGTTTATAATTCAATAATCGTATTAATTGGTGTCAGCTGGTATTCCGATGTGGGAAAACCAGTTAGCTGGACTTTCAAAGTGCGGCGTAGCCTTCGAAATATTATTAAAAAATATATACAAAAACGCTACTTTAAACAAGTGTAAGAGTGTGCTAGAAATTCGTGAAAGGAACAATTTATCGTTGAATAATGTAGTGCTACCACCCTGTCAAAAAAATCTCATCAATCCGTATTGAAAATTATCAAAAATTAATAAGTATCTATGAGAACCTATATGGTCAATAAGTTTCTATAAGAGTTAGGTAAAGTTGCTGTTGAAATTGTTATCAGTTTATATCAGAATTGACCAGCAAAACGAGTCAAGCCATATCCATTTGTAAATCCAAACATTTACTTATACCACATCAATGGGAATTTATGAGCACAGTATCTAATGTAATTCGTGCGGTTTTCCATGATTAAAAGACAAGTGTTTCTTTAAGAAACGAGCTGCATTAGGTTAGAACAGTTTTGATTTGCAATTGAAGATTACAAATTACAATGTTTGAATAGGGATTTATGAGATCAGTTTCTATGAGTATTAATGTTTTTTTTTCAGTAATATATTAAATGTGTTTTCATTTGTTTGAATGGGTAAAAAGAAAGGTCAGTTTTCAACTGCAATTACAAATACAAGTTTAATCGCTTCGAATGGGGTTATATGCGATCAATTTCTGAAAGTATTTATGCTGTTTTCCGAATATAATTGTGATGAGGTTTAATCAGTAACAAATTGTTCACTATTTTTTATGATATGGTCGGAAATTCCAAGTACACATTTAGTATTCCTTCAAGAGGATTGATGAGAGCAGTTTCTACGAGTATCTATTTGTTGTTCCTATAGTAAATTATATAAGTCTTTATCAGTACAGATTCGGATCTAATTTAAATATGAAAATTATATCAGAATAAAGCAACCAAATATTTTTAACAGTATCTATTTGTAAATCCAAACATTTACTTATACTATCTCAATGCGAATTTATGAGAACAGTATCTAATGTAAAACGTGCGGCTTTCCGTGGTTAAATGGCAAGAGTTTCTATAAGAAACGAGTTGCATTAGGTTAGAACAGTTTTGATTTGTAATTGAAGATTCAAAATTATAATGTTTGAATAGGGATTTATGAGATCAGTTTCTATGAGTATTAATGTGTTTTCTTCAGTAATATATTAAATGTGTTTTCATTTGTTTGAATGGGTAAAAAGAAAGGTCAGTTTTCAACTGCAATTACAAATACAAGTTTAATCACTTCGAATGGGGTTATATGCGAT
Source organism: Rutpela maculata (assembly GCA_936432065.2). Taxonomy (NCBI): domain Eukaryota; kingdom Metazoa; phylum Arthropoda; class Insecta; order Coleoptera; family Cerambycidae; genus Rutpela; species Rutpela maculata. Next base: position 22,771,126 of record OW386291.2, read on the forward strand.
CAATTTCTAAAAGTATTTATGCTGTTTTCCGGATATAATTGTGATGAGGTTTAATCAGTAACAAATTGTTCACTACATGTTATGATATGGTCGGAAATTCCAAGTACACATTTGGTATTCCTTCAAGAGGATTGATGAGAGCAGTTTCTACGAGTATCTATTTGTTGTTCCTCTAGTAAATTATATAAGTCTTTATCAGTAAAGATTCGGATCTAATTTAAATATGAAAATTATATCAGAATAAAGCAACCAAATATTTTAAACAGTATCTATTTGTAAATCCAGACATTTACTTATACTATCTCAATGAGAATTTATGAGAACAGTATCTAATGTAAAACGTGCGGCTTTTCGTGGTTAAATGGCAAGTGTTTCTATAAGAAACGAGCTGCATTAGGTTAGAACAGTTTTGATTTGCAATTGAAGATTACAAATTATAATGTTTAAATAGGGATTTATGAGATCAGTTTCTATGAGTATTAATGTTTTTTTTTTCAGTAATATATTAAATGTGTTTTCATTTGTTTGAATGGGTAAAAAGGAAGGTCAGTTTTCAACTGCAATTACAAATACAAGTTTAATCACTTCGAATGGGGTTATATGCGATCAATTTCTAACAGTATTTATGCTGTTTTCCGAATATAATTGTGATGAGGTTTGATCCGTAACAAATTGTTCACTACATGTTACGATATGGTCGGAAATTCCAGGTACATATTTAGTATTCCTTCAAGAGGATTGATGAGAGCAGTTTCTACGAGTATTTATTTGTTGTTCCTGCAGTAAATTATATAAGTCTTTATCAGTATGCATTCGGATCTAATTTAAATGCAAAAATCATATCAGAATGAAACCTCAAATATTTTAAACAGTGTCCACCTGTAAATCCAAACATTTAAAGATAATATTATAATGAGAATCCATCAGAACAGTATCTATAATGTAACGTGTGCGGTTTTCCGTGGCTAAATTTTAAAATTATTTGCAATAAATAAGCTTTAAGGGATTCGAACAGTTTTCATTTGCATTTCCAGATAAATAGTTTTAATTGTTACGGATCTGTGAGGTCAGTGTAATGTTTTTTTTTTCAACAAAATGTGTTTTTATTAAAAAAAAACATTACACAAAGACACTGATCTCATAGATCCCTATTTAACAATTAAAACTATTCATCTGGAATTGCAAATTAAAACTGTTCAAATCCGTTAAAGCTATTTATTAAAAATACTTTTAAAATTTAGCCACGGAAAGCCGCACGCGTTACATTAGATACTGTTCTGATTGGTTCTCATTAAAATATATCTTTAAATGTTTGGATTTACAAGTGGATACTGTTTAAAATATTTGGTTGTTTCATTCTGATATAATTTTTGTATTTAAAGTAGATCCGAATGCATACTGATAAAGACAAATTTTCTGTTGGAACAACAAATACATACTCATAGAAACTGCTATCATCAATCCTTTCGAAGGAATACTAAATATGTACCTGGAATTTCCGACCATATCGTAACATGTGGTAAACAATTTGTTACTGATCAAACCTCATCACAATTATATTCGAAATACTGATCGCATATAACTAACCCCATTCGAAGTGATTAAACTTGTACCTATTTGTAATTGCAGTTGAAAACTGACCTTTCTTTTTACCCATTCAAACAAATGAAAACACATTTAATATACTTATTACTGAAAAAAATAACATTAATACTCATAGAAACTCATCTCATAAATCCCTATTCAAACATCATAATTTGTAATCTTCAATTGCAAATCAAAACCCGGTCTTCGAAGCGTGTCGCCCGGGTTGGCTCCGGCGGGTTATATCGCCTGTAGTCCCCCCTCAAGAAACATGTAATTAGGTTTGTAACCTGTTTGTTTTTTCTTCTAAATAAATAAATAAATAAATAAATAAAAACTGTTCTAACCTAATGCAGATCGTTTCTTATAGAAACTCTTGCCATTTAACCACGGAAAGCCGCACGTTTTACATTAGATACTGTCCTCATAAATTCTCATTGAGATAGTATAAGTAAATGTCTGGATTTACAAATAGATACTGTTTAAAATATTTGGTTGCTTTATTCTGATATAATTTTCATATTTAAATTAGATCCGAATGGATACTGATAAAGACTTATATAATTTACTATTGGCACAACAAATACATACTCGTAGAAACTGCTATCATCAATCCTTTCGAAGTAATACGAAATATGTACCTGGAATTTCCACACGTAACATGTAGTGAACAATTTGTTACTGATCAAACATCATCACAATTATATTCGGAAAACAGCATAAATACTGTTAGAAATTGATCGCATATAATCCCATTCGAAATGGTTAAACTTGTATTTGTAATTGCAGTTGAAAACTGACCTTTCTTTTTACCCATTCAAACAAATGAAAACACATTTAATATATTACTGAAAAAAAAACATTAACACTCATAGAAACTGATCTCATAAATCCCTATTCAACCATTATAATTTGTAATCTTCAATTGCAAATCAAAACTGTTCTAACCTAATGCAGCTCGTTTCTTATAGAAACTCTTGCCATTTAACCACGCAAAGCCGCACGTTTTACATTAGATACTGTTCTCATAAATTCTCATTGAGATAGTATAAGTAAATGTCTGGATTTACAAATAGATATTGTTTAAAATATTTGGTTGCTTTATTCTGATATAATTTTCATATTTAAATTAGATCCGAATGCATACTGATAAAGACTTATATAATTTACTATTGGCACAACAAATACATACTCGTAGAAACTGCTATCATCAATCCTTTCGAAGTAATACTAAATATGTACCTGGAATTTCTGACCATATCGTAACATGTAGTGAACAATTTGTTACTGATCAAACCTCATCACAATTATATTCGGAAAACAGCATAAATACTGTTAGAAATTGATCGCGTATAACCCCATTCGAAGTGATTAAATTTGTATTTGTAATTTCAGTTGAAAACTGACCTTTCTTTTTACCCATTCAAACATATGAAAACACATTTAATATATTACTGGAAAAAAAACATTAATACTCATAGAAACTGATCTCATAAATCCCTATTCAAACATTATAATTTGTAATCTTCAATTGCAAATCAAAACTGTTCTAACCTAATGCAGCTCGTTTCTTATAGAAACACTTGCCATTTAACCACGGAAAGCCGTACGTTTTACATTAGATACTGTTCTCATAAATTCTCATTGAGATAGTATAAGTAAATGTAAAGACTTATATAATTTACTAGAGGAACAACAAATAGATACTCGTAGAAACTGCTCTCATCAATCCTTTTGAAGGAATACTAAATGTGTACTTGGAATTTCCGACCATATCATAACAAGTAGTGAACAATTTGTTACTGATTAAACCTCATCACAATTATATTCGGAAAGCAGCATAAATACTTTTAGAAATTAATTGCATATAACCCCATTCAAAGTGATTAAACTTGTATTTGTAATTGCAGTTGAAAACTGACCTTTCTTTTTACCCATTCAAACAAATGAAAACACATTTAATATATTACTGAAAAAAAACATTAATACTCATAGAAACTGATCTCATAAATCCCTATTCAAACATTATAATTAGTAATCTTCAATTGCAAGTCAAAACTGTCCTAACCTAATGCAGCTCGTTTCTTATAGAAACACTTGCCATTTAACCACGGAAAGCCGCACGTTTTACCTTAGATACTGTTCTCATAAATTCTCATTGATGTGGTATAAGTAAATGTTTGCTGCTCCATTCTGGTAGAAACTGATAGAAATTTCAGCAGCAGCTTTACTCCAGGCTCCAGTAGAGGGAGCTGTATACGTGTCGCTAATTCATATCTACTCTAATGTGACCTAAGGAACTGACGTGTATTTGTTAAATTAAAAGTAAAGCAGTCTCTTTCACTGCCAACTCATTCATTGCTTCTAGGCTAGAACAAGAACACCCGAGGAAATAAGGACTTTGCAGTATTTTGTGTTTACCACAATATTAGTATTTCTATTTGAAATATGCAATTTAAACTGTACATTTGTCGGCATGCATATCCAAATTAATACTAATAAAAAGGCAAAATGGAAGTTTACAATAAAAATACATCTGTAAAATATACAATTGAAACTGTACATTTGTTGACATGTATATCCACATTAATACTAATAAAAAGACAATGTTGAAATTTACAATAAAAACATGTTGATAAATGGTGTGTTATATACGATAGATACTGGAGAAAGGACGAACTGGACTCTTATGATATTACTTATAGAAAAGTTTAGAATCTCTTTAAAGTTGTATCTGTAATTCCATATGTTTACAGATATAAGGGCAAGGGTGCATTTGCAGACACTAAACTGTAGATTTGTTGATGTATATTTCATATAAGTACTCATGAAAGGGCAACATGATAATTCCAAATAGCTCATTCGGAATTACTGTTTCATAACCGATTTAAAGCTTAATAAAACAGATAAAATCCTATCTGTATAATAATAATATAACTTATGGGAACGATAAAACCGCATCACTTTTTTTTTATAAGTTTCTATGTGGAATTTTTGGCAGGGCAACAACACATGTATCATCGGTCATGCTACCAGCGTTTTACAGCCTTACCTCCAAAATATAGACCATCTGCAGAAGCTTCTGGCGTTTTTAATTCAAGTCAAAGTTCAAGTACTCAAGCGAATGAAAAAATAATCGAAAATGAAGAAGGAATTGAATCACAAGAACACGAGGATAATGAAGTAGTAGATTCTGATAATGACCTCTCAGGTGATCAAATTCCTGCTGAATATGACAGTACAAGTACATGCATAATTTGTTTGCAAACAAGAAAAAGAATCAAGGGACGAAACCTACCTTTGCATTTATGCCAAAAAGATAGCTTTGGAAGTTTCATATTTCTCGAGAAAATTAATGAGAGTATTGATTTATTAAAAAGACTAGAGTTCAGTGAATCGAATAAAATACAATTATTTTATCATAATCAAAGTAAAAAAAATGATGGTAATCATGAAGAGACAGAGTGGCACCGCAAACGAAATGTCCACAAAGCTGCCTACGAAACGGTATTAAATTATGTCTCGGAGAAAGTTGTAAATTTAGGTCAATGTTTGTTTTTATCATTTTTGAAAATAGTATATTATTCAACGAGCATATAATGATGGCTATTATTCACGAGGGTGAAGTTTAAGACACGAGCCGTAGGCGAGTGTCTTAAATCACCAGAGTGAATAGTAGCTATTATATGCGAGTAGAATACTATACTTTGTCCACGACAATTAAATATTTTTTATTAAATTATTTACTGAAGAAATTTATAAGTCCCACTTATTTTTAACATTTTAATGTAAAATTATTGTAAATAACGTTGACGTTTAAGTTCAATTTGACAAGCCGTTTTTTGACACATAACCACCTACTCAATAAAATTTAAAAACAAAATTGTATGATAAAAAATTTTGTGAATAGTTCGGAAAACTACACCAATAGGCGTCTGAAAATAAGGAGTACGCCACCTGGTGATCTATAGTCAAACTAATTATAGGCCTTTTTGTCATTGTCTCTTTAGTGTACGATGATATCAACAATAAGTAAATAATGATAAACTGAGATGCTAAGTTATTAAAAATATGATAGCGTTCAAAGAGGCTACACAAGATACAATTTGCTGGAGCCAACCTAGTCGGTATCCTTTATAGATTGCAGGGACAACTCGTGAAAGTTAAATTGGCACGACAATGTTCACAGCATACCCTCTTTGATGTCAGACACCTTTAACCAGGCATTGAGAGGGAAAAAGCTGGTGCAAATAACCGTGGCCCGAGGGGCTCGAGTAGCAATAATAATGGCCTGAACAATCACACATTGTAAGTGAAATTTTTGAAATAAGTAAATATATGCAATTTCAGTATATTTATAAAAGTAATGTATACTATTGCATCATGCACTATTATGTTTTACCCCTGAATATTTCTATTTCATATTTTACAAAATACTGTTTCAGTTATTTTACTTAAAGAATGAATAAATATCTTTTCAGTTACCTATTTATATTCAATGTAGGTACCACTAATTTCATGATCTGACACTTGTTTGTAAACATAGAGCATACACATTTATTAAGTTTTGTGTTGAATATGTGTTGTACCACACAAAATAATATGTCCTGCATTTAAAACATATTCCCCTTCATACACACAATTAGAATTTTTACATATTTAGTGCTTCCCAAATGTTCCATACATTGCAATATGCTTAACCTAAATGTCACTCATGTTTCCTGAAAAAAAAGTGATTTAAACTACAACTGTACATAAATTTAAAGAAATATTTAAGTTTATTAATATTTAACTAGCCAGACACCGTTTATGTCGAAGAAACTGTACTTTTCAAGGGGAAAACCAGATAACCTAAAAAATATAAATTTTGCTGAATAATGCCATTAACATCTTGCAAATCACTTACAACAAAATCTTGCAAACCTTTAGGTCATATATTATTAATGTTATTATTTTCAACGCCAAAAATAACAATAAACAGAAAAAAATCGATATAAGTATTCGCCAAATAAATAAACAAACGGCCTATAATTAGTTCACCAGTTCTCCACTTTGGCGCTGGCATCTTAAATTCAGACGCCTATAGAACTGATTCTGAGAACGAATTAGCATTTTTGGCAATTCTCCAATGCATAAAAGATTTGTTTACTGAATTTCTGGCCATAGATGCATAGAGGTGATTTCAGCAGCTTTGGTAGTGTCTGGCGGTTTCCACATATAGTTTTACTTTTTTTATTTTAGACAACTAACAAACTTAAATGAACGAGATAAATATGACGCACAAATATTGACGTTTCAAATCAATAACAAAATTACGTTTTGACGCATTGTCATGGCTTACTTATAAAATACAGTTTGTAGGCGCGTAGGTAAATGGTTTCAAAAACAATGTTGGAGACTGCCGCGTGTTGCGAATACATGATGCTTTGAAATAAACTTACTAATGTAATTTTTGCGTGTTCATTAAAGTACCTCTTCGGCATGTACCATTTGAGTGCTTCCTAGAAAACTTAGAGAAACAACACTTGTCTTTTGGTTGCTGAAATTTTGACATTTTAAATTTTTAGTAAAAAGTCACTAACGTCATTTCTTATAAACAACTGACTGTCCTCATTATTCACTAGTGAATAACGAAATCATTATTCACTGCAGGGAATAATGGATAGCATTATCCTTGAGGAAACACACACATAATGAGTACATTATTTATTAGTCGTGGACAAATATTTATATTGAATATATGAAGACGAAATTGCAAGATTTTGATGGTAAAGTTGATCTGAGAAATCTGGAAAGCAGATTGTTGAAATCATTTCCGCGAAAAATAGCAATTGTGACTATTAATAAAAGAAAAGTTGTGAAGCCTTTCAATGGAATTTTATTGCAAAATAATGTGGAAAAGATCGAAAAGAGAGATATATTGAATAGAGCTGCTATGATTCTGAGATCGGAAGTACGAAATATTAAACACAAACCGCTTCCTCATAAAATAACTGCAAGTAACATGATAGCAGGAGAATGCGACGTTTCTGAGCTTATCCAAGATTTTTATTCAGCATTAATTTCTTCTACATCTCGACGAAGAAATAGTGAGAATAAACAGAGGTTGGCAAAATCGTTCTCTGAAGATCTGATTGATACCGTATCAAATGGAGTCATGAAAACATCTAAACACATTTCACTAGGAATCACTTTGGAAAGTTTAACGAACAGTAAGCAGATCATTAATGTTCTTAATAGATTTAGACATTGTTGCAGTTACACTGTTCTCGAAGAATTGGAAACGGAAGCAACATTCGCATCTGTTTTTCAATCTGATATTTATCCAGAAGACATTCAACGTGTGCCAAATCTAAAGACAGGTCTGACACACATTAATGCAATTATTAAATCATAAACATTAATATGTAAAATTTTCAGCTTTGACAAAACGCTCCGATTTTCCTGAATTTTCCGACATGTTTACATGGTCAGCTAACACGTTTTTCCATGGATCCGATGCAGCTGACATTATTTCAAGATCTGCGTTTCATAAATTAATCATTCATACTTTTCCATCTTTGCCAAAATGGTCCAAAAAAATTTTTTTTTCTACAAGTTTCGCAGCCTCCCACGCCCAAAAGTCACGGAGTCGCGCCAGCTAACATCAATTTTAGTTCTTCAACACGTAGTAACTATCATCATAAACTTATAGAAATCGTGCCAAAATCACCCTTAAAATTTGACACTACCTCCCAGACTATAACTATCACGTGAGACTCAAACCTAAAATGATTGTGATAGTTATATAATGTGACTGCAAAAATATTTTTAGAATTTTTGCAGTCACATTATATAACTATCACAATCATTTTTGATTATTACTATTACCAAAATGAAAATAGTAGTCGTATATTTCCTGCACCGACATCTTTTATCAAGTGATGAAGTTAGGAATCTATTACGTGGAAACATTAAAGATTTCTGAGAAGATGGTCTACCGTAACCATAGACTGTAACTTGCAGTGCGCTGTCATACACGTACAGTATGACAAACATAAAAAATCGCAGACGTTTTTCCTGAAAAATCCCTAAAACTAATAACCTATTCATCATTGTGAATTCCAAATTCTAGTGCTATTTTTGTTTATAAGTCGTCTTTACTCGTATGTCATGCAAGTACAAGTTCTATTGTGTGTTTCAGACATTAATTAAACGTACAAATAATTGTAAATTACCTGTGTTTTGTAATATAGAAGCTTTATATTATCATTTTAGTTAGTTACAATTAATTAATTTATTTTGAAATAAAATGTCTACACCAGCCCGTCGACGCCTTATGAGAGATTTCAAAAGGTTTGTAAATGATTCATCTCGATTAATTTACATTGATTTTTAGTAAATAATTTGTGTCTAAGTGTTTGTGTAAATGTGCGTTAATGTATCAATCGAAAACGTCAATTTCTGTTGGTTATAGATTACAAGAAGACCCCCCAACTGGAGTTAGTGGGGCCCCCACTGACAATAACATTATGATATGGAATGCTGTTATTTTCGGTCCACATGATACACCTTTCGAGGATGGGACGTTTAAATTAACTATTGAATTCACAGAAGAATACCCCAATAAACCGCCCACGGTTCGATTTGTAAGTCACATGTTTCACCCCAATGTATATGCAGATGGGGGTATATGTTTAGATATTTTACAAAATCGATGGAGCCCTACGTATGATGTATCTGCTATATTAACTTCAATTCAAGTAAGTAAAGTAGGTCATTGACTATATACATAACCTTCACCTCCGTCTACAATAATTGTAGCATAAACAAAGATATACATTTTTTTGCACATGAATAATTTAATTAATGACATTTTCTTACTATTTTTCAAAGCTTGAAGTTTGTGATATTGAAAGTTAATAAATAAGTTCTTATGTCTATATTTGATATTCCTAATATGGTTCATTGCGATACTACAATAAAATAAGGATAAAAAGTTTTAATTTTCATGAAAATAATTGAAGTTTTTCGCTTTATGTGAATTGTTCAATTATCTAATGATAAATTTCAATTAGGAACTGTCTTTTCTTTAAACTCGGTAATACAATAACAAATATTAAATCATTTTGCCCAGATCATTTTTTAACAAATGTTGCGAAATGATTCGTACATAACTTCTCACACAGAGATAGGTACATATCTATATCAAGTCAGTAGCACCCTTTTTTATTAAGGTAAGCTTGACATTGCTCTTCGTAACGCCCCTGACAATATTTTAAAATTAGAATAATAGCTTTAATAATGCTGAGTTACATAACCATACCAAATTTGAATTAGATATTCGAGCAAATAGCAAATTATAACTTTCATGATTAGCATATGCACAATGGTCCATAGTAATGGTCCATGGAGCAACAATGGATTTCTGACACTAAAATATTGCAATTTAGCTAAGCTTGCCTTAGTTCAAAGTTGATATTAAGACAGATATCGGGTGTTAAAGTCAGTATTATATTTTTAATATCCTTACGTAACTTTTAAAAGTTTTTCAAATATTGCTATAATGACTATTTCCCTCATATTATAAGAACCAATGAAATTGCAAGATTTTGAAAATTTGGACCAATAAGAACAAACTCGGCGAAAATTGCATCCAAGTGAAAATTTTACATACAATGGCAGTCAGCGAAAATTGCACTAGGCTTGACAGCTAAAACGTCAGTTGAATAAAAAATATTTCTTGTTCTATGTTTTGTTCTAGTCTAATAAATATAAGTATTTCGTGCATTAAAAATAATCTGAAAATTCAGCATTCAAAACTGCCTTGTTGCCATTCGTTTATTTCTATTTCTACCTTTAAGGTTATTAATTTTTTTATTAAGAAATCCTAAATTACCTCACTTTGACGGAAAAAAGATATACTTGTCATTAGTCTCAGAAATTGACCATTTGACATTTCCAACATGAGTTCAAAATCGGTGTGTGGTGTATTATCACTGGGAATCATTTTCTAGGATCACACGAGTTCCAAGAAATATAAAAAATGGTAACAATTATTTACAATAATAATAATAATAATGACTAACAATCAAAGGGCAATTGACCGAGGTCTTTCAGCCCGTTACATAAATCATTTTTACAATATAAAATGTACTATTGTGTATATAATTCTACATATGTAAAAAAAAATGCATATTAACATAAATTTTAAAAAAATATATCAGTTAACTGTAAAAGTGTTTCCAGTATGTTTGAATTTTTTCCCAGCTGGTGTATTCTGGATGTTTATATCTATTTCTTGCTCTAGGGTCTCTTCTAATACAAAAAGGTGCAATCAACGCCTTGTTTTCTGGTCATTGGCAAAACTTTTGCGAAAGATATGCTATTCTGTCTTCAATAGGTTGTATACGTGAGACTTGATATAATAAGTTATTTGGAGGGTGATGAATTGGGTTATTGGGCGGATTTTAATGATTGAACTTATGGAACTAGTTTCAGCTACTTTTAATTTTTGTAAGACAGGATTTTTGAGGTTAAGGAATATTATATATCATGGGTCGGCAAATTAACTTGTAGATCTTACATTTTGTTTCTAGATTTATTCTATTGCTTTTCCATGATAGACATCTAAAACGTTTTGCTCTTGATATTATGCTCTTTTTAGTATTTTTGGTGTGATAATTGAAGTTAATTTTGTAGTCTATGTTTATTTCTAAATACTTAGCACGGGTTTCAGGCCTAATAATATGGTTATACATTCTTAACGTTGGAGAAGTCCAGGATGGTGTATGAAAAAATATAATTAAATGTGATTTTTTAGGGTTAGGTTTGAGTCTCCATTTACTGAACCACGTAATTGTTTTGTTTGCAAGGTCTTGTAGTTTCTTCATACTACTAGTTAAAGTTTTTCCATGGGATACAAGTGCGGTGTCATCTGCATATTGTAATACATATTTTTTATGTGAGAAGTACTGAAAATCGTAAATATCAGAGCAATATATGTTATATAGAATTGGCGACAGTGGAGACCTCTGTGGTAATCCTTTTGCTCTGGCGTAAATTCTTGAGAATATGCGGTTCAACTAGCGATTTTGTAACAGGTTATTGATAAGTAGCACTAGGTATTTAGGACATCCTTGTTGATGCAGTTTGAAAATTAGCCCTCTATGCCACACACTGTCGAATGCTTTGCTAATATCCAAGAAGAGTGCTGCTGTTTTATTGTTGGTGAGTTTAGAGGTTTCTACGTTGTTGATAAGAATGGCCAGCGGGTGTATTGTTGAACATTTGGATTTGAAACCAAACTGATCGCTGGGTATAGTATATCTACTATATCTAGTAAGTATGTACTTTCTTGAATTCTGCAATTAATAATTTTTTTTAGATTTTTTCCCTAGGACAGGCAGTAACGTAATAGGTCTATAATTATCGGGATTAGCGTGATTTAAATTAGGTTTTGGGATGGTTACGATTATGCCTACTTTTCACTCTTCAGGAAAGTAACAGTGTTTTATGCAATACTCGTATATTTTCTTTATATATAAATGAATTTGATAGTCTACTTGCTTTACTATATTTTTTGTTATATAGTCATGTCCTGGAGCAGTGTTTTTTCCCTAATTACTATTTCGAAATATTCTGTTTCATCTATTATATGATCTGTTAACCTTGGATTTTTGGCCATATATGTATCAGACCAGTTATTGACGAAAGTATAATGATGATGAACGAAACTAGTCCTGTGATTTCCTATATGTTTTTTCAAACTGTTTGGCAAAATAAGCCTACTTTCTCCTCATAAACTTGCCCATTTTCTTTTAAAGGTACCTACATAATTTTTACTTTTGTTTTTATCTTTCTATATTTTTTTTTTATCGTACCAGTATGTTTTACCTTTTTTTATGATTAATGTCTTTGCATGTGCTGATCCATTGATGTTGTCTATATTCCTGAATAAGTAGCCGAATGTTTTTATTATATTTATTCAATTGAGCTTTGATTTCTTGATTACCATACTTTCTGTAGTCTCTATACATTTTACGTTTTGTTTTGATTAAGCGAATTATGAATGGGGGTAGTTCTTGCATGTAGTGGTTGACTCCTGTTTTAGGTGTGTTATGTAATACTGTTTGAGATAACTTTACATTAAAATTGGAAATTTGTTCTTGATCTAGTGCTTGTCCTTCAATTTTATGAACATATTTGACTATAATTTTGTTGATTTCATTGATATTCGCTTTGTTAAGGTTGTATCTGATTATTTTCCTGTAGCTGATTGGTTTCTGCATATCGATGGTAATTTTTAAACTTAGATGGTCAGAGCAAAGATCAGGTATAACTTCGACGTTTGACAGGTTATTTTTTAAAACTGTTGAATAGAGAAGTATATTTGGTGTAGAGAATGTTATTTAGTGGCATTAAAAAGGTGGGTCGCATAATTATTTACATTTTTTAAAAAACGATTTTATTGATATGCTGGATGCATTACCACTGAATTTGAGGCAAAGTATGTTGTTCATGCATGATGGTGCCTCACCACATTTTAACAATCAAGTACGAACCTACTTAAACACCCATTTTCATGAACGGTGGATCGGTCGTGGTAGCCTGTTTCCTTGGCCTCTATGCAGTCCAGATTTTAAACATTTGAATTTCAGTATGTGGGGCTCATTGAAAAAACTTTTTTCCAAAAAAACAATAAGTACTTGCACTCAACTTTGGCAAGAAATCAGTACAGCAGCAGCCTTTTTTAATCCAATGGTATTATTTAATATGAGGCGATCTTTCATGAATCATATGGATAAGTATATCGAGGTGAACATATTGACATTTATTATGAAATAATATTTCTTTTTTTTTGAGTTTCCTTACACTTTCTGTTCTTTGTTTGTAGTACCCTTGTTTAAACCATACTTTTGTTTAATTAAATTTTCTTTTTATTTGTTTTTCGAATAAAATACACTTCTTTAAGTTAATGCACCACCAAAAAATAACCAAAAGTTTGAAGTTAATTTGTGTCTTGTCTGATTTCGATGTTTTTTATTTTTTTTGTATGATAGGCTTTTTATTCAAGAATGTGAATGTACTATTTTTTTTTTCAAAGATTTTTTTTTATTGGTTACAGAGTGTAATTGCAACATATTTTTTTCCATAAAATTTGTAAAACCCTGTGAAGTGCAGCAGTTACACCAGCAAGTTAGAGTTCATATCGTACTCTAGCTTTATCTTTTCTTAACATTCTCTTTTCACTTTATTATCTTTATTAGTACCACTCTGTATATTAAAGTAGAGCCACAGTATATTTTTTCATAATATGGAATGCGTTTTGTTTGTGGTGGTTATTTGTAAGAAATCTTATGAAAATAGTGGAATAGTGGAAAGCACTACGAAGTTAACTATGGATAGCCGTACTCTGTATTTGCGTAAGATTTGAAATTTTTCATTCTTGGTCTGAAATAAAAGCAAGTGGTAAGTTTCATCAAAATGAGTTTGTCCCGTTCTGAGATCTAGCAGAGACAAAAATTTGCTACAGCACGACAGAATGATATTTTTTTTAAACATTTTTTTGGCTTTCTCAGGTTCGGAAACATAAAATTATGTTGAAATTCGCCTTAGGTATGATTACATTATTTTTATTTCACTTGGT